>FN649726.1:1038911-1058554 GCA_000310025.1 Ectocarpus siliculosus | reverse complement strand
GACAAAGCCCGTAAAGGGGGGAAATGTATTTTGGGGGGGGGGGCCCTTGGGGGTTGTTGCAACTTTCGTGGGGGTTTCCCCGGGGGGGGGGGGGGGGGAACCTTTGGGAAAAAACCCGGCCCCGGGTTTGGGGGGAGTGGCCGGTTCCGGGGGGGGGGAATTTTATTTAAAATTTTCCCCCCAAAAAAACCCCCCCCCCCCCGCGCGCGCGTTTGGTAATGGGAGACCCTGTTCCGGGGAAACCCCGGGGTGTTCTTTCCGGGGTTTGTGGGGATGGGGGGTCAATGGTTTTAAGGATTCGGCAAGCCCCCCTTTGGGGTCCCCCCCCCCCCCCCCCCGGATGACAACAATGAGCTCTGTGTGGCGGGCATGGTATCTTCGGTGGCCTTAGTACTTGATTTGATCATTTTCATGTTTTGGGGTCATGTTGAGCTGCAATAACATCAACACCGGGTGTGGTATTCGGTAGGACTTTCCTATTTTGATGTTGGCGTGGAGGTATACAACAGCAGCCACAATAATGAGATATTGCAAAGGCCGAGCAGGTACGTTTCCAGCTGAGGGTTTGTGATAGCCCACAGGTGTTTTTGTTGGTTTTCACACGTGTATCGATGAAAGCAACTCAAGGTGCCAAAAGATCTGCAAGGGACGGAGTATCTGATAACCCATGGGTAGCTTTTTTCGTTTGTTTTTCTTTAACGTGTTATCCGGGCATGTTACATCTCTTTCTTCGTCGGAATTCTGAACCCTGCCCAGTTTCGCGCAGAACGCATCGCCTGACACGATTCAGCTACAACTGTATCACTCGCATGCGCTTTCATAGAATGAATGCATGGCCATATCGTTTGTTTTGGTGCGGTTGCACCTTTACTTTCCTAGGCGGGCCCTATGCCCACCGCGCTTTCTATTGTTGCGCTGTTGTTTCTCCTTGGGTGTTGGACGTGGTTCCGCATGGGCTCACTGCCTTTGTCTTTTTTCTTTGGTCATTCCTCAGGTGGACCCGATTACGCGGAAGCAGCAGGTGGCGAACAGGGCGAAGCTCGAGGCAGAGCGGAAGGTACCGTGGTTCAGCACTTGTGACGCAAACGAAAACGTGCTGCTTTATATGATTTTTCCAAGAAATTTCTCGTTGTTTAGTTCCAGATTCCTCCCAAGAGAAACCACGCTTGGTCGGGTGTGGGTGAGTCTTCTTTTCCTTCGAAGGAGCACCCGAAGATGCTTCTTCCGTCTGTTTATAATTACTCCACGATCATGCTTGTTTCGGGGCGTGGTTTCTCTGAAGAACCAACAGCTTGGGAATCCTCCACATGGCAGCAGTATTGTGTAGAAGAATCTAGGTGAAGGAGTCGGTTTTCTCTATTTCCTACCGGTACTATCGCTCTGTCGGTCGGCACATCTCGTGACAGAATCGGTAGACGAGAGGTCGAAAAGGACGCGCGCTCAGTACATTTTGTTTTTTAGACTTCATTTGTACAATTTATCTCAGCAGTATGTATTCTGTTGCGTTTTGCCCCTCACGGCAACGACTTGTGTGCGTGTGGCGGCGGCAACTCGGCAGAGAGGCGCGTTCGAGCGAAGGGCGGAAGAGTTTTCCACGGAGGCGTCCAAGCTGGAGGAGACCATGAAGACCCAGCTGGAGGAGCAGAAGGAGTGGAACAAGGCGTTAGTCGAGAGAAGGATTGTGAGTCACCACCACACCACTTTGTCACCTGGAACAACCGCGTGACCGTGATGCGTTTTTTCCGGGCGGGGGGGTTGGAAAGAGTCACGCTCCGTTAGTAGTCTCAAGAGTCGCCTTCATTCATACACTCCTGGGGCGAACGTGCCTACAATTATAATCAAGCCGGCCGTGTTCGTCTACCGGCTTGAGAGTTTTTTTCGTTTCGTACAGCAACGGGAGAGCCACTGCCTTAGTTGTTGTAGAATGCCTCGCGCTTTCTCTCTCAACCCCCTGGATGAAAACTCGCATGTTTGGTTGGAGTTGTTTGGTTGATGTTGTGCAGTGTTGTTTCCATGGGTTTCGCCCATCGCTGTAGCTGTTCGGTGTGTATCTTGTTGTCTTTTTTTCGACGCGTGTTGAGTGAGCAGTGCACCACCGTGCGGGATATAACTCGAACGCATGCGGTCCCCGACCCCAATTGTAGCCGTGGGCAGGAGGCTGTGGAACGGCAGAACATGCTTTAGACCCGTTGCCCTCTTGTTTTTCTATCTGGGCGAGGTCCAAACATGCTCTGTGTCGGTTGCCGTGCGCAGGAGGTAGCCTCGGCGAGAAAGTCTCTGGAGAGCACCGAGTCAATCACGAAGGAGGCCGCGGAGGTGGCGAGCGACCGCAAGGCTAGCGAACTCGCTGCGGCGGAGAAGGCACGGCGGTCTAGGGCCGCGCGGGAGGAGTTCTTGCAAGGTGGGAAGGAATTAATAGAGCGCGTGTGTGTGGGGGGGGGGGGGTTGGTAGCGTGGAGTTATTATCTCATGGATGAAGTCCTTTTTTTTTTCAGAACTTCACACTTTTTTGCCATGGATCCAAGTTCCTCAATAGTGAATTGCATTGGTTTTGTAAGGATAACGGACATTTCGCCGCACTTTTTTGGCATAGACTCGAGTTATCAAGAATGAACAGCATTTTTTCTCTGAGGAACAATAGCGTTCCGAGGGCGTTGTTTCTATGTGCGGGCGGCAGTACTGGAGAAGTCGAAATATGGTGTGTTTGGCATGAGATTCGTTTGGATACGTCGCATGGCCTTGCAGAGACTCGGCGAGGGCATTTCGGTGTGTTTTTGGCATGCTCACCGATAATGGAACCGGGAGTCGTCACCAGCTACAAAGGGCCCCGGAGCTTACGTGCTCAGGAGCTTGTAAAGAGGGTGACAGGGAAAGCGAGATAGAGGGGGAATCGAAAGATGGGGGGGGGGGCATGTCAGACACATGGGAAGACGGATTTAGACAAGAGGATCGCCTACATGCGCAGAGGTTAAAAAGACAATCACCCTTTTCAGGCACCATAGCCCGAAGCACACAGCTAAGAGGCCGTTCCCTTGTTTCCCCACCAACGACATAAGCCTACACCCAACACCGAAGTATTTATCTTGACCCCTCCCCTCCCCCCCCCTCGTTCCCCCCTCGTCGTGGACGACCTCTCGTGCTCTCTTATTTGTGCTTTATTTTTGTGCCTGGTACGCAGCGTCCGCTAACTCGGAAAAGAAAGTATCCACCGCAGAGGCCACGGTGACCGCGGCAGAGAGGCGACTGTGGGAGGTGCGCGCACTGGTGTCAAGTTTCAGTAGTAGGTGTCACGTTCAGATGCGGCACGTCCTCTCCGTGAGGTGGCCAGCTTGTGAAGGCTGGCCCCCTTTGGCAAGGACATGTGGCCGCTCTCTGCCTGCAAACCGCCCTCCGAAAGGGCCCGCGAAAGACATGGCTTGCGGTTTGCGAATCCGATCTAGCCCGGTAAAAATCGGCGTCCTGGAAGGCTGTCAATCGTGAGCGGTTGTGGGCATCTTGCTTCTTGAAACTCGCTTTTTCTATTACTGTTGCATGTGGCGATTCCGCCCTTGGCCTTGCCGCCTTGTAGAGCACGTCAATGTTGCCGTAGCACCCCGTCGTAAGTTGTTTTGTTGGCCAGGACAGTGCTTTACCCACCGCCCCGCAGCAACCAATCTCTTCGGTTTTGTTTGGAACGAGCGTGAGCAGTGATCCCCCAATAGATGTACCTCCCTACCGTTCCTCTAAGCCTGCTTGGAATGCGTCCCGTATTCTTGTCGGGAAAACTCTCTTGGCCCTCCCTGCTTTCGTCATCATCCAACGTCGCATACGCTGCAATTTTGTTGTATCTTTATCTTAAGAGTATGTGGAATCGCCATTCATGTCCGACCCTTCGCTTTTCTGCACCCTACCGGTTGACTTGATTCGTCACTGATCTTGGCCGCAGGCGCTCAAGACGTTGGACACTGCGCGGCATATGTTGGCACTGACGTACGAGGAGGCGACCGCCTTGGAAGGGACGCGAGATCAGGCAAGCTTTGACGCCTTAAGCTTCACACCGGCACACCCGTCAGGGTCGAGGAAGCACCGTGAAGATTGTTCTTTTGTGTTCTTGGAGGCATGGAAGTTGCCGTTATCTAGTTGCAGGTTGACGGGAAATGGATGTTTGCATCGCCTGGATGCTGACAAGTGCACCACCAATGGAACATGCAGCACAAGCATAACCTGTAGGAGTGCGAGAGCGTTAACAGAAGGGTGCACCCCAATCCGCCCGGCCTCTGCACCCCCAGTCCTCCCCGAACGCTATTTTTTCTTCGCCTTGGATACCCCCCTCCTCCTTCCTGACCGCCCCCCTGCCCCACGTACGAAAGTTGGGGAATCTCTCATGAGATGCAGCTGATGGTCTCGCTTGCTTGTCCTGTTTCGTGCTCTCTTTTCTTTGACGGGCATGCACCCAAATGTTTCCCAGCCTACCGTCGAACACAATGACGACACCCACCGGCCGCCCGCGTGTGTGTACATATACGTTCAGGTGATGGCCGACACAGCATCGGCAGAAGGAGTCTTTGAGGAGGCGAAGGAGGCCACCCTAGAGAGCAAGGCGGCCTTGTCGCAGCAGCGGACGGACCTCGCGGCGCTCCAGAGGGAGTTCCGGGAGAGCAGCAGGCGGGAGGAGCAAGCCATGGCCAAGATCAAGGAGGTGCTAACATGTTGACAAGAGTTGTTGGATGTTCGGGTTTAGGCTTGAAGGCTCGCGATTGGCGGCCGCCCCCTTCCCCCCGATTGAGAACGTTCCATTGAAAGTAGACGACAACCACAGAAAGACTAATACCGGTTCGTGATGTTGCCCGATTCGATGGGGTGTGTTTGAAGTCTTTTCGGCAGTGAGTGATGAGTTTTTTTTTTTTGCTAGGTGGAAAGGGGTTCCCATCGGTGTCAAGAGGGTTGCCATTCGTTCACGGAATCATCGAGAGTTACCCTGGGATGGCCACGATTCCGTTCCCGCAAAAGCATACCACTCGCCTACATTCCCCCCACCGACCTCACCAAAATCCCCCTCACCGGCCGGGAGGTTCGCACAGTCAACAGTATTGGGTTTTTATCACGCGGGGAGCACCGGCATTGGAATTCCACGCCCAAAACAACTGGCGACCTTGTATTGATGTCTTTCTCCCCTCCGTTGCTGCCGCTAACCCCCTCCCCTCCCCTTCCCAGCTCGGCGATGCGGCGGAGTCCATCGGCGCCCGCGCCCTCCGCAACCGGAAGTCCGCCGAGGAGAGCAAGGTGGCCGCTCGGCGCGAGGCCGGGGCGATTGACGCCGCCGCCCGGCAGGAGTCTCGCCTCGCCGCGGAAGCCGTTGCCGCGAAGGCGAAGCTTGAGGCCGCCGCCGCCGCAGCTCAGGAGGAGAAGGCTAAGCGCGACCGGGCGGAGGCGGCGAGGGCGGCGGCGGAAGCCGTGGAGCGGGCGCGGCTGGCGGAGCAGGCGGCGGGGGCGGCGGCGGAGGCGGCCATCAAGGCGGCGACGGCGGCGAGACAGGCGACCTTGGAGGCGGTGGCGGCGGCGGAGAAGGGTGAGAATCCGGAGACGATCGGCGAGATGGCACCTGAACACAGGGCCTTTGAATCCATATCCTCTTCGACGGTGGATGCGGCAGGGGGCGGGGAGCACGCTCCGGAGGATCCTGCGGCAGGAGAGCCCGGGGTGGAAACCTTGGCGTCGTCGGGGACAGCGGTGGTGCCTGATCCGCGGTGACGCCGGAGTCCATGGAGGCGACTGTCGCAGGCTGCTGACGCGCGTTTCTCGCGGAAGAAGGCCGCGGCAGGTCCGGCGGCAATCGAGGGAGCTTCCGAGCAGGATGGGGAGACGCGGCGGAGCAATCGGTGACAATAGGGGTGGCGGAGAAAGCACCGGCGGTCGACACGGCTTCGGTCTCGGTTGCGGATTGTTGGAAGCGGCACGAACGATGTGCGGAGCAGCGTGGAAAGCAGTAGGGACACGTGCGATGGTTGAAGTGCGGGGATGAGCATCGACCCTTCGGGAGGGTGCGCTGCAGGCAGCAGGCAAGTCGGAAAAGGACGGAAGTGAAATTTTAAGGATTAGAAAAACCTACGTACGGCACGGCCGTCGGGTGTGGTTCGTGGATGTGGCCATCATTAGGCCTATTGCTGCACCAAGCCTCCTGCGTGATGAATAGGGCATCGTCCCATGGAGAAATATTTCCAAGTAGGTGCGGGGTGAACGGGACCTTTTCTCGTGGAGGAGTTCACCTGTAGATGAGGGCAGCAGCACGGAAGGGAGCGGCAAAGCCAGAGAAACGCGCCAAATCTGGTAGAGGGGCCAACCTCGAACCACCCATCAAGCCAGGAATATGTTGGGTTAGTCAGCTGCCCCGTGGGTCGGGCATCAAGGGGGAGATGGTGCGCCTTCCTCAGGATACGTGCGCCCTCTACTCTCAGGCGTCCCCAATTTTCCTGCGTGCTCTGACGGCGGTGATTGTCCTGGGGGAGCGGGAACAGCGCACGCCGAGGAAGCTTGATTGTATCGCACCAGCCACTCGAAGGCGCCCCGATTCTGAGCCCAGCTGATGCGGGCTAGATGTACCGCTATGCCGACTATTTTTTTGCGTATTCGTGCGGGTGGGACGATCTGAGGGTCGTATTTACGGAAGCGTGTTTGTCACGAGCGCATTTGTTCTGTTCTTCGACTCTTACAGACGGTAAAGGTATCGACCATAGAGAGGGAGGGGGGTGCAGCTGGGGCGTTGTAGAGGAGCACCAGGGTGTACAGTTTGTGGATTTGTTATGCCAGGCGCGTGCTTCGTTCGAGCGCAAGGCGGAGGATCACGTTGTGACTGTTGCGACTTGTAATTTGGTTGGAATTGTCGAACGGTGTAGGGTTGGTGGTAGATCCTCGTCACCGAACACCCTGGACGTTCGTGTATATTGCTCAAGGGTTGTGTTCAGCGTCCTTTCTTTGTGCCGGATACTGTGCACGAGTAGTGGGAGTAAACATTGGTATCAGCAGCACAACAGCGGAGAGGAAAGGCGCACGGTTGCGACTGCGTTTCGGATCGAATCGAGGAGGCGGTCCCAACGCTCCTCGCTTGTCTTTCCTTGCTCTGGAAACCGCTGAAACGGTGGGCACGTCGTTGGTAGTCGGGGCCGCCCTGTATCGCATGTGCGCCGTTTGTGAATGAGGCTCGCATGCGTTTTGGCAGCAGAAGTACATCATTAGTACATAAGAGTATCATCTATATCGCATGTATGGCGTGTATCGATCTAGGGACTGATCGGGATGGCTGGACCGTGGTAGCCGGGTTTGATTGACGTTTTTTTGCGCCGTATTGTTGTGATGAAGTGTATATGATAATTTTTTATGTTTTCTCCTCTTGGAGACTTTTCAGAGAGCTCGCAAAATTGGCTCTTGTAGTAACTCTCTCGGGTGTTGTGTTCCCTATTCGGGGCTGAGTGCCGCCCCTGGTGGCACGGTTCCGCGTATGCGCTTGTACTTCGTATTGACTGTTCGTGGCGGGGTGCGGGTGACTCGAAGAGATAGTTTTAGAGTCCTTCCTCTGTAGGGATCAAGGACACGGGGCGTACGACTTCTCGGATAATTTTTGGATTTCCGGCGGTGAACGTGACTCAGATTTTTTCATTCGCGACATCAGCTAGCATCTCTGCCCCAGCGTGCAGAAGGACTAATTGAAAACTTGTACCCTCTCCCCGGAATGTGTCCACGCTCGTAGATCTTACTGTCGCCTCGAAGAATATTGTGGTGTTTGTTGTCAGCGTCGTTTTTTCGCCTGGGGTACGGCAACAACAATGTTGATCCTGAAGAAATTCTGGTGAACGCTCTTTGCCTGTGTGCGTCGTGAGCTTATCACGCGTGGCACCCAGAAATCGCATGAGGTGTCAATGACAACCCCCAGATTGACTGGGTAGACACATGTGCCAGCAACACTTCAAGCTGTATGCTTCTATACCGGCGACATGGTTTTCGAACGCAACACGGGGTCGTGTAACATGACCTGTGACCGATCAAGGTCACCGGCCAAAACCGCGCTACACACGTACAAGCACCAAACGGTGGCAGCGCTTTGGAACTACGACACGGTACCGCATTCCCTACCTGCGCGTCAATCACTTGCATACTTACTTGCCGATGGCACCAAAATCGACGTACAGAGCGATTACAACGCAGCCCACAACCGGTTGCAATCCGAGCGCTCGTGGTGTCAATCCCATTACGCTCCGCCGTTTCTCTCGCACGAGCGGATTATGAACACACGCAAACCAGTTGGAAGAGAAGTGCGAGCTTGAAACCCTCTCGCTTCACGAGGACAGCAACGAGTGGCGATCAAGAATTCGAGTGCGTCTTCCTCTCATTATTTCTGCACTTGCAACGAAAAAGAATTCCGAGGGAGAGGCCTGGGCCAGAGGAACTCCCCACACAGCCTCTAGCCATGCTATTGCCGCTGCCTGTGGCGACTGCTACAACGTGATCCCGAATCTCTTCCCCCGCCAGTGGTAGCCACGGAGGACGCGTCCTCCCTCATGACAGATATCAACCGCACCAAGCCCGCCGACTTGTGGGTGCTCTGGAATGCCCTATGTCGAAACTGCAGCTGCTTCTGCCTCAAGGCCGCGGCTTGGCTGAGAGATGTTCCATACAGAGGGGCAACAGGACAACATTACCGTCTTCGGATGTGTAACATATTTAGTGTGCTCGGGGAAGCGCTCTCTTTGTGTGTGTGCCTGCAATACACGTCCTGCGCAATGGCACGTGCGCGGAAGACCGGAGTCTGATCACGGCAAGAACCAACAACTGCTTGGGTACATTATGGCGCTGGTTGTCTGGAAGCAGAACAAAAATATTACTCTCATTCGTAACTTGGCAGGGAAACGCTGTTGCATGTTTCGATCGATTCTGCCACACGCATTCCCATTCTCACGACCTTCAGTACGTCGTTGCCAAGTCGAGTGTAAGTCAACAAGTGTGAGAGCGACTACAGAATAACAAACGTTGATAAACTCTCGAAGAACGGGGAGCCAAACAACGCTTCGTGCTCGCTATCCTGCCCATACCTAATAAGTGAAGCTCCCCGAGATATCCCGCTACCTATGCAAAGAGCCTCTTTGTCGAGGAGTAGGGGGTCGAAGCCATGTGGTTCGATCGGAGCCAATGAGGAAGAAAGCGCGACTCCCGGGGCCATCAACGGCTTCCGGCCGGCTAATCGTTGGGGTGGCCTGTTTATCACCAACCCACCAAAATCGGACGAACGCATTTTGAGGGCTGAGAAGGGGTGACTACATGGTTGTTTTGCAGGGTTTCGCATGCTTTAGCTAGGATCATGCACGCATCAGTCCCACCCGATGCGTAGGTATACGTTCGGTCATTAGTCCATATTGTACGTACAGCAGCAGCAGCATTGTTTCAACGTTTATTTAGTGTGGTTTGTTTGGACCAGTGGAAGCAAAAAGGGCTGCCCACCTTCTATATAACTCTCCGTGAGCGAATGGCCGCAAGGCCACCGATGATACTTGCAGAGGGCCGATCGCAAGGCCTGGGTGGGACGATCGTTTACCCTGCTGGCTATTGGCCCGTGGTTCGGTTCTGTTGGGGTGGTTGTTTTCCTTGCCTCGCCAGCGACCGTCCGTTCTTCTTCGTTCTGCCGTCGTGCCTCGAGAAGCAGCAGCAAATGCTGTTCCGAGGTTTAGGGGCGGAATATATTTCCATATGGCACAAATTAGATGGTGAGGCAGGTGCTCTGCGTACATATGCATGCATAATATTGTGGGCAACGACGCGCGTAAACGCAGATCAGGACAGATAGCGCCCGCAGTTAAGAAAAATTCTGTTAAGAAAAAACGGCTCAAGTTTTTTACGAAAAATAAGAAAAAAGGGCGAAGAAACATAGCTCAATCTCGGCCACAACGTAAGAAGCGCCCCAATAAGAAATATGATGGTGCGATACCCCCATGATATCAGAAATCTTCGGTGCTCCCACCCCCCTACCTAGCTGAACAGAAGTGCATTAATTTTTGTAGGGGGCACACGCTTGGGGGGGAGAGTGGTTATTTTCGCGCCCCCCCCCCCCCGCCCCTGCTGTTCACTGGGCTGAACTGTAGTACTGCCACACATCGCGGACAACCACATGCTCTCCGCTGTTGTACGGGTTTGATGGCACTTTCCACCACCTCTCTTGAGGGCTTGATGAAGTGGATTGATTGTCCTCAGAGAGATCAAAATCAAAGACAGAAATAAGAAATATGAAGTACTTGTAAGGAACAAGATAATCGGGAGGATGTGACAGCAGTCCAAAGCAGTAAGAAATGCCTCTTCAGAAAATGGACGACTTGGGCCGGTACTTCGACCCAAAATAAGGGATTGAGGCTCCACCCGATTTTGACTTTTCTTTACTGCGGGCGCTATCTGTATAACTGCAACAACGGCAGAAATAGACGGCATTGACGGACAAGGACGACTCTGGAGATGAGCGTAGAGTCGAAGTGGTACACCGGAGAGAAGGACAGAGAGTATCCCCTTCCCACAGCACAGTACTGTAAGAACAGTACCTGAGGAGAAATGACCACTTTCCCAACCATCGCAGGTCCGAGGTAAGCTGCTGTCGCCATGTACCTCATCCCAGCCTTGGCTAGGGGGAGGTCCGGTACCCGTACGCCATCGAGCCTTCAGCAACACCGACTTATTCTTGGCGCACGAGGAACGGGGTGGGGAGTTTGACCATGGCTCAACGCCAGTGTTCAGGCTCATTGGTAAGGGCTCGGGGCACAGGCCTCGAGTGTTCTATGAGTGACTGGGCGAGGTTGCAACTGAGAGGGAGAGAAGAACCGAACCCGAGATGGAGGCGGAGACAAACCGGGCCGGCGATGCCGTAATCCCGCCGCGTTTTTGAAACGCTCACCGATGCTGGCGGCTCTCTACAACTCCTGCAACTATTTGCACGCGCTATAATGGGCGCTATATCGCGCCTTTGCTGGGCAGAAAGGTACACTGGTTCTAGCATCAATGACGGATTTCGAAAAATGGGACAGGTTCGACGCGGACGCCGCTGAAAAGGAGATAGAACGAAAGGCGAGTGTAGACGGCGAGCGTCGGAACATCAGGTTGCGCCGCATGTCCCACCATCACCTACTCACCTACATATATAGTGGGCGTCACTGCCTTTGTCGGCACCCTCGGAGATATCACTACATCGGCGGCATGTGGTAGATAATGGAGTAGCGAAGGGTGTATCATGTGTCCTTTGTCTAAATTGCAAGCCTTTTAAAGAAGTAGTCCAAGGGCTACACAGGCACTGCCGTGTAGTCTGTTTCCTGCAGGAGAACCGTTGCCCCTGCAACAAGATACCGCTGTGCTCTGACTCCAATGCTACCGCCGTGTCACATTCCAACTGCGCAGGCGGTCGTTGAGGAGGCGAAGCGTGTGATCATCGCGGAAGAGCAATTGGTTCTCAAGTACTGCCAAGATCGTGCCGCTAGGCTCAAGTCGGAGGTGAAACCTCTTGCTTGCTACAAATAAAAATGCAAAGTACAAGACGGCGAGGTGCAGTGTTGTTCAAGCGCAGTACTTGAATGCCCCGAAAGATCTTCCGATGTATCGCCCTGTGCTCTTGGGCGTGTTGTGTACGCATGCACCTCTCACGCTTGGTTTGGGCGATCTCCTTGTTGCAACGAGTACCGCCGCCGCTGTTGTTACCCCCTGCAGTTGCTCTCGCGAAACACGAAACCGAGGCACGGCCTAACTCGTGTTCTCGCATCCCTTGGCGATAATGTTGAGACTTCGGATCTCGGTTATGCGGCTTTCGCAATTTGTACTTTGTAGGTACATGGTACGCTCGCTCGTGAGATCATGTGATGGTAGGACCTGACGCGGTTATGTTGAGGCTTCAGTAGCGGCTACCGTTTAAGAGAGGGGTGTGACAAACCCCTATTTTCCTCTTACATACTGTACCTTGTTTCCTAAATTCTTATTCCGTGCTGGCTACCGTATAAGAGAACATTCTCTTGAACTGTGAACATGTTAAGACAACTTCTCTGAAACCGTAGAGTTTGTGGAGGGCTTCTCACTCATTTCATCACGTCGTCAGTAAGCGTTAGCACCTTGCTCTACGTAGCTCCACACCTGCTCCATGTTTGTCGGCAGCAATGTACCCACCGCAAGGACCGGGTACACTCCTGATACCTGCGTGTTGGGAATTAATCAGTGTGGTATGATATTTTTTTGCTCGTGGATAAGCGCGTCCGTTCGCTGTACGTAATTCATGGGTTGTTTGTGACGTTTGGTGGGCCTGGCGTTTGATCGGGACCGCTGCGCAGCGGCTGCCCTGCTGCGCAGGGCATGGTGTCTGCAAGCTGTGTGTGACGGCTACGTTGCTCTTTTTCAGGAGTTAGATTTTAACAGAAAATCTCAGAAATATGAAAATTCTCTATTATATCGATTTTGGTCGTGACACGCCTGTGTGACTCCCTTAAATAGTTTATCTTAAACTGTGTGGGAGGTACCGCACTGTGTACACAGGACTTGCTAGGTGAAATCATGTCGTGGAAGGATCTGACGAACTCTCATCACGTTTACCATGAAGGCATGCATAGACTTGGTAAGAGCCGGGGACAGCATTGCTTTGGCTTCGTGAAATTTGCCCCGTAAGTTCGTAACATATGCATACGTGAACACAAGTGTAGAGGGATGTCATCTAACAAGCTCAATACTTCGCCGCGACCCAAAGACCATCGCTACTTGCCCCGAACAAAAAGAGCTATCACCTCTCCAACTTCCTCCACGCCCTCCCTACCAATGTCCAGGCCGTGGTAAGCGCGCTGAAAGCCAAACGCGGGTCACGACGACGATCCGCTACTACCACCGAAGCCACAGGCAACACCGAAGACGGGGTCTCGTTGGACGGGGCGCCGAAGAACGTTGGCGCTTTGGTTGCGAGGACGAGCGCCGATGAGGCGCATGCGATCTTGAAGGGATTGCGACGGGGCCTCGAGCTGAGGGACGAGATCGTCGCCGATGCTGAGGCAGGGAACTTTCATCGAGGTGAGTTTCGATTCGCCTCTCAGAACAGCTGGCGCAGCCGTTGGTAGGGCCCACTAGAGGGACAGATATCCAACTTGTGGGAGGGATTTCTGTAACGTTGATGGCGTGTTTCCGCGGCCGTTAGGGGTGTAACGGGGGCGGGATAGGGACTCGAAGTGTAATCCACTTCGGCATCTCTATTTCAAACTGATCAACATCAACGAGAAATCTCTCGTAGCACCGGTTCTAGTGCTTCAGTCAATAGCAGCATCTAGACGCCCCCCTAACACAATGACTACACTAACGTCGTTTGTTTGCTAGGGAGACGCTTGATGATTGTAATACGGATATCGCTTGCACAGGTAGAAGGCAACCACTGTATCAGCCACCTGGCCACATAAACTCGTCTAGCATCACAGGTGCCTTCGCGCTTGTGCCACCAATAAACCGGTTCCATTTATTGTAGTGAGCAATGTGATAGCTACTTGAAGACCATTTTATGCACCGGGAAAATCAAAATGAACGAACATTCGTCGCCGACTTCTCTTGAAAATGGGTTGATGTGATCGCCATTCAGCGGAGGCCCCTGTTCCACGTTTCATGACCGCAAACGCGCAGTTACGCCATCCTCAACCACCCACAAACGCAGTTACGCCACGCCCTAACCACCCACAAACGTACCCCAGGAACACGGACAGCTCGTGAGTGTCTCGTCGAGCTAAGCGCTGCGCAGAAACTCCTCGGCAAGGTTGTGGCCGTGGTGTCGCCAGGTGACACTGGTGACAACCACGGCTCAGCAACGCAAGGGGCGGCGGGTGCTACCGGCGGGACGTGCTGTGGCCACGGCGGCCACGATCACGCACACGCTCACGCACATCACGGGCACGCGCACAGCGTTGACACCGGACACGTGGGACAGGGCTGCGCTTCCGACAGCGGTGGTGGGGTGCGCGGTAAGTCGGCTGCGACTGGCGTGCCAGCGCAAGCGGACGGTAGGGAAAATGACGAACCGGAGGAGATCCCCAAGGCTTTGGAGGTCTTGCGCCGTGCCAAGGCCGCGTGTAGGGTGGCGGAAGCGGCGTGTCTGCTGCGCGGGGGGCGTGTGGCCCAGTCTACTGAAGTCTTGCGGGAACTCCTCTTTGAGGTGCGGTGGCTGTAGCCCGAGGACTGAGAGAACGCACATTGATACTCAAAAGGAGAACCCCCTCCAGAATTACATACTTCGAAGATAGGATATGTGTCGCTACAACGAGCGACAGCTGGTAGATGTAACTGTCGTCAGACGTGTGCGTCCACGGGCGGAGGTGCGTGTCACTGAGAGGCGTGTTCCTCGACACCCCAAACAACCGAATCGGTGAAAAACTTCCCCGATCGGTAAATAAACAATAGGCGCAATATGTTTCCTATCGCTGAAAGCACGCCTTGCTCGACACACAACAGGTCAAATTGGCTTTGCTCACAATAGAGCGGTGATACAAGCACAAAGATGAGCACCAACACAGAGGACAGCACACTTGTAAAGACCCTGTCCGCCCGACCTGCTGTTTTCAGCACTGGGCGCATCACAAACTGGGTGTCGCCTGCGATTTCCTCAAGTTCTTCCGCTCATTTTTCCCATGGTGACCCAGGCGTGACCCCCCCTTTTTGCCGCTCACTGTCGAAATATAGACGAACTCAACAATCATAGAGAGGCAGCGGCGCTGAGGGCCAGTATCGTATGCATGACCAATCCGAAAGAATTTGCCTGTCGGAGGCCCTATTGCTCTCTACTGCTGCGTGGTGCAGTGGGTTTGTGGGGCTGTCTCCGACCCAAAACAGGCCATCTCACCGCATTTTTGCAAACGGCAGTTTGGCGAGGTTGTAGACATCTCTCACACACCTTCTAGAGCAGCACCCAAGCCCCCAATACCCACGAAGCAGCACAGCGCCGAGAGTGAGGATCATCCAGAGAGCCAAACAGGAGAATCAGCGCGTTGGAGGCCTTGGGGCTGCTGCTGTCCTCATTCTACTGTTTCCGTGTTTGTTATGTGTGGTACAAAAAATCCTCGCGCGTCAACAGCAGCAGCAGTCGAAGGCGAGGGCAATGTCTCGATTTGGACAAACAACGACGAGCGGCTTTACCGCTGTTCTATCCGCTGTGCCCGCTGTGCATGTGTCGCTGTGCCCGCTGGGCGTGTGTTGTCTGCTTTACGTGTGTGCCTGTCCTGCAGCTGCAATCGGTTGTGTGCTCCGGAAAAACAAATTGTGCTGGCCCCCTTTGTAATATAAAAGTGATGTAGTCTAAAACCTATATCAAGCGTGTACAGACACGCAAGATTTTGTTTTTATTTTCAGCGAGCCCTTGCAACTCGGGCGGCAGGCAGTCCAGGCTAGACACCTCGCTTCACTCGAATAAGAATACGCAGAGACGGTAGAAATGGGCGAGAGAGATGGGGGTGGGGCAAATGTTTATCGAAATCGCAGCACATGCAACGACAGCTACGGACCTGCAGAGCGTAGCCGTAACAAAACAGAGGTTGCACCTCCGCCCCACCCATCTTGTCAAAAGTAGGAACGTAAACATTGAACCGTAGACAGTATCCCCTGCGCCGGCACCATATTCCTCGCAGGACTCCAAGAGTGTCGCGGCCTGGGTAGCCCGTGGAGAATCATTCCTTGCAATGAACGCCCCGTTGCTAGCTGGACTGCACTTCGACCGAGCACTCGAACTCGATAAAGGGTGCGTGGCTGCTGCAACTCACAAGCAAAACCTGCGGCACGTTTCATCGAAAGGTACATCGGCAGCGTCAGCGGCTTGTGCTGACGAGTCGCATCAAACGCCCGCTGCTGCCGGGGACACAGATGCCGCCCCGCAGAAGATGACGATTCACCATGGGTCTCCCACAAACTTGTCCTCGCGTGTAGGATGTGGCGGCAATGTTGGCGACCAAGGGAGCCTAGCGGTGGCAGGCGACGTCGGTGTCGAGACGCCGGCGCCGGCGGAGGACGGGGCAATATTCACAACGGAGGCGACGGAAGACCCCGCGGTGGCAGCGGAAACGCCGGATGAAGAGGGAAACCCAGGGGTTGCGCCAACAGCAGCGGCTTCTTCTTCGGCAGGAGGGGACCGGGCGGCTGCGAGGGGTGTGAACGACGATGGCGGGAGTGTGACAGAGGACGTTCGACGCTTCGTCGCCGCCGCTTGCGAGGACTACCGCGCGGGCGTGGTTCTCCACCAGGAGGGGTTCCTGTCCTCCTCCCGGCAGAGATTTCTACGAGTGTTGGAAGCACTGGACAAGGCTACGGCGGCAGGTTTGGGGATGCATGCGGCAGTGGCGCGGCAAGATAAAGGAGGAGAGTCAGCGGCTGGGCAAAGTCCATCTGAAAAGGCTGGGTGTGGTGATGGGTGTGAGGGACTCGACGGAAAGAGCGAGGAAGCGTCGTCAGGGTCACAAGTACGGGCGACTTCAAAGTGTGGAGGTGAACGCGGCAAAGGCGGCCATGCAGTGACGGTGGTACGGAATATGCGCGTGGGGTGCCATCTCAACATCGCCGCTTCCTTTTTGCTGCGCAAAACCGACTTGGAATCGGCAGCGATTCATTGCACAAGGTGCGGCCGTAGGTGGCAATTTTTTGCTTGCTTGCTGTTGCTCTTGTTGGCCTTGCTTGTGTGCCTTTGGAAGTAGAACGTGCTTGGCATAAACGTACACCGCGCAATGCGTCGAAGCGAGACCAATACAAGGTACGGTGTTTTCAACAGACCGTCAGAAAGCACCCAACCTTCTCCCCTCCCTCCCGTGCTCGGCACTAAATGTTTCAGAGCTCTGGTTGTCGAGCCCGGGAACAGCCGAGCGCTCGTTCGCCGGGCCCAAGCGCACCAAGAGCTAGGCTACTTCCGCCTAGCGGTGGAGGATCTCGAGGCGGCAGAAGCATCGGTTTTGGCATCAGTTCGAGATGGCCATCGCCGCGGGGAGGGGAGCGAAGCCCTGGCAGGGGAACTGGCGGAAGTTGTGAAACGCTTGGAGCACGCGAGATGGACGAAGGTGGGGCCCGAGAGGTCTGCGTGAGACTAGCATACGAAAGGCCACAAGCTCAAACAAATCCCATGTGTTGGTATTGCAATGTGGCATCATGTGTTGTCTTAGTTGCCTCTGTTGGACTTTCAGGCGGTTCTCACTGGACTTTTCATTCACTCTCTCACCAGGATTGTGTACTGCATCTGCTAGTACTCCTCGAAGACATCCACTAAGAGGTTCATACCTCGTCCTTCCTTGCTTGCACACTGTAGTGTTTGACGCCACAACTCGATCGTGCGTTTTTTTTTCCATACCACAGGTACATGTCGGCAATGGCAATGACGAGCTGCCAAGAGTGTAGGTCAGGTTGACACGGACGGGCAGTGATTACCGATGGGACAAAGAAGCACGCGACATCTTGGAGATGAAGAGATGGCCGCAGACTACCCCGGCGTTCCTTGTGTTGTTACCGAACAAGACACTCAACCCTTTCATCTTTTCAAGCTGGTAGCGCACGAGATTGGTTGCTGAAGTTCTCAAGGAGTGGTGTCGATCAGCGAGATGACCCATGTCACTACTGTGAAATTGTACAAGGCCGATCCGGAAATCAAGGCCGAGGTTCTGCCGCCCAACCACCAAATTGGCCGGCGCAACGCCAGGTTTTGTGCTATCAAATCGTTTTCCAAGTTTTTGTTGCACGCTCTGGCCGGTTTCGCGGTGTGTTTATGAAGGTGTGCCTGCTTATCGTCGGTGCTCAATAAACAATAATGATCACGCCTCCGAATTCCACCAGTTCCGTGGAGAAAACTTCCTTCGCCCATAGTGAGCGTGCAATAAAAGTGTATTCGGCAAGAATTCCCGACCTGAAGTTGCCAGAAAACTTCATCGTTTCTCGCGACTGCTGTATGCCCCCATAAATAGCGGTGTAAGTCGTTTGTCGTCGTCGTTGAATCCGGTGATGCTGAGGAGTGGATTGTTCCATCGTACACAAACCACTATTTCTGATCCAGTCATATTTCAATCGAAGCCAGGAGGATCTCAATGATCCTCACATCCTACACAAATCGATGGCGCACTCTACAAAAACGTGTCTATTCTAAACAACTGTGGCCATCGCTGGCAATTCCAACTCGTCTCTCAAGTGTTTTGACTCGGTCGTTCATCCATCGCGTGGATCGTGCGTGTGTGTTGGCGGGAGAGGAACGACGTGTGTGGTAGGGGCAGGTGGTTGACGTGGATTGGCGGAAGTCTCG
Source organism: Ectocarpus siliculosus (assembly GCA_000310025.1). Classification (NCBI taxonomy): domain Eukaryota; class Phaeophyceae; order Ectocarpales; family Ectocarpaceae; genus Ectocarpus; species Ectocarpus siliculosus. Next base: position 1,040,286 of record FN649726.1, on the reverse strand, counting down.
CCGCGAAACTTTTGTCGGGACTTTTCCTCGCGAGAGATATTTGCAATATTTTGCTCTAGATCGGGCACTTATTGTCAAGCGCAAACATTGTTTCCATACTTCTGGCGCAACGTTTTATTGCTATAAAGATCCGACATGAGAGTTGCATGAATAGATTGCAAACTGTAACTTTTTCGCAACTCCATGCTCCCATGAAAAGCGGTGCGGCAACGAAATATCTTGGTGCGTTGGGTCATATTGAGAACTGTGTGCCAGGTAATGCCGTACCATGGCGCTTGGCAACAGGTAAACCGACCCTACAACCCATCCTTATCTACGGTTAGCGATCATGAACCAGCAATAACGCCAAGCACCAAGGAACAAAAAACTACGAAACAGGACGGCATCACACGAGCACAGGCCACTTGCTACATGATTTCCTCAGCCCTAATGCCTCTGTCGTGTTTCCCTCTTCGGGACTTTTCAACCCTCTCCTCGTTGACGCGGAGTTCGTAGGAACGGTGGTTCTCCTAAACCCAAAGAAAGATGGCCCTGATGTGCGGAGCAAGATGATGCCGTCGACCGATACCTCCTCTGAAATGAGCTTTGTTGGGGGTTGAGTGCACGACGACGGTTGACAGGGGAGCAGAGGGAGTTGATTGGGTGACATGGTGTTTTGTAGATGTTGAGGGGGGAGAATGTTGTCTGCCTATCAAGGGCGGACAAAACAAATTCCGACACCTAACCCCCAAAACTTTTTTTTGGGGCTCTCCGGGGGGGGTGCACTCATAGTCGTGCATGCCGTAGTCGTTTGACCATTGACCTCGCATCCCTACAAAGCCGGGACGGAGCACGCCGGGTTCTCCCCGGACCAGGCTCTCACATCACCAAGCGCGAAGCGCCGTGAGGTATTTGGCGAGTCGCATGAAGGGTGAGCTGCATCCTGCTAAGGGTGTTCGGCATCTTGTGCTTACTTCCTTGCGTACGGATGACAGCTACGTATGACTTAATTTATTTTCTGGTGCTTTCACTTCCAGAGACAGTTGTAAGCACTCTGTAACTGCCTCGAGGAAGCTTGACCAATTTAACACAACGTGGTGCGATCATCCCCCGTTGCGCGGAGTGAGGTTTCTCGACCCCGCACAACATGATCTACTCGACCACCATTATGGTTACGGCCAAAAAAAAAAAAGAGGTAAAAAAAAAAAAAACGGTAACCTGGTTGCCGAGTTCACGAAGTGACTCGGCTTGTTTTACAACGTCGTTGCCAAGTGACGAAAACTCAAACCCCGATAGCAAACACCGGGGGGGGCGGCTTGTTCTACAACGTCGTTACCAAGCGACGAAAACCCAAATCCCGATGGCAAACACCGGGGGGGGGGGGTGGGGGGGGTGG
>FN649726.1:987227-1010689 GCA_000310025.1 Ectocarpus siliculosus | reverse complement strand
TGTGTACAGCAGTAGTAGTGCACCGAGAGAACGGATCTTTCTTCCTGCATCAATTGCCTGACATGACATGAAAAATGTAGAGGCATGTCATGTGCCAGGCACATGAAAACATGAAAACCTTTTCGGCGAATCTTTTTTCAGTTTTCAAAACATCAACTCTTATTGGTATACATACATAACATGTTACACCTGTAAAGCATACAGTCTACATAGGCACCATAGATCGCCTGTGCGATACCTGTGGACATGCATGCATGTGTGTTGTGTTGTGTTTTCTTCCGAATTATTGTGGCGACAGTCCCCCCATTTTTCGTGGTGAGACGTGTACTACACTATTCAGCTTATGTATGTATGTAGAGTGTACTACTTTTCAGTGTACTTTTTCGGACAAACTACAACCATCCAGGGTCACACAGGAGGGGGTAAACACCAGGGCTTTTTCTTCTTTTATTTAGTATCATGCGCCCCACCTTCCTCCTCTCTCTGCGGTGCGTGCTGAATTTTATTTTCATTCGCGAGAAGGGTCCAGCCGTCCCTTTCCCTCGTCAACGGTGCTAACGTCGACGTTTGGTACTCACGAGAGCTTTTCAGCTGTATTTCGCTTTCACCCACAAAAAAAATTGTAAAACTTTCACCCCATCCATGGGGATTCGAATGTTCGACATCTGCGACTGGCGGTTTACGAGGATACCACTAGACCACCGGGGCGACCGGTGTCTACTCACACACCAACACACCAACTTTTCACGAACGAACAACCAACAAAGAAGCCCTGGACAAAATACTCGACAAACATGTGGACAACAGTACGAAAAAAAGAGGTCGATCATGGACTCGAACCGAGGTTCTGGACAGGCAGTATTGATGACCTCGAACATTTACTCCATACTTCGCGGGAATCTTCCGGACACTGCATTACAACAGTTTGCGGATTCATATGCTGGACGCACAACAGCGCCGCAACTCCACTGCTTTCGTCGTGATGCATAGGGACACGCACCAGACTACAGTATAGCAGAGTAGGGTGCTTTTTTCTCGTCTCTTGCGGACAGTTATTACGCGGAGAGGGAGTAGGGCAAAGTAGGGTGCTTTTTTCTCGTCTCATGCGGACAGTTATTACGCGGAGAGGAGAACGTTGCTGTCGCGTACACCTGTGTGTTGTATCAAGCGTGCTGCTGCTGCTGCTGTAGATATGCATACATGCGTCGAAGCTGCGCTTACCTTAAGTGGCTTGCGTTAGGTCTGCAAGTACGGCTGGCGTGTGCTGCGTGTGTGTGCCCTATGCTGTTAATCAGTCGCAATGTGTGCCGGCCTTTTCCATGCGTTTGCGCGTGATTGAACGTGTGCATAAAACAGCTGTGCGTGCTGCTGCGAAAACAGCGACGTGTGGATGCGTGCAATATCAAAGCCGCGCTACCCCTATGGCTTGCGGTAGCTCTACAAGTACTGCCGACGTGTGCTGCGGGGTCTATGCTCTTTGCTGTTAGTAGTTTGCGGCGTGTGTCGGCATCTATCATGAAAGATGCGCGTGAGACTGACCGCGTAGACTATGTTTCGCAGGGGAAAAAATTAGGGGACTCTATTTTCTACTGGAACGACGGACAACCACGACGATTCCTGTCTGTAATATATTGATATGATGTGCTCGCGTAAACAAATACCTGTCGAGCACGTACAGCAGTAGTAGTAGAGAGCATGAATAATTACCCATTCTCCATCGTACGTTCTTGGATGTGTAGTCTAGATAGTAAGATATTGTCAAAGGAACCGACAAAGAACATAATGCGCGCGCCAACGCGAAAAAAAAAACGCAACAAAAAATAACATAACCGCCGACACACGGCTGAATGAGTAGCCGGTAAAAAAAAGAAAAAAAAAGGATGTCGACCCTGACGTTGGCAGGCTACAATACTCCCGGCCCCGAAAAAGTGGGTAATAGTTCCGTAGTAGATTGGAATTTTATGGCAGATAGACTTATATACACGCACGCGCAAGTTGGTCGAGATCGGAGTTATTTTACAACAATGGATGGATGGATGGAAGGATGGATGGATGATGATAATGGTGTGTTCAGACGAGAAAAGAGAGAGAGAGTTGCTCGCCACCGCTTATCATCCCAGCTCCATCCGAAGGAGAAGGTATCCGCTCTATTTTCGCAACATAAATGCGCGCGACAATACTGTAGTATCTGTCGAAATGCGGCGGAACATCCTCCCCAGGGAAGGTGTCAGCGATGTATCGGCGGGGCAAATGACAGATAGACTTAGATAGATGTGTGCCCCGACCCTGTCGCTGGGAGAAGAGTTATACCGGGCAGAGAGGCCACTATACGCACGCTCAAATTGGTCGAGATCGGAGTTATTGTACAACTGATGCATGGGTGGATGTGTTCCGACGACGAAAAGAGATAGTCCTCAATAATCAAGGTGTGTGTGTGTCAAGTTCGTTGTTGATGTGCGTGCGATATGCGCGGAATTACGGATTGTACTTCCTCGTCGGGAGGTTGCAGCGGTGTGGCCCGAACCTCTTGCAATGCAACGATGTGGCTCGGGTGGCCCGAACCTCTTGTTGATAGGCGAAATTGGTAGACACACTGTTATTCCAGCATCGAAGGGAGTCTCATTCCAACTGAATATTGAACTGGGCTTCAGTAATTTGATGGAGTATAACTAACTACAAAAAAATGGATTTTCTTCAGACAAGACCGAAGTACTGCTGCTGTAATCAACAACAATTAATTATGGATTATGCACGCGTCGTTTAACAAAATAGTAACCGTCGAAATGCGGCGGAATATCCTCTGCGGAGATAGTGGCAGCGTTAGGGTTATTGTTAACGCAACGTCGAAATCGTTCTTTTTTAAACGGAACGGTTGAAAGAAAACCCGACTTTTTTTTGCTTGTTCTTTTCGTGATGTCATCAAAAAAAGCACGTTTCCTTCCCTGAATACACGCTTTGCTCGGCACACAACAGGTTGACATGGTATTGCTCACCATAGAGCAGCGATAAAAGCGCAATAAGCAGCACCCGGCACAGAGGACAACACACTTAGAAAGATCCCGTCCACCCGGCCTGCTGTTTTCAGTTTTTAGCAACAACAGGCGCACGGCAGAGTGTCGCAACCTGGGTGTTGCTTGCGATTTCTTCAGTTTGCCAGCTCATTTTTCACGGTTGCGACTCCCATCTTTGACCACCACCTACCCAAAGGTAGACGAGCTCAACAATCACAGGGCGGCAGCCGCGCTGACGGCCAGCATCATATAGATGGCCAATCCGAAAGAATTAGCGTGTTGGAGGCCCTGTTGCTCTACTGCTGCGTGACGCCGTGGATTGATGTTGATGTGTCCGACCAAAAACAGATCATCTCGCCGCAATTTTTCCAACGGCATTTTGGTGAGGTGGCACACGTCTCTCACACACCTTATTGAGCAGCACCCAAGCACTCAATACCCACGAAGCAGCACGGCGCCGGGAGATGGTATCATATAGACAGCCGAACCGAAGGAATCAGCGCTTTGGAGGTCTTGGTGGTGCTGCTGTACTCGTTCTACTGTTTCCGTGTTTGCTATGTGTGATCGAAAAAAATTCCCCAGTACCAACAGCACCAGTTGAAGACGAGAGCACCACGCAATGTCTAGTTTTGGACCAAGAACGGACTGAACGCCGCTTCTGCCGCTTGTCCATCTCCACAACAGACCTGGACGTGAGTCTGGCAGGTCTTTCTAGCGTTCTCAGTGATGTTACAGCGCCTGCGGTGCGCTTGTCCGATGCTTCTGTCAAAAACACGAATTCGTTTAAGTAGCAAGCCCCAAAAAAACCGGGCTCCTTCTTTTCACGCTTTCGTTCAAAAACGCCTCCATATGTGTTCAAGAAAAAACGGTTTCGTTTTTTTTTTCGTGTTTTATTGGTCGATAAGAAGCACCCTTACCGCGGTGTCTCCGCTGAGCAGACGACAGATGTGTGCCTCGACCCTGTCGTTGGAAGGGTCATCCCGGGCAGTAATGAGGCCACTTATACGCACGTACGTTCAAATTGGCCGAGATTGGAGTTATTGTACAACGGATGGATGGATGGGTGCATAACAATGATGTGTTCCGACGACGAAAGAGAGAGTCATCAATCATGAAATTGTTGTGTTCGTGCGACATGCGGCGCAAAACTCCGCGTCGGAAGGTTGCAGCGGTGTGGCCAGACTTGGCAGCACACAGCTATTCCAGCGTCGAGGGGCTTGTCAATCCAGCTGTAGATTGGACGGGGCTTAATTTGGTGCAGAATAGGCAACATTTAGGCACAAACTCATCGAGATCGGAGCGCAATTTGATGCCTGAAGCACCTGCCTCATGCTCGCTCGTGTTTCGTGCTGGAAAATGCCATTCACCGACATAGCTAAACGTTAACGCAGGAGGCGCCAATCAAGCTGAAACTTGGTTAGGGCCTCTCAAGTAGTGCAGGGCGGCCGGTGGTATGATTCCTTGCGCCTTAGGGCGTTCGGGTAAAAAAAGCGCGTGGTTCGGAGCTTCGGAGTGAACGGCGACAGAAAGACGAACAGACACACACTTTTTTTCATGAACGTTCTGTGAAACCTCTGGAGACCGTATCGGTCTCCTAGAGGACCTGTCAGCAGTGTGGGAGATTGGGTGGTGAGCAAAAGAAGAATGGCTTTCATGCTGCATGCGTTGGTCGTTTATGCGTATGCTATATAGATATAGTCTAGCAATCCAAGATACAAACCGAACGCGCTGCCTCAACTCAAACCCAAGTCCGCCATGACCACCCAAAGCAGCACCATGCGTGGCGACAAAAGTAACTGCATGAAGACTTTCTTGGTTGTGGTTAATGTGCTCTCCAGCGACGCGTAGACTAAGTGTTTTGATTCTTTGACTGTTCTAGATATACTCCAAGATAGAAGAGTTATTCTGAGAGACCTTGCTTTGTTGTTGTTGACGATATACTGCAATACCCTGTGGACGGTGGAACCCGAGTCGCAAGAGAGATAAACTTCCAAAACACCACAGGTACCGTTTCGTCGAGCGTCATAACCGGGGTAGGAACTTCGACAATATTCCTTACCGGGTCCTTAGGTTGGTTCGATGCATACATGCAGGCGAGCACAGAGACAACGCCCTCGCGCTCATGTGGCGAACTGAGTGCTGTGAAAAACGAGCGATATGATGGTGTTCGCTTACAACGCGAGATGTAAAGACATAGCCCAGTGTACCCCAGACGCTGTGTTCGTGTCGTGCTATGTTGGTGACCTGATGTACTACACGCATCAGGGACACACGTATCTGTACTACATATAATATGTGCACGGTGCACCTTTTGCTAACTTCGACAAAGGGATGTGAAAGCACGTCCATGGTACGTGCAGCAGAACTGGTCCAGTTTCTGCACCTTCAGCGGGTTGAACTGGGGCAGGTTAGCTCCTTGGCTACAATGCTATCTGAAGCTTGTAACACACGGGGGGAAAGACTACAGCATGTAGTCATATTTCGTCAGCACCTGTAAATTTTTTCTCCTATCGAGCAATGACCAGTCCAAACATTTCATAATGTCGCTGTTTACGCGCCCACATTTGCGTCCGAATGTACAATACGTTCACGGGTTCGTCTACAAACTGTAGATCGAATCTATTGGACCATGTTATGTTGGAACCCATCTTTGCAGGAATCCTCAAACACTATGCCGGCGGAACTAGTATGGGCGGTTGTCCTGTTTGGCCTTTACATCCTGTGGAAGTCGACGTACGGCGGCCGCAACCCTCAGGTGGGAAGCAACCGATTTGACGGCGTCTGTCTGTAGGTTGGGCTACAAATAGTCTGTAAATTTAGGTACTCCTACGTCGCAACTCTCTACGAATATTGGTCCGTCGCCGAAACACGTCAACCAACCCCCAAAATATCATTCCCATGTGTATTGTGCATTTGTAGCTTCATTACTACAGTTTTTCGAGTCCTACCCGGAAAAATAATCCTCAGTTTGGCGAAGTGCCGCGTCCGAGTGAACCCCCGAAGTTGCGAATCATTTACTTCGTGTGCAGAATGGGCGATTTAAGACACTTCAACACGCTGCATCGACAGGTAGGTGTCCTTAAGCGAGGCCATGGTGGACTCAACAATCAACTTCCACCACACCTGTTTTCACCGAGTGCGCTGGGCTGATCTTGTCGGTCCAAAAAGTAGCGGGGAAGAATTTTCCGTGGGCGGTCGCCGAGAAGGGTCACTGGATCAAGGGTGTCCGACAAAAGTCATTCCGCACACCTAGGTACCCCCCCGGAGAGGGCCCACTTTCAGATTTGTTGTGTTTTCATTGTATGCATTCAACAGCGGAAGTCAAAATTTGTTGGCCTCCTAACCTGGCCAATCCTTGGTATCCTTCTCTCTGAGCCCACCTGCTACTGTTGTGTGTAGTTCTGCTATTGCACGCCTGTCCAGCCGGCCTTCTCCTTGCACATGAACTCACCGCGGGAAAATGACCACTCCAGAATGCTCTTCTATATTATCATACCCCGAAGTTCAGGGACAAAAATGCCTCTGGTAATTTCGACGGTTTCAATCAACAGTAGTGCATCGGCTATATCTGCCGGACCAAACTTGCTATTTAACCTGTCGTACACAGATAGATGAAACGCAGCACTGTGACACTACAATGCGTCTCACACGTGCCTGCGGCGTTATTTCCGTGTTGTTGGTTACGCCACACACATCATCCACATGACATCGTCGAATCAGTTTACAGTGACTCTCGAAGGAAGGCCAGATGAGAGCATCATGCCTCTACGCGCGTGAACGAAAAGAACCCCACAAAGCTATACGGAAACGACTGCAGTACGTATGCCACGTAGGTCGCGAGTAATTTGAAGTGTTCCGTTCGCCTGCCGCTTCATCCTCCTTTCAGACATTCTTGCACGAATGGCTAACTACACCAACAACCTAGCAATCGCCGGTTTGGGGGGAGTTTAGGCCCCGTGAGCGCGTCCGGCCCCTATTCATCATTCTTCTCCTTCTGCTCCTCCTCCTTCTCCTCTCCCTTCCTCCTCGTCTTCTTCCCCTTATCCCGACCCCTGCCCCACTGCCTGTCTCTTCCTCCCAATGCCCTCTCCCTTCGATGGACTCCGTGACTACTTCTTCTCACAGTGCCCCTTCATTTATATAGGAACTACTGTAGAATGCTTTGGTTTTTTATAGGAGTTACCTAGTATAGCGTTCAGGGGAGGGGGGGGGTCACTTCACTTCGTACCTCTCCCCCCCCCAAATCCCCCCTAATAAGAAAGTGAGTGCCTAGGTGTACAATAACGTTTTTTTGCACACCCTTGGCTGGATGGGCAGGTGCACGCTCTGACCCTCATGAATGAGCGACGCTTCAAGAGTTCCACTCTTGACACTCTTGTGCTCGGTCTCGCGAAGCAGCTTGCGACCAAGGCAAGGTCCCCGCATGTTCGCCAGCTATCAGAGGGCATGGTGATGGTTGTCGAGCGCCTCGTTTCACGCCAAGCCATCATCGAAGAGGAACACCCTAGCACCACCAGGAGATGCCAGACGATATTCTGGATGCTTGAGCAGGTTGATCATGTCATGCGGGCCGAAGGAGATGCGGTAAGACTGCCAACGATTTATTGCGCGAGAGTGTCGAAAGAGCAGCTTGCCGCAGAGTGAGCCACACCGAGCGTGTCGGTCGGTCGGCGACGATTGATCGTGTACGATGTTACCAAAACCGCGACGTATGACAATGGCACTTACTTGTACTCTGCACATCATTCCGAGCACAAGCGTTCAGTGAACATACTTCAGGTTCCCATCCAACCTTTTTTTGACAACTTTAGCGAGAACCTGGTAGGGGACCCTTGCATCCACAAAAGGAGCCCAACACAGCTGCAGCCCACACGATGGGACAGGCATACTGTTTTGGACGGCCGTACGCACCGGTTCTAAATAGTGTGATGATGGACACTTGTGACGCAAGGCACAAGGGTCCGGAGTACTCGTCCCTGTGATTGGCACGGGGACATTACCCATGAGTGCTCAGTGGGGTGTTCTCGAAAGGTGTAACAGTCGGTCGGGTAAATAATGGAAACCCTCGGGAGAATTCCCATTGGCGGTTCCTCCGCATGACAGCTTGCAGCGATCTCGCCGCCCGAGCTGTCAGTGACCTGGTGTCCGGAAACTGAACACAAAACCCTTTTGTGAACCAACCCGACCTGAGCGCTACTGATCGACTATCGCAACTTTGAGTGATAACCCCGCCTGCCTGACTGGATCATGAAGTATCAGCTGCATGTGTGGAGTACTACTACTGGTTGCTCGCTTGTGTTGCATGGAACGCTTGGTTGTCTACCACCAGTCGAACTCGCAGAGAATAGCTATGATTTGCACAGGTGAGAGCTAATTACCTCGTTGTAAAAAAAGTAGGTTAGCTTGTCTCCGTGAGAATACAGGTATTTGAAGCGGTTTCCCCGGGGTTGGACTACGTATGTTCATGATCCAACTGCCCTACAGTTCTTGGGGGACATGCTTAGACCTAGTGGAACGACCTTTCAGAAATCCCCGGGTAAACCAAGCGTCATGCGTGTGTCGTTTGTTCGTGGAACCGTTAACTCCCGCCAAACATGCCAGCTTCACCCTGCGCACCGTAAAGCGATGAAAGGGGTGATCGACAACATGAACGATGACATTCGTGACACGATGAAGGAGCTCGAAGAATTCCGCAGCATGGACAGATTCAAGCAATTCCTCCGGGCGCCAGGGTTCGAGCAGCGCATGAAAAAGTCAGAAGAGGTCATTAAGCGAGCTGAGGACAACTTATACGTGAGTTTTGTTACTCAACGCGATGAGGACTCGTGATTTCTTGTTTCGGCAAGCTTGAATGTCCGGCATTGAATTACAGTGTCGACATTACAATCCACGCGTGAGGAACAAGGTTAGTCGTAACGCCCCCCGTATGCCATGGGGAAAAGGCAGTCGTCCTTGTCCTAGACTGCATTAGAGTGACATGCGCCACACCGTATGAGCATACGAATCGATACAGTCCGAGCACAATATTTATTCTATGAGCGGTGATTTAAGCTCGCTCATGGCTTCTCATACGTATGCGCCGTACACCCGCGCAGTACCCACACATCTAGGTTATGCATTTTGAACTCTACCACGAGTTTTGCCAAGGGTATGCCATTCATCTGTACCAATGTAGTTTACCTAACAGAGGTCTTAGGCCGCCTGTTCAACCTCTGAATAAAGTGGATTCTCCCCCAATCCGTCGTGTGCAACGTGCGCCATATCAAGACCCTGAGTGTGCTATGGCACGCCCGCACATGTTCGAGGATTGCCGGAAGCCTTGAAGATTCCCAGGTGATGAGATATCGGGGGCGAAGCTAATACACTGTAGCAGCAGTGGGGCAGGGCGATTCGTTGCAACTGTGAAACAAGGGTTGCGATGACAACGTGGGAAACCGCAAAGCGTGAGAGTGCTCTCCTGAATGCCAAGGTCTTGGCATTTTTTCTGGCCCCGAAATACGGTGCAGAAGTTCTACAGGACGTCACCAAGGCAGAGGGGTTCGTGTCCCGGAAATGTTCGGGGAAGATTATTCCGCGTTTAACAGTATAGTGTTCCGCCTGCATGATCGAGCACTTGTCTACCAGCATTGGCATATCCTATTGCACACGGAGTATTTAGGTGGGTTCAAGGTTTGCTCTTACCCTAAGGAGTCTACAGCTCCGATCGCAGTGCAGAATCTGAAACATGTATACGAGAGCTTTCACCACTAGGGAATATCAACGAGGCGAATCGTTGTTCTGCGCGTGTTGGGTGGACATCACAGCGGTGTAGACTTGAGTGAAATGGTAGAGAAATGGCTGTGCGAAAAACTTGTCCTGGCTGGCACGTTCATGTACTTCTGAACATTGAAAACCATCGTATCAGACGCCCCTTAACAAGAGCCAGGTATCGTGGTGATTTGGCTGTCATTGCTTACTTACCGCGTCTCGAACTGACCAAAGCATTACGCCAATACATACGTTGGCGAACATCTCTGACGGAGAGAAGCGTTCGTGACGGCTCGCACGGTACAGTAGTTTGAAGCCAGACTTCTTACACCTTCATGTGTTTCGCCATTGTGAGCCGATTGCTCCCGTTTTTTCATGCCGCCAGTCTTGAATGCTTTTATGTATCTCTCAACCCTTGTCAAGTGTATTCGACCCGCGTTTCTCCACCCGAATCTCGTTCCGAATGAAGGGGGCCAGGGCGGGGGGAAGGGCAAGATCCGTGGCGGAAGCGCGGCCAGGGACAGCGGTGAGTCACATCCGCCATACTCCTGACCTGACTACGCCTCAAACCTTGAAGCAAAAAGACTCTTTCACGTAGTAATGAACTTCACAAGGCCACCTATACAGGACCCGTTCATAATCGATATCGACATTTCCGTAGGTCGAACGCAGTCCCCACTGATCCTCATGTGGTCGTATCCCTCGTTTGTCCTTGTCGATCAAGCTGGTGGAGACGGCAAGGGCCAAGAACGACGCCGAAGTGATAAAAGCGTATCAGCTCACCGGTGTTCCCCGCACGTGAGACGGTTTGATAATTTTCCCTTTGCATGGTCACCCGCCTTGAGAGTACCGGATTTTATTATGGAACATCCTGATCCATTCCTACGACTTGTAGGGAGTTGTCAGCAAACAATTGAACATCGCACATAAATCGGCGCCGGCGACTTCCTCTGGTGACTAGTTCATTTCGTCTTTCACGTCACGACATAGGGCAAAACTATGCGGCGTGGTAGCCAGAAGAGGACAACTTGGGGTTCTCCAGTGGCTCAGAGAAACCGGGTGCCCTTGGAACGAGGGAACATGCTGTATGGCAGCCGAGGGGGGTCACCTCGACGTCCTGAAATGGGCTAGGGAGAATGGGTGCCCTTGGGATGAGTGGACATGCGCTCAAGCAGCTGCGGGAGGTCACCTCGACGTCCTGAAATGGGCTAGGAAGAATGGGTGCCCTTGGGACGACGACACATGCTTTGCCGCAAAGTGCGAAGGTCACCTCGACGTCCTGAAATGGGCTGAGGAAAATGGATGCCCTGAAGACATCTGGGGGAGATTTCATTATCGGTCGCCTTATCGTTCTGAATCGGGCTATTGTTAGAGAGAACTGATGTCCTAGGACGAGCGGGCATGCTGGATCGCAGCTGCTGGTGGGCACCTCGACGTCCTGAAATGATCTGGCGAGAATGGGTGCCCATGGGACGAGACAACATTCAGTAACGCAGCCCGTGGTGGTCACCTTGGCGTTCTGAAATGGGCTAGAGAGAATGGGTTCCCTTGGGACAAACAAACACGCATCGAGGCAGCTGACAAATGTTATCTCGACGTCCTTAGGTGGGGGAGAAAGAATGGTGCCCACGATAAGATTGAGAGCACTGGTAGGAACTGTTGTTGATGTGATCATTGCTTGCCCTTCAGTGGATTGAGGAACAATACGCACACCTATGCACAGAGAGACTCTTCGTTGGTTAGTAAGTGGCTAGGGTGTGGCGAGGGTCGACGTAAACGGAGGCCTTTGCCGTTTACCCGCCCAGCCTATTTGGTCGGCCTGCCGATCGAGCGAGATCTTGAGCTACTATCGATCGAGCGGGCGGGCAAAATAGTGCGATGGACGGTTGGAATAGACTAGGTGGTCAGAGATCCGACGCTCCGCACGTTTGAGCTGTGCCCTGAATCTTGTTGACAAAATTGCATTCCACGTACGTTCAGACACGGCAACAACGAAACAGCGGGGGTTGTTTCCTGATCGTTAGGGTTTCTACGAAGTCAGGTCACGGCGGAGTGAAACATTGTTTGTGTTCAGATGTTTGCTTCTCTCGGAGACGGCTCTGTTTTCTGGTCCCCTAATTCCGAACGTCCTTGGTTGAGGATGTCAATACCGACGTCAGTACGAAGCGCTACACATGTATTGAGTTTTAGATGCCTCGGATCGTGCGACATCTTTCTCAATCGTGCGCGGCGGTAGCAGATACATCTGTGGAGTTTTATTAGTGAAGGCCACGTCGTGGAAACTTTCCGTTGTAGGTCTGATAATCCCCTTGCACTCAGGTCTTCTTGTTAACAGCATGGTCTGGTGGAGAGGGACGTAGCGTTGCCATTCGCATCTTCGTTCATCTCCCTCCTTCCCGTTGGACACTCGAGCCAGAATCGCGCGGGTGACCAGGCCGTACCTTTCCAACTCCGAGGTGTAAAACGAGAAGGAGCAGACAGCGATTTGGGCTGACCTCAGACGTCTACACCCAAGAGGAAGCTTCCTCACGAGGCCATCGGCAACGGGTGAAAATAATTATTTCATGGTCGGAAAACGACCCAACTTCAACGCCTGCTGTCCCCCCCTCACGACATGGCGGACCAACGCTTTGCGTTTCGAGTTGAATCTCCATGATGCACTCGTTTGTGGAAACCAATTCGTGCATACACGTTCAACGCGAAATCCGGCATCATCCCTCCCTTGTTTCCTCGGACTTCTTTCACATAACCGAACCCTTTGTGGGTGTTGTACCCTGGTTCGTGTCTTGGACAGCGATCAAGTGCACGCGGACGCGCAGCACAGCTATTGTCGCACACATATATATCTTGGCGACATTCTTGTCTTCCTTAGGCGGTTCGACGCCCTGACCCGCAACGGCGTTCTCAAGCACTTCATACGTGGTATAATTGCTCTCCGACCCGTCGGTCCAGCACATAAGTGTACACGGATGTATCACTCACTGTGCTGTTCGCGCTGACGACAATCCCGTCTTGACCATTGATCGATCGTACTTGAGTCCCTTGCAACTCTTCCCCCAAAACTTGGATTCCGTACAATCCACCACTATTCACTTTTCGACAAAATAATCAAAGTACTCACAGACGTTTGAGTAAGTGATACCCCTACCATATAAGTTGCCCTCTTCCGCGAAGCCTTGAAATTGCCAGCTGTTTCGGACAAATTCGTCTTGCTCCGGGTGAGGGTGTTCAACAGGTGTCGGAATCGACGCCTGGAACGCGGGCTCATCCTTTTTCTCTGGTAGCCTCGTCCTCCTCGCCACCCTTTCTCCCTCCCCCACCGACTCCCCGTCTGAGTCCCCGTCTGAGTCCTCGTCCCAGTCCTCGCACTCCGGGCAAAACCACTGGTGCACACCGGTACGTCTACATGTGGTAAGAGGTACGTGTACATATGGTCTGGACGGAGAGATGAGTATTCTGAAGTAAAGCTGTTTGTAGCGTATGTCTCGGATTCTCCACCAGCGGATTTCGCTTCTGCCGCACCAAAGCCGCTAAACACTGGTGACACATTCCCTGCTGGCTCTCACCTCTCCTGGTTCGTTGTCGAGTCTGGCACATCTCATGTGATCGGCTTTGTCACACGCCCAACCACCGCCCAGGTCGATATCACAAAGCATCATCTTTTCGAACCCATCGCCGCCTCCACACTTCGTGCACGGTCGGTTGTCTTCTTCGTTCTTCTCCTCCCCCCTCGGCGGCAGGGACCGCCGCGGCTTCAGCCTCCTTGTCCTCCTCCTCTCTTCTTGCCGCGGCCATCTCCCGGTCCTCCCCCTCCGTCTTTTATTCCTTGCTACCACGCTGGCTTCCTCGGCTGATTTCCTTATATGCCCACCGAATTTCGCCGGCTTCCCTCTGTGTTTCGGCTACCCTTCGTTTTGCACCATCGCCGACTCCTCGTCGTGCTCCTCTACCCAACTATTTTATGGAATTGGAGTTGTGAACAGGGGTCGAAGAAACGCCGCGATTCTTCTGCCATTCGTGTCAAAAACTTGGTACGCGAAATATTGATCCTTTATGGGTTCTTTTATTTACCCAATATGGTTAATTTTCAACCTCTTGCACGAGCGTTCGTTCCCAGACATTCAGGGAGAGAAAAGACTGGGGTACTGAAACATATCAAACCGTGGCATAACGGTGTACAGCGGCTGAACTCGGTAGCAGCCCGTCGAGAAGGAGTGATTGACGGGGGCAAAGAAAGTTCGTACAATTGTGGTATAGGGTGTTACTTGGTCCCAGGTAGTCTTGGAAGAGAGGAGGATGATAATCTACTTTGAGAGTGGGAATGCAAAGCGCATCTTGATGATTCGCTACACCGGGCAATGTTGGGGAGAGGTTATTTCGGCGATTGGATATGGCGCTGTCTCGTGCTGATAGGCGGTAGTCCGACGTTCTACACCGTCTAGTAATTGGACGAAACAGAACGCGCCGGAAGGTTCTTGTCTCCAGCGATTGGAAAAATTGGATCGTCGTGGTCTGGTGGAGCTCGTTCGTAGCTTAGCTCCTCTCGTTTATCCCTGAGCCGATCTCATAGGGCACTTGGACCGTTTGCTGTTTTCATTGGTTACCTATGGGACTTTTTTTGTACGGAGTAGTTTGGAAGGCCTACACTGTTGTTGTGGCAGAGATGCGTGTAGACTAATTCCTAACTTTTGCCGGATAGTCAATCAACTTTGTCTGGCTTGGACTATGCGGAGAACACCAAGCGAGCACTCCGCATTGTCGAACTAAGCCGAATGTTCAGCAAGGATGGACCAGGACCTCTCACGCGTAGCATTCCCCGGTGGAGTAATACAAATGTTTGACCCAACCACGGGTGGTGGACAATAGCACGAGTGGCGAAAGGCTCGTCAACATGGCGTGCTTCCGCACGGAATTGAAGTCCTTGACGAGGCCAAAGCTCCCCCGGCGTGGGTTCGATGAAATTCGTCTCAAGTTCGCTCAGTTCGCTAACCCCAACACAGTTTGTCGCCGATTCTACGATGATAGCGTTCGTTTACTCGTTAGCCGGGATCGCTTATACTTGTTGTATCTTTTATTCCCGAAACCCTTCAAGGGTGCCCATTGCATCAACCTATCTCCATCTCGAACGTTGTTCTACCCGTCCTTACCTATTGTTCTCCCTTCCTCGCCTCCCATACCACACGAAATATTTTGAAGACTCCGATAGCACAGCAGCGGCGAGCGTGTTTTGAGCGTTTGAAGGGCAAGCTAGCGAACGGCTGCATGTACCCTGACGTTCCATCCTTTGGCATGAATCACACGAATTGCACAGTCTGCACCAACAACCGACGCGCCGCTATCGCCGACGTGTCACCGACTCAACAAGCAAGACAACCCTATACTAACACACTTCCTCGATGCAACAAAGTCTGCATCCAGTGAATGATCGAAAATACCACACCCTACCGTAGCGGTACGCTTGCAGGGCTACATTATAGCCGTACAGTGCTTGTGTTGTGCAGCTTCTTGATCGATGAATGCGTACCCACGCACCAGCCAAATGTAACGTTTCGTAGGAGGAACACAACGTATTTCGTGGTTTGGGAGGGGAGGTACCCGCGGTAAAACGCCCCCTGTTGAGCCGGCTACGAACAAAAATCAAATACCAATAATACCAAGAAAAAAAACACATTTTTCCGGTCCTCGACGCATGGCCAGTGATCATGGGTGATTTACCAGAGAAGGCTGTGTTTCGGCTACATGACCACCAGCAGATGACGATCGCGTTGTTGGACCCCTTTAGGTCACCACAGGGGACTGTGCGCAGGCGTTTTACAACCCCCTCATTCCTCCCAGGGCCGACAACACCTAGGACATGGACTTAACTCAACAACAATAGTCTAGGCACAGAAGCTTGCATCCACCCCCGAAAAATGGTTGCTTGCAGGCTGAAGTTCCGACTACTTTCAAACGCGCTCCGGGAGGTAATCCGTTGAGATCGTGCGACACTCTGGCAGTATTCTGACTGAATTCTGCATGTCGAAACGCGCGACAAAAAGTAAACCCTGCGGGTAGGATACCAACCCGACAGTCTTTACACGACTGCTGTACCTGCTGTGGACATTCACCTCGCGACGTTTCCAAAGAAGATCTCACCTGCGGGTTTGTGCCACAGTCGGTGCTGCTCAGAATCGTGAAGGTTGTCCCGGTCAACGTTGTCTCGGCCAAGATTCCCCCACAGACTCGGATCCAGGTAGTTCCATGGCCGAAGGGCGAGCTTTTGGATGTCTGGCACCTCGTGCAGGCGAGGCAGCCGAAGCGAGAACGGCACTGTGGGGGAGGGGAGATTCGATCCTACATGTTGGTCTTGAGCAGAAGTTATTGGCCACAGCCCTAAGGGCCTTCCGTTCGGCTAGGGTCAGTCTCAAGAGCGCAGCTTAGGTGTGCTGTACATAGCTGAGGTGTGCTCTAGCTAAATGTGGTTGATGTTGTGATTGCATGGGGGAGGAGGAGGTCGACAGAGCCGACCAAATGACAGGGATTGCCCGTATGAAGAGCCAGAATTTCGCGTCCGATCACGTCTCCTTCGACGGGTAATCATCCACCTGGTGCACAGGTTCGGATAGATTGAGCGTATTTCCCGCTCGATTGCTGCTGCTGCGGACTCGCAGCAAATACTGAAACGACCAGATGTTATTATTACCCGATGTTTTATGGTGGCGATGTGCTTTGTGGTGAGTGCAATTCGCTTGCATACATGCGCTGTAGTCTACAGACCGCACGTCAAGAGTGGACTAGTCCCTTTCGTTCTCTATGCGCGCGAAAGCTTCAAGTGCGGAGGAATCACAATGACACCAACCTATGTAAGATCGTTCGCCCACCGACAGCCCAACAGGTGCCTACGTACGAACCCGCCCTGGTACCGGCCTCCAGCCCAGGCTATAACCCTGCTTAACAGGATCCTGGGTATCGTTTCTTGCCGATAAAAAACCGGCCGAACTGAATAACACCCCCGTTCTTGCCGTTGGAGAGAGCCTACACGGCATAGCATGTCAAACTCTGCGCGTATGTTCCACATGCGAAAGGATGTGCTTTGCAGGGACGGTCAATCACAAGATCTCACGCGTGGGGAAATTTGGGGCGGGGTACTCAAAAACAACATTCCGCCACGCGTCCGAGCTATGTAAATGTATGGGCCACACTATCCCAGCCCAGAGTCGACTCCACGGATCAAGTCCATCCACGTGCAGAAGTTCTGCTTAGCTTCCGGAGAGAAAGCTGAACATATTTATTTGCCGTTGTCGATTCAGGGTGACATTTGTTGGCGGCCCAAGTGGAGGAAACACATATGCGATACATGTACCAGTGTCTTTGAGATTTTCGACTCTGACTGGCATCGGCTGCAGGGTACGTGCTTTCTTCGGCCTATGCGAAAAAAATAATGACCACGAGGAACCTGCGCTCGCTTGTCGCCTGCAGTTCCCTACCAGCGTTAAATCCGCTGCAGGAGCACGGTCTTACCAGGAGCATGGTCTTGGGGGACCAGCGCGTTCCTGCAGCATTTGCGAGACAGCCAAGAGGCGCAAGTGTGCCACTCGGGGCTGCCTACAATGAATTGTCCCGGCAATTGATGAGAAACCCTTGAATTCACTCTGGGCCCAGACTCGGTCTGACACCCCAAACATTCGGAAAGACTGCGCAGATACCACAGAACCACCAGCCACTTCGATCGAGTTATTGTATCCATAGTTTACCAAACGGACACACGATGTATTCATTTCAACCGTGGTCGAGCGAAAAGCGTATCTGGCGATGAACGAGATATACTGTAAGATCTGGCTGGTTAGGCGGACATATGACCCGCGCACACGACAACCGTTCTCCCTCTATCCGAGCTGCTGACTACACCAATCTCCGCCCCCAAGCGCCTTGCCTTCTCCGCTCATTTCAACTTGGTAACCAACCGAACTCACCGCTAAGCCCATCCATTGCCCAACCCTCTCCTATATCGTACCGCGTCGCCTCCATCCGAGCTCCCAGCTAAACCAACCCATACCCCCACTCAAGAATCACTCATTCCCCCACCGTTCCAAACCCAGCCCTTGCCCTACCCACCGCCGCATATCCATCTCCGCGTCAAACCACCCTCATGGCAACACCGATCAGCTGCCCATCCTCTCACGCGCTCTCCATTCCCATCGAAGTGAGTGTGGTGTGGTTACACCAAACATTACAAAGAAACATTGTGACTGGTAGGGGCTGCAAATACTTGATGCTATGCAAGGGAGTGACAAAACCTCACTTAACCTTCGGATGATGCATAAGCGGAGCACAGGGAGTGCACCTGATTTATCACATAGCTAATGAAATGGGAAGGTAAAGTACTACCAAACACGAATTGGAGTGAAAATCCGTTCGAGTGGAGTGAAAATCCGTTCGAGTGCAAAGTCAGTGAGTACACCTCACACGATTTTAATTGAAAGCGAGTGAACGGAACAGCCCGTGGGACGAAAAGTGAACATGTGTGAAATCGATTCACAACAAGTGGTGTGTTCAGCTCCTGCCAAGAGGAGTAGAAGTGATCGCGAAAAGTGATCGCTGAGCAGCGGAAAGAAATGTGTGTGTTCAACCCCATGGATCATAAACAATGCCATACATGTATAGTGAAAATGAGTGAACGGGAAAGCCCGTAGGATGAAGAGTGAAAAGGTGTGAAATCGACTAAAACAAGTGGTGTGTTCAGCTCGCACGAAGACGAGTAGACGTGAGCGAGAAAAGTGACCGCTAAACAGTGGAGAAAAAATGTGTGTGCTTCACCCCATGCACCATAGACAAAATACAGTGAATACTGAATGTACCATGTGAGCCCATGCAAGGACAAACACGCCAATCAAAACAATCGATTCCCTGCAAATGAATATTCACGCAGATTCAAACGGCCCGGATAAAATGGATTCAAGGCACATATACCTGCCAACGGCATTCTGCAGTAGAGTCCATCGCGTCGGAATTGCCACCATCAGCTGAGAAATCAAACGTTATTTCCCGAATGACAAAATTACCCTCGGGCGACATGTGTCATGTCATTCCAGGTTGCGTTTCATGGATTTTTCCGAGCTTAGATTTTTCTTGTTGTGTGTTGGCCAACCGCGATTCCGGCATGTGTCCGGAAGGTTTTGCTAGGTGTTTTGCAGATATCGGCATCGATACATACTGATAATCTCAACGGGTCGGGCAAACTGGGCGTGTGATGTCTGCTTGAGCCTCAATCTGGGCCTTGTGGTCTGTTGTTTTGCCAAAGCGAGGCATTGAACGAAACGTCGCCCGCTAAAAGGCACTTGTTCAGTACTGGGCGATCTCAGTTCGCACATTACACACGCTTTGAATCACGTTATTTTTTGGTGCCCGATACAGGGAGTTCGAAACACCCACTTCCTTGTTGCAACTCGATTGTGCTCGCTCAAATGTGTGCTGTATGTGTAAATCGGACCAACTTTCATGCTCGAAAATATACTCGAAAGAAGAGACCAAACGCTCTTCGACATCCACACTGTGATTTATCCTGCCGACACCATCGCAACGCACTCAGATTTGAGCGAAAAATGTTAGGGGCCCCGTGGTGGCAAATTTGACGGACCGGGTCTGAATTAGTTGTTGTTGTCTCCACATTAAAAACCGTTCCGAGCTCTCTCTACCCAGTATCTTCGGATGTCCGTACTGAATCGGATGACGCCGACCTCGAGGACCTCGGCAAAGAAGATGTTGAACAGCAGTGGGGATAGCACACATCCTTGTCGCACGCCCTGTGTGACGAAGAACCAGTCCGATAGTTCTCCGTCGTCCATGCGCACCCGGGCCCGCATTCTATCGTGGAATTGGCGAATGACTTTGATCAGCTTCGCGGGAATCCCGGCCCTGGCCAGCACGTTCCATAGCATCTCTCGGTCCACCGAATCATACGCCTTCTTCAAGTCGACGAAGCACATGTAGAGCGGTATTTTCTTTCTCCGCCCCAGCTCCTGGAGGCGGCACACGACGAACAGCATGTCGACGGTGGATCGCCTGGGTCGAAATCCGCACTGTTCCTCCGGGAGGATGTTGTTGGCTTCGCAGAAGGCGCTTAGACGGTTGGTGATGATCTTGATGGGGACCTTGCCTACGTGAGATAGTAGCGAAATCCCCCTGTAGTTGTTACAGTTGGACCGGTCACCCTTCTTGTACAGCACCTTGATGGTTGCGTCCTTCCACTCTTGGGGGATATCTCCTCCGTTCCACACCTTGACGAGGATGGTATGGAGGTGTCTCAGGACAACGGGTTCGTCGTCATCGATCTTGAGCAATTCGGCAGGGAGGGAGTCATGGCCGGGTGCCTTCCAGTTCTTGTGGCCTTTCGCTGCGCGTGCCACCTCCTCGAGTTCTGGCACCTCTCCCAACCGTTGACTGTCACGTGTCGCTGGCCGCTGCGTCACTCGTTTGATGATGTCTGGGCTCAGGGTGGGGGATTTGGTGTTGAGTAGGGTGCTGAACAATCTCGCCCACCGCTGGAGGATATCGTCCCTGTTCCGGAGCAACACGTCGTTCGCATCCGCGACGAACTGCTGTCCCCCCGCTTGTCTCCCGCTGAGGCCCGCTGATCTCTTGAGGTGTTGGTACAGTCCTCTCATGTCGCGATCTTTGTAGATTGCTTCGAGTTTAGTCACATATCCGTCCAGGTGGGCATAAATGCCCGTTTTTGGTGAAGCCTCGCCATTAATTTCCCTTAGAAGTGTACGCACCATACCCTCTACCGCACGTCGGCAGTGTAGATAGGCCAAAATCCAATAATCGTTAACGTCGTTCGATGTTTACCAGGCAGTTTTTCGAACTTGAGCTCGCTGCGTCCCCAACGAAAAGCTCGGTCAACATGATGTTTTGCGGAAGAGTACCACGCGAGCCAGAATGAGTGAAAAGGGCATAAGTTCGGCGGGACGGAATCGGTTCAGGTAGCCACGGACGTCAGATGGCATGGCGAGAGCAACGACGGGGAAGGGACTGGTTTGGTGAGGAAGCATACCACGCGGTTCAGAAAGAGGGAATAACACTGGGGTTGAGAGGCAAAAGGAACCCGTCTTTAATAGGAAAGGCCTGCGCTGGATGAAGGGTGGTATGGCGGGACAGTGTCGCGCACGTGACCCGGGTGGCGAACAAGGCATGGCATGGGTGGCAACGGATCGGAATAGCCGATGCCGTCGTGGAAGAAGGGTCGGCGAAGGAGTATTTGTTGGGAGCAGGGTTTGCCACGCTGGCGAGAGGAAATGAACAAGGCATGGGCGGGGGGGGGGCTGGAGGGTAGTGTGCCGAGGAGCGCGGCTCGACGTTGGGGGGGCATATCCGGTGAAGGGTCAGAGAAGGGATTGATTTGGCCAGGAGTGATGCGGCGCAGGTAAGAGGGAAAAAACATGGCGTGGGTCGGAGGGCAAGCAATCAGAATCGGTCTGGCCGGGAGCCCCGGTGTCGCCTGGTGGCATGGCGATGTAGACGAATCGGGGAGAGATTATTTTGGCGAAGAGGCTGTTGTCACACAGGTGAGGGTTAATAAATATGGCATGAGCTGGGCTTGACGCGCGAGGGTAGTCAGAAATTTTGTCGGCAAAGGGTTTTGGTTGGCGAGGAGACGTGCCATACGGGTACGAATAAGTGAATTTGACGTTGGTGGGAATGCTAGCAATCGAGGAGTCAGGCGCGACACGAGGCAACATGGTGGGAGAAGGTTCCTGGAGTTTGCTTGATCGGCGACGGACGGATACGGTGTGAGTGAACTCGAGGGAATGATTCGGTGTAGCAAAGGAGGTCGGCCGGACCCGAGAGTGAATGGTTGGAGGTCGGCCCGGGAACGAATTGTTTCACCGATGAGGCATGCCATGCAGGTGCATGTGAGTGGGCAAGGCGTGGGTTGTGAGGCAAGGTCTCGTGTGCCCAGAGGGCCTCGACTTTGAGTGACATGACATGGTGGAGCGGGATCGGGGAAGGGAATGGTATGGTCAGGAGGGGTGCCACGAAGGTGAGATGGAGGGGACATGGTGTGTGTTTGGGGGCAAGAAAAAGGTGATTTCAGGAGCTCCCGTGGTCGTCTGACGGCATTTCGGGAGAATGGTTGGGGGAGATATAGGTTGGACGATGAGCAGTGCCACATAGGTGAGTGATAGCGAGGCGTGGGTTGCGGAGGGGGGGTAGGCAGGAGCTCCACTGTTCGCCAGGGCGCGTGGAGGGAGAAGGATTGGGTTGGCGACGGGTCATTCCACGCAGGTGAGGCTGGGTGAACAGGGCATGGGTTTAGACGCAAAGAATCGGCGTAAGGCGGGAGCTCGGTGGGCCGCGAGATGGTATGGCTGGCGGGAGAAGGAAAGGGGAAGGAATATGTTTTGGCGAGGAAAGGATGCCACGCAGGTGGGAGTGGGTGAAAATGGTGTGAGCTGCGAGTCGAGGAATATTCTCGAGAGAGGGACCTTCGGCTGCACGCGAGGTTGAATGGTGGGGAACGTTTCTGGAAAGGGATTGGATTTACGAGGCAGAGGGCATCGGAAAGAGTGATTCATCAACAATGTGGTCGGCAGGCAAGGAAACAGTGTTTCCACAAGCTCGGCTGGATGAGGGGTGGCCTAACGAGGAAATGATAGGGCACGAAGTTGGCTTGGAGAAGGGACAATTCCACGCATGGAAGAGTAAGGCATGACCTCGGAGGCAAGGGGTCAGGCACTCAGCGGGACACGAGAAGGTATACCGGGAGAGGAGTCGGACAATATTTTCGGTTACAGACGGAAATATTCCTCGCGGATGAGAAGTGTACAGGGCATCGGTTGGGCAGCAAGGAACCATTCTAGACATATCCTCGGGTAGACGGGAGATGGCATGGCGTGCGAAGGGTCGGAGAAGGGGTGGGGGGAGGGGGCGGAGCGATGCCACACCAGAAAGAGTGCGCGAACGAGGTGTAGTTTACGAGGCAAAGAATCGGAGTGGTCAGGAGCTCCGCGGAAGGTGACATGGCGTGGATGAGGAGGGTAACACAAGAAGCCTTGAGGGCCGGAAGCGTTCTGTTCGGGAAATATCTGGGCCCGGCCAGGAAAACATTGATTTTCGCCGCGCCCGCTGACGACCCCATCTCTATCGCGATGTCCACAGGAAAGTCGCGCCAGGACAAGGAAGGACGGGGGTGATCGGTCCTGTTCGGCAGAAGTGGAGGACCCTCCTGGCTGCCCAACGAGCGGCGCATGTCGAGAGTTTAGGGGATTCGTTCAGAATTATTTGCTCAGAGATGGAAAGAGAAGAAGGCTTTGCTCGAGGGTCGGTGACTCCAATAGTCCAAGCTGGCCTGTTTGCGGTTAGGCAAGCAGGAGCGAACGGAAGCCCAGGTGGGGGAGGCCACGCTGAGGCTCACCAGCATCGACGACCTGGTGCGATGTTGGCAGCAAGAGTCTTCGCCGCAGTGTTCCGGGTCAGTGGCAGGATGTGTTGTTGGGTAGTATGTCAATGAATTGGGTCAAACGGGCGGAATATTCGGCTCTGTATTCGATGCATCCTACTGTACGTAGAACGCCCATTTTTTGTGTGAACTACAGTATTTAGTGCGCACCCCCCTCCCTTCGTCGGTGCATTCCTTGTCCCCTTCAACGCTTCTACGGTTGGACTTCTAGAAGACAAATGCAGTGGCAGAAAAAATCACAGGCACACAACCTACCCCCCCCCCCC
>FN649726.1:960260-983294 GCA_000310025.1 Ectocarpus siliculosus | reverse complement strand
TACTCTCTTAAAACAAAGAGAGACATGCACGAAGTTGAATTGGCAGTACAAGGTAAGTAGAATGTCGGACGATAGACTACCAGCCATGGTTGACAAGGCAGCTTGGGGAAAAGCGACTCCAGGGAAGAAGGGAATCAGATGGGACAAGGTGGTAGAGAAGGTTTGGAAGGAGATAGGAGACGAGGAGGAGACGTTGGACACCGAAGGGTTCGGGGGGTTCAAGACGAAAGTCAAGGAGATGCTAGAAAGTAGGGAGGAGGCAACCCTTCGGAAGAAGGTACGAGGCGAAGACCACTTGGAGATATACGGGAAGTTGAAAGAAGAGATAGGGATGAAGACGTACTTGGACGGCCCCATGGACTACGCGAAAAAGCTGAAATTGCAATTTCGAGTAGGCGATCTGGACTTGCCAGAACGGAGGACGAGGTATACCAGCCGTAGGAGAGAGGAAGAGGAGGATAGACACACATGTCCATGTGGCAAATCGGAGGAGAGCAGACCCCACATAGTTGGGGAGTGTGAGTTGTACAGGAAGGAAAGAGAGGATCTCGAGGAGGAAATGAGACAGAGAGGGTGTGACATGGACAAGTTTGGTAAACTAGACAACAGCGAAAAAACGATCGCGATAATTGGGGATAGATGGTGGGCACAAGAGGCCCTAGAGGACGGGGATAAGATGTGCAAGAAACTGTTATGGAGTTTGTGGCAGAAACGTAAAGAGCTCCCAAATGTTGGTGGTGTCTTTAGTAGGGGTAGGAACGGTGCTCCGTCTCGAAAGGGACGCGTGGTCAATGGTCAAATGACCGGCAAGCAACAAATGAGTACGCCGCCCCCTCATCCGTCTTTGCGTGTTGTACCCTCTACGGCGGCGTCGGTCGACGGCGCCATCGTGCTCCGCTAGTCCGCGCATGTTGGGTACGGTTGGATTCAGGAGAAAATATCGCTTAGACGAACTTCAGGTCGGTTGCCAAGACCCAGGACCTCTTCGAACATGTGGTCCCCACCACCGAACCCGTTCCCTTTTTCTTTTCACCACCACGAAGAGGAGAGAGAGCCGTGCGATTTTCCGTTTCTATACCGTACGCGCCTGCAGTTTCTCGAACGATACTAAATAGACTATGCAGACGGGCAATGGGGGTCCTCGCTGTGAACCAAAAAAGTTGTTATGAAGTTACCCTTGTGAGGCTAGCCGCGCCGCCCAGCGCCCAATGACCTCCTTTCCACACGGGGGTGATGGCGATGGGGCCCTGTTTCGTACTTATCGCTTCTTTGCTTTGCTTCAACAATGTATAAGTTCCAACTTTGCAACCGAACCGTGGTGCTCAGGTCACCTCATCGTCAGGGCGAGTAGTTTCTCTACTACGGCATTGTTTAGAATTGGCGCAGAATGTACAGCAAACGGGAATCGAATGTTCTACTGTAGACTTACGACGAGGTCGATCAGATACGTAACATGTACGTTCGACTCGGTTTCGTGGTTTTTTTCATGTGCAGGGACCTTCTTTGACTCCAACCACGCGTAAGGGTTCCGTTGTGTAGGGTCAGCCTGCCTGTCGCCAAACCCAATGGCACCATAGTACGCACACATTCTTTCTTAATTCAGATTGCCTGCGGAGGTATTTGCTGCCACCTGTACTCACTTGACGGTGCGGTGAGATAGGTGCCGTGAGATACATGTTTCAAAACAGACTCTTTTCTATGATGGAGATGGCTTCGTGGTGTCATATTAAGAAAAAAAAAAAAAAATCCGTGTGGCACCTTCCGTGAGACGCCAATGCCCCGAACGTGTGTGAGGACACACGAATTGAAGAAAAGCCCTCCTCGGCCAGGTCGTCCCTCGTTGAAAGCGAGAATCTCTCACCCCAATACAGCAATACCTTGCCAGTTGTTCCAGTGTTCCGGTGCATCCTATGTAGGATACCGACCCTCAGGGTGACGAGCTCCGGAGGTACCTGTGTGTATGAATCAGATTCTGCGGACCCCCCATACGGCAGGGCACCACTGGAGAAGTTTGCGATGTTCCGGCGCCGCTGTGCCGCGCTCTCCATCGGCACGTTGCCCGTGTTGCCACGTGGGGTACAAAGCGCTTGCGGCAGAGTCTCGACAGAATCAGGTTCACCATCACCTCCAGCAGGTTTAGCTGGCGCAACGGACGCGGACGACCTTTACTGCGCTGTGACTGGGGTAAAAAGGACAAGTTCTCGTAGGTAGAGCCTGGGCCTGCGGTTGCGACTGGCGTTCGCTGAGGCTGGCCAGCTCATTGTCAGCAGCTCTTGGAGTCTAAGGACGGAGGGGACGTTGTCTTTGATTTGCATTTCCGCGAAGCTTAAAGGCGATCGCGCACGGCAGCTGCAACCATGATGGGCGAAAGCGTGGCCGAGTGGCCTCTCTGCATGCGGATCGTGCTGTCTCCGCTCCTCCTCCTGTGGTTCGGCACGAGAGTCTACGTCTTGCCCTGCATCGGGGTGGCGATGCAAAGGATGCTCAGGTGCTGCTGCCGCGGCTTCTTGCGGCACGTGTGCTGCGGGTGTGGACTTACCTTCACGGATACGGTGAGGCTTCTTTCCCCCGCTCTCAAAGTATGTATTGCCAATGGTTCGCAAAGTGCGAATGCTTCGAACAGCCAGCGTAGGCACACAACTTCAACGTGGCCGCAGCAGTTGACTGATGATGCGCGTCCTGCCTTTTTTGGTAAGAGCTGCACTCGAGGAAGCCCTCCCACGACATATATATCAGCAGTCAGCCATAGTCGAATTACTCTCGTGCTTGCGAGCGACGTCTCCGACGTCCTACACAATACACAAACACACCCAAACCCACGCAGGCAGCATGTTGCGGGTCAACTTTCGAATTTCGAATTTTTTTGTTCTGCTGTCATCGAGGGAACGCGAGAAGGGCGAGGCGAGCAGTGGCTTGTACGCGGCAAATAGTCAGAACTCCGGTGATGTCCTGGCTGATGTTCCTCTGGCGCCGGGGACAGATACGACTGGACCCGCCGTAGTCGAATTTCAGCCCGCCACTTCTGTTCTCACCAACTGGGAGATTTAACGAGAGCACACACACCCGCGCCAAGGTCATGCAACCCTTGCCCACCTACTGCTGTGACTCGGTGGTAGACATCGAGCATGACTATTCAGCCGGCCAAGCGTCACCGCTGCCGCCGCCTGGGCCGAGGCCGCCGCTACTGTTGCCGCTCCCTGTGGCACTGCTCGAGCCGGTGCCGCCGCTCCCACCGCCGCCGGTCGGGCCGGGGGCCGGCGCTGCCCTAGCCGCTCGCGCGGTCGATGCCGGTCGTCCCACCGCCGTTCACGCTGCTGCCGCCTGCGGCCCGCGATGCTGCCCCGCCTGCCGCAGGAATGGCTCCCCCGTTGTACGTAGGCACGAGGTCGAAGAACGGCTTGCACCGGTAGAAGCCCCAAACGAAGTCCGTGGTGTACCCCGTAACTCCGGAGGGGTAAATGACGTTGTAGCAGTCCCGCGAGTGCGATTCGCCGGGGTTGAGGTAGAAGCATCGCTCTCCCTTCGGCTCTCGATCTTGACGGCAGTGCGCCCGTGGTGGTTAGCGTCATTTGCTCCTCTGTCTCCTCTGCCTTTATGTAAAATGTGTTTTATTTTATTTTGTCGTTACAGTATTGCCAATGAAACATCCTTTTCTAGTCATGCAACCGCAATCTCGTTTTACCGAGTGATGACACCGTCACCCTTCAATACTCACAATTAGTATTAACATCGCAGTAAACCTGCATCGTGTTCACGGCCAGAACGGCCGGGCAAGGACCTGGATCAGAGCTGCACTTGGAAAATCAAGAAGGACGACATCGTCAATGAGGTCAATCACGATGTCGTCCTCCTTGATTTTTCCCGTACGCCCTGATCAGGTTCTTGCCCGGAAGTTCCGGCCGTGAACGCGATGCAGATTTACTGCAATGCTTCTACAAACTGTCAACATTGAAGGGCGACGGTGTAAAGACTAGGGTAAATGATTTTGGTTGCCCGATTAGGTCGTGTTTTTATATGCAAATAAGACAATAAAGAAAATGAAGCACACATCCAGAAGAACAGACGACCCTAAGCACCACGCGCACATTGCCACCAAGACCGAGCCGAAGGGAGAGCGATGCTTCTACCTCAACCCCGGCGAATCGCACTCGCGCGACTGCTACAAGGCGATCTACCCCTGCGGGGTACACCGCGGGCGACGTTAGGGCTTCCACGGGTGCTCGCCACCTCGTGCCGACGTACAACGGGGGCACCATTTCTGCGGCTGGTGCGGCAGCAGCGGGAACGGCGATGGGACGACCGGCATCGACGGCGCGAGCGGCGACGGCAGCGGTGGCCCCGGCCCGACCGGTGGCGGTGGGAGCAGCGTCACCGGGAGCGGCAACGATATCGGCGGCGTCGGCCCGAGCGGCGGCTGCGGCGTTGTGTTTTGCCCAGCGCAACGGGGAAAACCTTTCGTGTGGGAAGCGGTTTTGGAGTGTTTTTGAATGCAAGGCAGAGTTCCCTTCGGCGTCGTGGCATTGAGTTGAACGTCAACGAGCAATGCCGCGTTACCCAGGCTGAGACATCGCGATGAATATACCCAAAGTACGAATTATTTCGTGTAGCCGATCAGCTCCAAAGAGATTGTGGCGCTCTTGCAGTACGGTCGATCTCATGCAAAGAATTGTTTGTTTCATTTGGCGTCCTCATAAATATCGTTGCAACGCCACGAGCAACCCTTTATCTATCAAGCCTACGCCACGTGTCCGGGCAATCGTCGACCATCGTACTCGCTCTCGCCATGATCCACACTCGTTGTTGTCAAGATCCATCGTAAGTGGTTCGCCCTAGTTATTTTCTAAAGAGTTCGAGCACCCCGCTTTGTGCGTCGAAATATTGGATGTTTTGCTCATTCCACTTGTTGATTCCGCCGTCTGGTCTTCTCCCATCCCACTCTGCCACACGAGTCGGGGCTCCCTCCACACCTATGCTTTAAAATGTGCATACCGCACCGATGTTTTGCAAGTTTACACGATATGTGCCTCAATGACCTTCGCAAGCAGAGCTTCCCTGCCACGGACAAGTCGATCGGGAAGGAGCTGACCCACAAGTTTAAGGCGGCTGGCGGCGGGGTGGAGTGGAAGCGTGCTGACCTGATAAAGGCCCGCGATGATGACGAGCCGTTTCACCTCTTCAACAAGGTATGTAATCCGTGTGTTTGCATGGTATATACGTAGTGGGAATTGTTTTCTTGTGCGATTTTCGAGACGGCCGCGCAGGGGGGGGGGCGTGATCGGGAGGACAGACACGCAGGCCGTGGTGTTAGGGCGTTCGCCAGGCTCGCACAACCTCTGGGGTGAACTAAGAATTGGTGTTCGTGCTTTTATCCATGTTCTCGCCGTTGTGCTGCCCGCAGAGGATCATGGAGTCCCTATTTCTTCTGACGTGCTTGTTTAAATCTATGTTCACGACGACGAGGTTTTACATCTACTGTCTTCCTTCACAATCCACAGCAGTTGGTTGTTGCTGGGTAAGTCGTTCGAGCCCAACCAAGCGCCAAGATAGGAGAATTGCGGCTGCAGGGAACATTCTCTGTTTCCAACAGTTTGGCGAGTTGAGGTTCATTTTGTCGAGAAGTGTTCGCGTCGCTCGCCTTCGATCAAACACGAAACCCACCTACGCTTCCTCTCTGTACCCCCTGTCTCTTCTCCCCTGTCGAACTCCCTGCTGATACAGGGCGTTAAGGCCGAAGACGTCAAGCAGGGGGCTCTGGGCGACTGCTGGCTGGTTGCTGCGATGGCGACCCTGGCCGGCACCATGCCTGGCGCCATCAAGAAGCTCTTTGGCAACAGCGAACGCTCCTACAGGCAAGCAAGAATTGGGAAATGTGCGGGGAGGTGGGGTTGACGCTGCGTGCCTATTTAGCTGTGAGGTTTGTGGTTGTTCGCCTCTATGCCTGCGAGGCCTTGTGACAAGGGGGTGCTGCTGTTGTGACTCGGCTAATGCATGCATGTCGGAGAAAATGTTGTATCATGTTGCTGTCACGACCCCCCTCCCGTATTGAACCTTGTTTGTCTTTATAGGGTCGAGGTGGACGCCTCCTAGCGCTTGACTTCGTGTTGCATATGTGGGCTCTACTCCGGTTGCCATGTGTAAAATGTTCTTGGGTTCCCTTGGGGTGCTTCCTAGGTTCCCTTCCGTCAGTATGTACGAGTTTCACAAAAACGAAATGACGACGTGTGATCAACGCAACGCCTGTTTTGTCTTTGTGTGCGTGTTTGATCTTGTGCCTTTCTGTTGTTGTGAAGGGGCAAGTACAAGGTGCGCCTCTTCGACATCACGCAGGACAGGTGGAGGACCATCACGGTAGACGACAACATCCCGACCAGGCACGGAAATCCCATCTTCGCAAAGCCCAACGGGAAGGAGCTGTGGGTCGTACTCCTCGAGAAGGCCGTCGCCAAGTAAGCATGCACGATTCGATTCGGGACATGTTCCATGTCTCCCCATGTTGATTGCGGTGAAATGGTGCTGTTGCGTACAGCCACACAGCCCCAAGCTTCTTCCCTGCCGGGGACAATTTCGATTGTATATGTTTGGCAGCAGTGGTCGTGGTGATTGATGGGCTGGTGTTGATGGCGATGTTGTTGTAGCTGCTCCTGCCGTGATCTCTTGAGTGTTCCGTCATTTTTTCCGGTGTTTTTTCGCGGGCGTTAAGCCGACTGTAGTACATGGCTTTATCGAACTTGATCATATTCGATAACTCGTACAGGCAGCATCTCGCTTCCCCCCCCCCCCGAGATCTGCGTCCCTTTCAAGTTCTCAGTAGGCACGAAAGGAGCGGCGCGAGGGCCGTTCTGATGCTGTTGCTGTTGTTGGCTGTCGACGCCTGTTTGTTCACGTTGATGTTGGAAGTTTTTTTTAGGGTAGCTTGGTGGGTTGTGGCAAGAGTTAACCGAATCGTTGGCTCTTTTTTGTTGGTTTCTTGGCAGGTTCTGCGGCAGCTACTCGAACATCGCCGGAGGGTTCGAGGCCTGGGGGCTCAAGGTTCTGACGGGGAACCACGTGTGGACGTTCAGGTGACTTCGTGCAACTGCTGCTCTGTAGGCCATTCCCCTCACTGTTGTTGATGCAGGTGAAACGAGAACTATGTTCCTAGCGAACCGTTAGATTTTGTCTTGTGACTTTTTTTTATTTTTTAACCTCCGTGACCCCGGCCGACACGTCAAATGTGTACCAAAAGGAGAAGCCCCGTTAGTAGATGGGCCGACAACAACAATAACAATGACGGCAAAGGCGTAGACAACGGCAGTAGCAGCAACAGCCACAACAACTCAACACTTCTGCACCAAGTTTTGACTTCGTTTATGATGACGGAAACTTGTTGGTTTTGTTTTTGAACGGTATGAAAAGGAGGAGGTACTAAACACGGATCAACGACTGTCAACTGTTATGACGATAACAGGCGGAGAAAATCAACTTTTGCCCAATCATTTTGCCTTGTTCCCGGCTGCTACCGTGAAGGGCAACGTTCCGATAACAATGGTATGCTTGTCAAGGTCCGGGTTGGCGTATGTTTACTCCACTGGTACCTGTGTGTGTGTGTGTGTGTGTGTGTGTGTGTGTATTTTATTTTTTGCATCGACCGCGCTAACCGGCTGACCAATGAAAAGACGTCAGTCTTAGTGCTGTTGAAAACACAAAAATACTTCGAAATGCCACTAACTGGGGCCCCGTGTGTGTGTTTGCCATACGTACGATAGGCGCTTGAAATCGGCTCGACCGGGAAAGCCTGGTCAGTGGAGGCGTTACGAGTTTCTGTTCAAGCCCTCCGCGGACAACAAGCGCGACGCCTCCAGCGTCGGCACCGAGGAGGTCCACGAGAGGTGAGAAGGTTGCAACGATAGGCTGCGCTCTGCGTGTCTGTCGCATGCGTTGTGAATGATCTTCATGGCGTCGTACGAACGTTTGGTTGCAAGTACATATGAAGTAACGTTTGATGTTTAGAGGGTACGCATATGACTAGGGTGAATAATACGCGTGGCATTTAACTGTTTCAAGGAGGTAAGAGTTAGGCGTTGTACGTAAGTGCCGGGTGACAAGTGCGTGTGCCTTTCACGCCGTGTGTTGGCGCCAGCCTGCCGTTCCGTCAACAGCGGTGGTGGCTGGAATCGGCATTTTGAGCAGTGACGTAGCAGAGAAGCGACAAGCAGTGTCGCGCCAAGGTTTCGTTCCGGGATGCCTGTGTCAGTGTTCGGGTGTCGTTTCACTACTGGCGTTGCTGCTGGATTGGTGTCACAGTTTGAGCCGGCCTCTAGGTACGTGTTCTGGAGTTTGCCGAACTCTGGATCCTACCGCCCCGCAAAAGAAACATGGCAAAGGAACAAAGAAATACACAGTATCGCACGATCTTTGTCCATCCCCGATGCGATGGCTTGGTCGCAAGCCGAGAACTGCTGTTTGGTGCATGTGGGCTTTAATAATTTGTCGGGGCCTCCTTTTCCGCCCAATACTCGGTGTGTTTCGTGATTTGTATGCTTCGTGCGCGTGTTCTCTGACCTCCTCGCACCACAACGCAAACGTGCACACATGACGCAGCGACAAGTTTTGGGGGGTGCTGCTGACGTACGCGCAAGGTCGCAAGGGCGCCATGTGCTGCAGCATCACGGGCCCCGTGGTAAGCTCTTCTTGCCTTGAGGTAGCGGCTGCAGCTAGCAGCATGCAGTACGCTACCTCGTGATGGCACTGCCGATGGCAGTGACAACAGGGGTAGTGGTTCTGCCAGCGAAACCGCGCTAGTGGTGGCAAGCCGACAAGTGCCTCGTGTAGCCATTTGGGAGTTGCTGATTCGGAAATTTCGTGGCTTCCGAGAATAGGACGTGGTACACACGTGCATGCGTACATACGTTGACATCGAAACCTACCGGTGGGTGCCGCATTGTTGCACCCGAGCACGTGGAGTTGATGGGCTGGGCGAGAAAAGCATCGGCTCATGTGTAGCTAGACGTAACCGCTGCTGCCGTAGCGCCTAGGCTCTTTGCAGGTGCCAAAACGTATCATCGTTGGCATGTAGCCTATAAAAAGGGCGAAGCGCTTTAGGCATTGGAGTTCACACGGATGTATTTTACCTGCCCGTTGCTGTCCCTCAGTCGGAGAGAGTGCGCAAGGACGGGTTAATCGAGAACCACGCGTACTCCATCATGAGGGCCATCGACATGCACGGGGAGCAGCTCATTCAGATTCGCAACCCGTGGGTGAGACGAAAAATATTTTGGCGTGAACATTCTCCGTTGGTTTGATTCGCTGCCGTGACGACGGGTAGATACCGTGGGCGAGATCGTTTGTTGAAGCCGAGCCGAAACTAGAACAAAAGGAGAGGGAGGGGTGTGGATCGCGGTTGGTTTGATTGTCTACCGTGCCTAGCGGGTAGGCGAAAACATGGCAGGAAGGCAAGTTGATTGAATTGATTTGGACGTACCGGTTTCTGATAGTAGACATTTACCCTTCCCTGGGCTACAGCGTACTCCTTACGTTCGGCCGCCCGTAGTTGGTGGTTGTGTTCGTCACTGCCACAGTTGCAGGTTTTTAGACTTTTCGCTTCTGGTTGGTTGTATTTGCCATTGTCGCACGTCACGCGCGCTATGTACTGTTTTGTTCGGGCTATTCATGTGCGACTATTTAGTGTTTTTAACGGACCCGAAAAAGTTCTGGGTAAAAGAATTTTGAGTCTCTGGAGTTTGAACGGGGGTGGCGTCCTGTATCGACTTCGCATCGAACCTTGTTATGTAGCCTTTCCTATTGATGTGTGGATTCTGTTGAAATCGTTCATGTTCTCACTGTTTAGTTCGGACGTCGTTGGCTACTACTCTTATTGCTTGATAGCAAGCGTGGACATACATCCGTGGCATCTGTGTTGGTTGTGTCGTCGTCTGTGAATATGTGTGTTTTTGCACCGTGTCTATTGTTGTATGAATGTACAAGGATGGACTCCCTTGTTACTTGCTTTTTTTAGGCGTGCACCGAAGGGTGACAAACCCGGTCGCTTGGTGCAGGCTCTATCTAGAGACTCAAACCGAGCGAAAGAGAAAACTCTAAGCTGGGGTTGTCCTCAATGCTTCCTGTTTCATGACGTTCTGCTGTGTTTTTGCTTCTCTTCCTCTCCCAGGGCAAGAAGGGGGAGTGGAAGGGGCGCTGGGCGGACGGCACATCGGAGTGGAAGACTTCCCCGCTCATCAGTGTGAGTGCGCGGCACGGCTGCGGTTTTCCATAACCGTTGCAGTGTGGAGTTTGACTGGGGCGATACCCCCTTCATAAGATTCCGTCTTCGTAGCCATCCCGTGATCGGGCTCTCACCCACCTACGTGGGCGTTGTGATGGGGGAGTAGAGGAGAATATTGACTGCCCCCCCATGCCTTGTCCACTCTTTGAGGCTTGCTGGCCGTTCCCGCAGGACTGAAAACGACAGACAATGCATTCATGTCTGCTTCATGGGTTCGTCTCTCTTGTGCCAATAGCATTTCGGTACAGTATCGAATTTGGTTCTGGTGCTGAATTGTCGCTGGTTGTTGTTGTCGTGTGCCGATGTCAGCATTGCTCACGTTTCCCTCTTACTACAGGTGTGGCAGCGCTTCGGCTTAAAAACGTTGCCTAACTCCCGTGTTTCCCCCCCCCCTCTCTGTGGGTGACATTTGGCTCTGTACCCTAGGTCGCCGTGGGGCACGAGAACAACGACAACGACGGTACATTCTGGATGTGCTGGGAAGACTTCCGTGAGGTGACTCTTTTTTTTGTTCTGCTTGCTGTCCGATCGTTGTTTGTGTTATGCCAGGTCATTGCAAATTCTGGAACAATCTTTGTTGCTTGAAATCTGTTCGCAGATCAGATCGGTGGTACTTTTCGAGGGTGTTCCCTCATAGCTTCACCCGTTCATGTCCGAAAAGGTTCGATTTGTTGATGTTCTGTCGAAAAGTGTCAACCCGCACAAACGTTGTCGTTACATAACCCTAGAGTCCGGAAAAATTGTTAATTCCCACATGTAGTCCAGGCTGCACACGACCACCCTTGTCGCCGGTAATGTGCGAGAACGCATGAATGTCTTCCTGTTCGCCACGGATGTTCATGGACGCGAACGAGTTGCGTGTTTCGGGGACCGGTATCTGTCCAATCTAGCAGCGACGCACGCACGCCCCGTGCGAGCTTTCAGCGCTCAGATTTCCGGTTTTTCCACTGCTGTGTTGTGTTGGACCACACCGCACCCGAGATATGCTTGTACCTTGTACTGTGCCTGTACACGCACGAGAGTTTGTTGTTTTTTTAGGATCGCCGCGCCCTTTCAATCTGACGGCCACGCTCGCCATCTTTGCAAGATTACGGAGCCCCAACTGCTGCGACGTGTTCCACCACACGCCCGATCCGACCCGACCGCAGGTATGGATGGAGATCACAATCTGCTCGCGCAGCACCGACGCCTCGGACCTCGCCCTCGACGTTCACGAAGACCTGGGGTGCCCCGGCCCGTGCGTCGGTTGCCTGGGCGGATGCTTTGGGTACTGGTGCCTCTGCCGGGGGTGCAAGCACGTCATCTGCCCCACGAAGAGCAAGGAGACCACCCGCAAGGGGAGGAAGTGCACCGGCCTCATCTGCTGCGTCTGATTGGCCCGGGAGAGAGGGTCTGATTGGCGTGGGAGATGGCATCTGATTGGCCGGGGAAAGAGAGAGCGTCGGTACTGCTTCTGATTGGCCCAGGAGAGGGCGTCGTCGCTTCTTCTATTGGCGATGGCGCAGGAGGGAGCGTCATCGCTGCCTCTGATTGGCCCTGGAGAAATCGTCTGATTGGCCCGGAGAGAGCGTCATCACCGCGTCTGATTGACCAGGGAGAGAGCGTCGTCGCTGCGTCTGATTTGCCCGGGTGGACATGTCATCTAGGATTTTATATCTGTGTCCCCGTTTGTTGTTAGGCACTACTTAAGGATGTCCGGCTGGGTCCCACTCCCAACAGCGGTGTGCCGCGAGGTTTAGTATCGTCCCTGGCGTCCAGAGTAGTTGGAAGTGGGATGGGAAGTAGATAGGACGACTGTTATTTTCGGAGGTTAATTAGTGTTGAGGAGGCAATAAGTTGCACGTGTCAGTTTGCGCGCCGCTCGCCGTACGTTGCCCGTGATCAAGACTATGCATACAAATAAACTGGTTTGTGTCTTGCAAGGTGGCAAGGACTTGGCCGAATGACATGATACCGTGTATGAAATGAATAGCTGGCACATATGCATATGAATCGTGTCGTTGCGTTATCGTGTTTGTGGCAGTAGTGCCGGTATGTAGCGTTTGTCCTTCCCTTGATCGTCATCGTGTGGTTGTATAGTTGGTAGCATCTCGTCGGTCTCGATAGCTGTATGTTTTTGTCTAAGTTCTCTGTTTTTGATGGCCATGCTTGCGGCGATTTTTTTTTTTTTGCTTCATCCGAGATGGGGAGGCAACGAGAGCAGATCTTCATTTGTTGCTGCTGCTCTTTCGATGTGGTTTTGTCCCTCCGCTTTAGCCAGGGATGCGTGTCAGCCGGACTGCTTTCTTGCTGGATCGGCTTTTTGTGCTGTGCCCTATTCTGATTTCTGGTCGTGGCAATTTGGTCACCAACACGCAAACCACACATTCGCCAAAATAGTGTCAATCGTATGTAATTTAATCAATGTTTTTTGCGTCGGGTCGGCGGATATTTTGGGGCAGGCTTGTAGGTATTTGGATCAGGTCTCCCCACGACGTTTCGGCGTCTGGCCAAGCTTTTGAGGATTTATGCGATGTGTCAGCACGAGAAATCCAAACGGACTTCTCCCCTCGTAGCTGATCTGCTGGGTGCTTCTTGGACGGGATGCTGCCCACTTGGATAAGTACAAATTTATCCGTATACCGGTTTTTGACCCCTTGTTCCAGTTGTCGTGTTCCGTGCGGTGCTGTGCACGGGAGAGCGTGGACACAGGGTCTTGCGCTCCCCGTCACTCCGACGTTGACCCTGACTCTCTCGGACGCCAAGACAAAAAGAGATCGAAGGTTCCGTGTATTAAGAGGGGGGAAGCATCGAACTCATTCGATTCGTCAACCGATAGGTCTCAATCTACTCAATACGACTACTCGCCGCTCCCTTCGACCGAGGCCCCCAGTTTGTGAGCCGATTTGAAGCCTATATATATGAACCTATATATATGAAAAGTATTTTTTCGCCCTTCACGAGCAGGCCACCTACTACTACACGCTCATTACACCCATCCATGCGGTTCATTCCTTCCTACAATCGTAATAATTGTTTGGGCGATGATAGAGACTTGTCTCAGGATGTGAATAGTGGACGTGTATTTCTACTCAGCACGCGAATGAACACCACGATTTCCATTTTCCGGACCCAGTGCGGTTCTGAACCGCAAGTTGAGGGGGCTTGGTACTGGTCTGGCGTGTTGGTTTGGTTGCCCACACGAGTAGGCAGCCGGCCACGAGCTTTTCGCCGGATAGGATATTCAACAGCTCTGTTTTTCAATGATTTCGATTGGTCGGGATTCTATGGCCGCCGAACCTTTGTCCCATATGAACAGCCTCCTCCACTGTTGTATAGTTGTGTGATGCATCAGTTCGGTTCAACCCACCCGTCGTTTCCGTTTTTAACAGTGCAGGATAGGCGACTGGAGCGGCAGGATAAGAAGTCGATTCAGCACGCCATGTACGGGTAGCGGTGGCGTCGCAAGTTCTTTGTTGGGGCTTGGCGACGCTCTGGTTGAGGAATACAACAAACACGACTGTTCCCGATGGTGGCGAGATGAGGGTGGAGCTTTTGCGTCAGCTGCTGGGCATACAGTACACACATGGCTCAATTGGGTGGATTCACTACATGGTACGAATTACTAAGGAACGCCGCGTTCATAAATGCACCTACAGGCATTCCTCTCCCCTCTGGATCATCCCGGGGAGATTGCGTTGAAAGTGTGTACACAAAGCTTGGTCTTTGGAAGGGTGTCCTTCCTGTCATTACCTCACCCCGCCGCGCGACAAAATACGCGCCCGGATGGGGGTATCGATGTAGTACCGATGGTCGAATGGACGGCCTATATTTGAGCCCAACGATGCCGCCGGTGCCTGAGAGAGTCGCTTCCACCATCAACTACAACCCCCCGCCCGCGGTGTCCATATTAACCAGTCCTTCGTATCGAACAGCCCACGTGTTACTACAAGTTCCATCGCTACCGTCTTTCAATCAATGCGTCCCATAC
The DNA here is from genome assembly GCA_000310025.1 of Ectocarpus siliculosus. Taxonomy (NCBI): domain Eukaryota; class Phaeophyceae; order Ectocarpales; family Ectocarpaceae; genus Ectocarpus; species Ectocarpus siliculosus. The sequence goes on along the minus strand of FN649726.1, from coordinate 969,063 downwards.
TCCCTGCTACTTCTCCGCCGCTCCTCCTCCTCGGCGCCCCGCCCTCTCCCACCCCCGGCAGCGCTACCGCCGACAACACCCCCCCGACTGAAGAGGCAGAACGCGGGCTCGGGGGCGCATTCGCCCTCTCCGCCTCCCTGCTTGCGGGTGCCCCGGCGCGACGTGGGTCTGGTAGCCATCTTGAAGCGGTCGATCAGCTCGGAGTGAGGTGCGGCCGCAACCGCGCCGCCGCCTGCAGCGGAAGGACAAGACGAGGCCTTCTCGCCGTCATGATGGCGTGGATGGAGAAGCCGATCGAACGGGTTACGCTCGCCCCCTCCTTGCTGCTGCCTCCGCGCCACCACCGCGCTGGCGGTGCTACTGCAGTCGTGTTTCGGCTCACTTGCAGCACCCGCAACGGCCGCCGCCGAAGCAGAATTAGGAGAGGAGAAGAACGGCGTGGCCCTTTCCGTCGATTCTGAAGAAAAGCACGAGCCTAGCCTCCCCGCCGTAGACCCTGACGACGGCCTTTTCTCCAAAAGCCGGCGCTCCTCTGAGTGGTGGTGGTGGCGGCCGACTCCCGCCCCGCCTCTGCTCCGCGGGAGGCCCCTAGACTGCTTCCTGGCCTGCCAGGGGGAGTGGTGGGAGTGAGACCGCTGTCGCGAGACCGGCGGCGTGCTGTGACTATCCTCCGCCACGCCGCTGCCGCCACCCTCTCCGACACCGTCTCCACTACCGACCTCGGCGGTATCGATCACCCCAGCTCCTGCCCCTGTCCCCGTGCTAAGGCCGGGCAGGACGGGTGCGTATGAAGCGGAAGAAGATGCCTTGAGGCTTAGTTGCGGTCGGTGCAAGGGTGCCGCGCTCCCGCCCCTGCCGTCCATGGTTAGGATTTCCACGTGTCCGGAGGTTGCTGCCACGGCCGGCGGTCCCGAGCCTGCAGCGTAGCAATTGGATTGGTGCGGTGACGCGGTTGAACCGCGAGGAGGCACGAGAAACACCTCTGGCTGCGCGTGATTATTGACACTTTTCTTTCCTGCTGGTCTGGCACTTTCTCGAAAGCTTGCGGCAGTGGCCATCATGTTGCCCAAGAATCCATCCGGTGCATTTCGATGGTCTTTCTGTGCGGGAGAAATATCACCGGCGATGGAGCATTCCGCTGAAGCATCCCCGTAGCTAGACGAGCAATCTCCGGAGGAGCATCTATCGCTAGTCGCGGTCGATCTTCGGTGAGGAGCAACAGATTGGCGCTGCTTATGACCCTTACCGCGACAAACCTTGTGAACGTGAGCGGCCGAAGCTTGGCCCGACGTATCATCGCCAGCAAGATCAACATCGCTACCGGCGCAGTGTGATTCGGCCGTTCCAGTGCAGCCATTTTCTTCGTCGCCTCCGACTCTTCGGCCACCTTCGTTTCCACTGCTGCTGCCACCGCCCTCCAACTTCCGCGAACATCCTCCGTTCTGATCGCGTTGCCAGCGTGCGTGCCTCGCTACACCGTTGTCGCTAGGGGTACCTCGCGGGCAGGTTGGGTTGTGTTTGTCGGATTGGAGGCCGTACGCGCTGAGCATTGCCCGCCCTCTAGCCGCCCCCCCGCTCCCTCCGGCCCATGCCCAGGCCTCTGGACTGTTCGAGCTCTTACCCCCTCGCCCCGTGCTTGCTCCGCCGCTGCGTGCCCGTTCAGAGGGACTCCGAGCTGTCGTCACCGATGTTGCCCCCCAGGCTTCACCGCACCCGGCGACCCCCCTTGAACCTCTGCCACTACCGCTGCTCGCCCCGTTGCCACTGCTTGCTCTAGTAGTTGCCTCGTGCTGCCCTCCTTTTGCGTCCCGCACAGGACGCTCCTGGGATCGAGGATGTATGTTGCTCTCGACGCCGCCGCCGCTGCTGCTGCCGCTGCCATAACTCGTGGCCACACCCGTGCCTTCAGCGTCTCGACGACCGCCACTCGCTTTCGCTCCCCCTCCCGAAGACACTACGGTTTGTACGACGGTGGCTTCGCCGCCGCCCCCCCTGGCGATGCTGCTGCTCCCGGTTCTTCGGTGTGGTGCCTGGGAATGCCGACGGCGCGGTGCTTTCGACCCCCGTTGTCTGGCAAGGTTCTGAGCCATCGGCGACGCTGCCTGGCGTTCCCCTGAGTACGCCATGGGCGATGCCGGGGGGGCCCATGCCTGCGAATTTCGTGGGGCATGTGCCGTGGCGGACGATCGGTGAAACTACAAAAACAGCGCGTTTCGCGAGCGTTTGTAAATGATGATTCTCGGCCCCGTATGCTCCTCGCGGCAGCGCCGCAATTGATCGCGGGGGGTAGATATGTGTCCGCCTGTTTATTAATGCGGGGGCCCTTCCATGCTGCTCTTTTGGGTGACTGTCTATGTGTATGTGTATAGACAACTGGGTATATTTCGATCAATTGGAGCAACCCAGCCATATCCTTCGAAGTATTGTAGTTCCAACGAAACGTCGCGCCTTGACAATATGTCCCAATACTTTGACGTGCGCACGACGCTTGGTCTCATCTGTGCTTAGGATGCATGGCAACGGGAATAGTTCCATATGATCGGGTCTAGGGCGGGTAGGGCATTGTTACGGTAGGCCACATCGTGTCAAGCACGTTAGCACCTCTGGAAAACTCTACGAGTTTCGTGCTCGCCTGGGCAAACAAACTTTGAAAGGGGCCTCAACGTAGGATGTACAGTAGCGTGAAAAATGAATCGTACATACTCTCGGCGGTAGTTGACAAAAAGATACATAGAAGCACGATGAGGGTGTTACCGGACAGTACCCTAGGGTAGTTTAAATCTGAGCTTCCACTCCGGCAAGTTTGTGTTCGCAAATGCAAGCTATTCTCATGAATTCAACTGGGACGAGGATGCTGCTGTTCCAGGGGTAACGAGTGCATGCATGCGTGTGTGATGCTGTCAGTGTACGGTAGTAGAGCCAACAGCCTGTGCGTGGTGCATACGGGTCCTAATGCCATCCTGTCTCCTGTACGGTGTGGGGGTATCCGCAAGTTCACGTCCGACCGATACCTCACCCTGGTAGTAGTATGTATCATCGAGCTGCCAGCAGACAGGAGTCCCCACGACCTGCCTGCATCCATGGAAGAAGCAACGGCTAGCATACCGTCAATTTACTCGGTGCCGCGAAGGTCCACCTGCTGTGTCAGTGATCGCGAGCGGTCTGCATGGTCACAGCATCAACAGAAAAAAATGGCGGGGAACAAAACGACGTTAGAGCGGTGGAACCCGGTAGTCACAGTGGTTCACCTTCGTCCCAGGGAATGAACGCCACGTGACAAGCAGCGTGTTCACTACGCGGGTATGCCCGCAATCTCTACGCCGGTCCTCCCGCAGTCTACAGATACACAGCAAGCAGTAGTTTACGCCCCAATCGTCGCGGACAGATGATTGCCAGATCACAGACAACCAAAGTTGACACAACCAGGTGCCACCGTGTTTGGTCCTGAAAGCTTCCTGCAAGACGTCACATAATTGGCGTGTGTGCTTTATGTGCATGTTCCGAAAGAATCGGCACAATGTCTACACACTTCAATACGAAGAACACCTTCTCAACGCACATTCATTCTTCGACGACGATCCCGTTCGTCCGTATCTCGCGTCTGGCTGATCTGTGCAACGCGATGACCGCCCACTTCCTCACACATGCGTGGCAACGGCTGGGGTACAGTGCTCTGCTCCCCTTGTATTGAAAATCCTTGGTTTGTATGTACGCCGTCTTGGACGTTTGGGCGGGGGTCGAAAGAGTACAAGTTACGGCGCTCCACGACGAGTCAGTAGCGACCAGGAGGCGTAGCGGTTTCGCGTATGTCGGAGATAGATGCGGATTTCCAGATACTGAGGCGGGCAGTTGTATAAAAAAAAAATACAAGGGCGGAAGAGAGCCATCCCAATGCCGCCGTTCCCCAGCTGTTTGAAGAAGGAGCGAGACCACGCCAATAGCTGGATAGAGGGGACAGCAGTAGTACCAGACAGCCCTAGCGTTTTGAGAGGTGGGTTGTGCCCGTTTTGTGACTCTGACACGCTGGACACGCAGGTCATCTCTGTGTCACACGACCCGCTCTTCAGGAGAGCTGGAAAAATGGCAAGTGTCATCGCGGGAAGTAGCAGCAGCAGCATTGATGTTACAGCGGGCGGCAGGGCTTTGCGGGCGGCGGGCGAGATTGGCATCGCGTTGGTAGAACTCCAGCGACATCTGGACGAGGTAAGTTAGAAACCAAAGTAATCGGTGGCTGGGGTTGTTACTGTTTCAGGTGCCACATCTGCTGCGTCGAGGTGAACGAAAAGAGGGAAAAAAGGCCGCGTTCCGATTTTTACCGGAGTTTGGGTCCGAAGCCCGGACCTGTTCATACCATAAGGCCACCTCCCTGCTGTGATTTGAATGCTCGTGATGTACTTGCGTGATGGGGGAGGAGGGAGGACCCTGGCCACCAGCGTTTGTGCGCCCAGCAAGCACAGCGTGTCTCTGCCAGCAGTCAGTATAGCCCTCTATGATGATCCCGCAGGAACAGGAACGCGGCATTCAACACTCCGCCCGATCTCAAGTCTGTGCGGTTGAACATCGCGAACAAAGGGTAGGGTGGCATGAGGAGGCGTAAATAGTAAATAGTGGCGTGGCAGCTTGTTTTTGTGGTTCCCACAGAGCAACTTGTTTCCGTTTTGCAGCTGCCTGTGTTTCAGTTGGTGGGCTAACCCTTACCGTAACCCTTACCGTTTTGGTCACCCTTACCGTTTTGGTCAAGAGTTCGTGTACGCACATACGTACCCCAAGCAGGCTCTATCGTCGTCTCCCCCGCATTTTTTTGTGGAATACTGCTCGACGCATTGTAAATATCCCACCTTTTCCCGTCACTTCTCAAAGTCCACTGGCTGTGTACTTACCTATAGAGATGCATTTGCATATCTGCCTTGTTCCTCTCCCAAAGGACAGGCTCCAATTCCAGGCCCATGGAGAATAATTCCGCTGCGGTACTTGCCTTCCTTACTACAGCAGTAATTGTGGCGAAGATAGCAGTCCTCTTTTTCGTCAACAAACTGTTCCGTAAATTTCAACGCTGACATCTATGTAAGATCTTGAGCGCAGCGGATGTGATTGAGCCTACTTTTTCTTCCCATTGTATACAATGCATATGGAGAACAAAAAGTTCGGTATCATCGCCGGGCCTTGATTCCTTCAATAATACGAACCTTTGGATCTCTGCAGCTAGTCACATTATACAATAGGTGTTACTGCTGTAGTTGGTTGGTGCGCACCAGGAATCTTTGTTGTCCACACACGGGAGGAGCGGTTTTACCCCGGTGAACAAACGTGCGCCGATTTCCTTGAGAACACCCCGCTTAGTTCCTACGAAAGCTACGTACCATTATTCCATTCAAGGAATTTGTATTTTCCAACACGGCGGTTCTTCATGATGCCAATCAAGTGTCCATGTGTTCGTATGTGTGGCCCTCATGCACAAGAGTTTCGGGGATCTGGGGGTTTTGTGGGAGGGTGTAGCTGGGCCAGCTGGAGACAGAGAGACAGACAGCAAGACAGAGACAGACAGCAAACAGAGAGACACACATTTGATTACATTTGATTATAGACGCAAGATATAAAGATCAAGTAACCAATCAAATCGAGCGATGCAACACTACAATACAGCAGTACCCACGTCCGTGTTCTTGTGTGTTGCCGTTGTTACGTGCCTGACTATTTTTTACAGCACGAACTGGACCAACATTCCCTCCCCTCAAAGGCCCAAACCAAACCAAAACCCCAATTCGCCCTCCAAAGTGGAGCTTACCCTCAACGTCAATCCTACCCTGTTTCGTAACAGGTGCCCAGCACGGTGCTTTGAATCGGCGTATACATGTGGTAGCATTTCCTACATCAGCGATGCAATTCGGTTGCCTTTGTGGCGCTTAGAGTTCCACACCACGGTGGGAGGCACCAAGGAGCAGTGAACAGCAAGCACTCTTGCAATATACAAGGAGTAGGTTGCGATCCGCATCCAGCACGATTCTCGCATGACGAACCCCCGCGAGGGACGGCGCTCTGCATACATGGTATCCGCCCCTCTCTCCTGAAGGAAAGTGTGCCGTCCCTTTCAGCATCCGACCTGGTCGTTGGCTGCTTCTTTTTTCGTGACGCAAACCAGGAGGTTGCCAAGGCCACGCCGGCGTCGGCGTCGGCGCCGGCGCCGGCGCCAGGTGAGACGGTCGAAGCCCCTGCGCAAGCCACGGAGGTGATCAAGGGGGACCCACTGCTGCATGCTCTCGTCCGCTGTAGCCGCCAGCTGACCAAGCTGAGACATTCGCTGCTCGCACAGGTGAGAAATGAGAAGATGGGACGTATGATATTGCGCCGTACTTTCCGCAGTTTTCGTGTTGTTTACCTTTTCCTTGTTCGACCGTTACTATCCTCTCGCACCAGCTTCTCCGAAATGCCTCCACCGTTACAACTGTTGACGGCCTCCCAGTATCTGCCAGTTTTATTCTCACCTCAGGTATGCCCAGCGATCTCCCCCTCGCGTTCAGGGGGCGGGAAAGTTGTCGTTTGTTTCGCCCCGACTACATCTCTCTTTCTCTCTCTCTGTCCGAGGTCTCCCCCTTGGACAGTGTGTTGGACAGGCACGTGGCGGTTTAGGCATCATGCGGAACAGGTAGCTTGTGCATGCACGTATTTATGTGAGCATGGGTTCAAAGTATGCATACGTAACAAGGACAGCTAGAATGCGAATCGCAGATTCTCTCCAGGTACATCGGGCCCGTACTTTTCTCGAAACGCCGGTGACAACAAGCAGGCATCCTCTATGTGCTCGTTGTTAATGTGTCCCTTGACCGCATGCTCTGTTGTCAGAACCCCCTCTCACATGCGAGGTGCTTCCTCGCCGCAAACAAGCTTGACGAGCACGATCCACGGTGCCGCAGCGATATTCTAACCGTCACAAGAATTTTCCCCATTAAATTCACCAACTACTACTGTTTCCCACCTTTGTTTCTCATGGAAAAATACCAACTATTGGCGCTTTCTTGGTCTCTAACGGAAAACATATCATGTGGTTTGTTGTTCGTCTCGAATTCAGGCGCACGGGCCCCATGAATCGTTGCAGCACAGGGGGCGGCCCGTGGCGGTCACGAACGACGGGCGGAAGGCGCAGTCCACTCTTCTGCATGCGCAGCAAATCGCCGACGACATGTATCACGGATCGCTGGTGAGGTTTATGAATATTTTTCTTCACCGCCGGCGGCGGAGGCGTTATGCCATGTCGCACCGGAAGTCCGTGTACATTACGTCGTGTTCGGCGTAGTAGTCGTTCCGTGAAGTGGCCATGCACTGGCGCAAGCGCAGTGGCAGAGGCTGGGGGTGTCACCTGACGACGGCATTGTGATCACCCAAGACTCGCCGTTATTGTCTTCCGTAGAATATTCGGGACTCGGGTACGCCCTTTGGGGCGCTTCTGTCCGTCAGAAGGTGATGCCCTAGAACCTCACGTACTTGACGGTGCAGGAGAAGCTCGCGAAGCAGTGATTCACGTTGACTCCGTTCTGTTACAAATTGACGTCGGACGCGTAAGTCAGATACTGGGTGGGTTTACACCGAACATCGCAAACATATAATAGAAGAGCTCCTTCGGCAGCACCTGTCTTACTGGAGTTCTCGGCGGGAGAATGGTTGAGCAGTTCTTCCGTCAAGCGCACTCACGAAAGATGCACGTTTTCGTTTCAGCAATACTCGATACGACGACGCTTGTAGCGGGGTCGCTGACTTGGCCCGGAATAGGACAATCCCCATCAAGCCAAACAGGGGACGGACCACATAAACCACCGGGGCTGTTTGGTCGTCCCGCTATTGGTCCTGACGAGTTGAAGGTCTCTGGGCATAGTCCCTTGAATGCGGGTTCTTGGAAAATGTCGTGCATCGTGTCAACCAGAGGTGTGCGCCCTTTCAGCCTTGACACCAGTATCGTAGTAGGTGGAAACAACATCGGTAGAGAATCGTACCTCTCTTGTGTGTCTCTCAGCCTGGAAAGCGCATCCAGTATTGGTGGTGGCGGGATTCCCTCTCACTAGATCGAAGAAGTCGCCTCCCAATCTCCCACACCTGTTTCTCTGATGACCCGATGAGTGCCCTCCCGCCGCCCTTGATATGGGTTGGCGTTCCTAGCTTTTCTGACAGTGCTGCTACCCCCCCCCCCCCCCCCCCCCGGTGTTTGCCATCCGGGGTTGGGTTTTCGTCGCTTGGCAACGACGTTGTAAAACAAGCCGCCCCCCCCGGTGTTTGCCATCGGGGTTGGGTTTCCGTCGCTTGGCAACGACGTTGTAAACAAGCCAATTCACTTCGTGAACTCGGCAACCAGGTTACCGTTTTTTTTTTTACCTCTGTTTTTTTTATTTGGCGGTAACCATAGTGGTGGTCGAGTAGATCATGTTGTGCGGGGTGGAGAAACCTCACTCCGCGCAAGGGGGATGATCGCACCACGTTGTGTTAAAATGGTCATGCATCCTCGAGGCAGCTACACAGTGCTTATAACTGTCTCTGGAAGTGAACGCACCAGAAACTAAATTAAGTCATACGCAGCTGTCATCCGTACGCAGGAAGTAAGCACAAGATGCCGAACACCCTTACCAGGATGCAGCTCACCCTTCATGCGACTCACCGAATACCTCACGGTGCTTCGCGCTTGGTGATGTGAGAGCCTGGTCCGGTGAGAACCCGGCGTGCTCCGTCCCGGCTTTGTAGGGATGCGAGGTCAATGGTCAAACGACTACGGCATGCACGACGACTATGAGTACCCCCCCCCCCCCCCCCCCCCCCCCCC
>FN649726.1:839486-960160 GCA_000310025.1 Ectocarpus siliculosus | reverse complement strand
CCCCCCTTTTTGGGGGGGGGGGGGTAAATGTTAAAAAATTCCGGGGCGCCCCGGGGGTTTTGGTTCCCCCCCCCCCCCCCCCCCCCCCCCCCATCCGGCGCCCGCCCCCTAGGCACAGCTGAACGACCCCTTTAGCGCTGAGACCGGTTACCACTCCAAGGTGCTCGACACGGTCCAGTCCTGCGACAGGGCCAACGCGGTGACGGCGTCGGCCCTAACTCTAGTCATCAGCGCGCTCTCGGGGTTCCCGCCGCACTCCTCCGCGCCCGTGACAAGCGGTAGCGGAGGCGCCGCTGACGTCGCCGGTGCTGCCGGCGATGGCGACGGTGGGGCCCCCGCGGAATCACGAACGGAGAGACAGCCGTCTTCCCTGGCAACCCCTCTCGGAAATTGGACTGGTAGTCCCGAACGAATCGAAACCCGCGATGCCGGGAGGCCGGTAGCGGCGGCAGCGGGAGCGGCAGCGGGAGCGGCAGCGGGAGCGGCAGCGGGAGCGCAAGTGGGAGCGGGAGCGGGAGCGGGAGCAGCAACGGGAGGAGGAGAGGGAGGAGCCGCCGGAAGCGCGGGGAGTGGTCGCAAGAGTATTAGCGGCGGAGGCGTGTACCGCAACCAGGGTATCCATCGGGGCGGCAGCGGGTCCGTGAGGAGCTGCCGTTCCCAAGCGGCGGCGGCGGCGGGCGTCGGAGGGCTGTGGCGGGCGGGCCGGAACAGCGGAGTGGAGCGGGGGACGCGGGTTGGTGGGGCGCGATCGGCGGCGGTGGCCGCGTGGGGGGCGGCTCCGCCGAAGGCGACCGCAACGGAGATGGCGGTGTCGCTGGGGCTAGCCCCGGTGACTCGGAGCGACGTTGCTGCGGCAGCGGAGGACAGGAAGAGGAGGGCTGCGGCGTCATTGCGAGTGTCGATGTCAGGTGCTGGAGCCGGGGGGGCAGAAGGTGTCGAAGGCTACGGAAAAGCGGGCGGAGGAGGGGCGAGCGCGGCATCTTCTGCCGCACGGCGGCAGGACGCGGCGACCTTTCAGTTCGGAAGCGGGAAGCCTTCGCCGGTGGAGCGGCAACGGCGGCGGCAGCAGCAGCCCGCGACTTCGAGCGTGGAGGGTTCGAGGCGCGACAGGCCGCCGACATCAGCGACGTGGCTTGATGGTGCAGCCAGCGGCGACTGGCTGGCGGACAAATCGGGGGAAGGCGCAAGCAGCCACGCAGCTGCGCAGGAAGCAGCAGGCGCGTTCGGAAGGCCCTCGACCACGGCACGTGGGGCGGCGGCGGCGGCGGCGGCGGCGGCGACGGTGGGTTCCAGCAGGCGGGTTGCAAGCGGCCATCGGTCGCCGTCCGGCAGCTTGGTCTCCGCCCGCCTCGCGAGCCCCGAGCGCCTGCGCTCCGCGGGCCGGACGGCGCTAGACGTACGACGCCGGCTCGTGGCGGCGGGCTCGGGCTCGGGCTCGGGCTCGGGCTCGGGCTCGGGCTCGGGCTCGGGCTCGGGCTCGGGCTCGGGCTCGAGCGAAGGGCGCCGGAGGTCCGCCTCGGCGGCGGCGGCGGCGGCGGCGGCGGTTCGCAACAGGGGCGGCCCGCCAGACGCCGAAGAGGAGAAGCTGGTTAACGCTCTCTTCGACGAGGCCAGTTATCGCGCTATCCTTGGCAACGTGCCCGCCGCGAACGGATCCTCCCCGCTCGACGAGGAGCGGCTGGCGAACGCGCTCTTCGACGAGGCCAGCTATCGCGCTATCCTCGGTGAGAGACCCACCCTGACCGGGTCCCGCTCCCCCCCCAGGAGCCTCAGCGCCCCTCGCGCCGTGGCCCGAAGGCGAGGCATGATCGGCTTTACGCCTCCCGCTGGGCCCGAGAGGGGAGGAAGAGGGCCGGGTCGGTGGGACTGTCCCTCTACGCCAGTGGAGAGCGATGGACGATCTCGGGGGGACGGCTGGTTGCTGTCATCGGTGTCATCGCAGGTGTTTCGGCCGAGAGAGGCGAGCGCAGCGGCGGCGGCGTTGGCGGAACCGTCCCAGGGCATTGACGAGGACGAGGTGGGACAAGCGAAGGGCGTGTGTTTGCATGCTTGCGCGGTGGTGCAGGTTGCGTAGGCGTTGCCACTCGACGCCTCTGGATGCTCGGTCGTGGTGGTAGATATGTGCGTGAGCTGACGTGCACGGAAGTGTTTTTTGCTTGGTAATCCCTCGTTCTCCATTTCATGGATCTCCCGTCGAGTACCAACTTCCGGCAACTTCGGCAGCGTTTTTGCTGAATCCGCGTTAGTGCACCGGAACATCACCGCCCTCCTTCCAAGTACTCCATCCGATCAACCATGAACATTATCCCCCACGGGCTGGCTTCCCACGGGCGCCTTTGTTGCCTGGGTCTTCTTGCAAACTTGCCAAGTAGCGCACACGGCCATGAATCTCGAGGACGCGTGGTCAATCGTCTAAGGCATGCAAAACATCAGTACGCCCCCCCTCCCCCGCAGGCCGCCGCGCGACGGTTCGCGAAGCAGGAACAGGAGGCCCAGGCCAGAGAGGACGAGCTCCTAGCTCTGCGCCTGGCCGCCCGAGAGGAGGCCGGCGCCGAGCGGCGGGCGTCCCGCCGCCGCGTCCAACGCCGCAGCAACGCCTCCTCCGCGCGGAGGAACTCCATCCCGGGGTACATCAGCCCCGACAGCAACCACCCGGCGGTAGCGTCGGCGGCGGGGGGCAACCTCAGCGACGCCGTCCGCGCTCTGCAGTTCCAGGATATCGACGAGAACGACTTCGAGACGCTGCTGGCGTTGGACGAAGCGGGCGGGGAGGGGGGGAGGTGTTGCGCCGGGGGTAAGGGTCTCGCGGATGAGGCGATGGAGGCGGTGCTGCAGACCGGGAAGGCGGCCGGGGCAAGGCTGGAAGAGAGCTGTGCGGTCTGCATGGAGGAGTTCGGGCTCGGCGACGAGGTGCGTGTCTTCTGCGGGCGTGTTTTTTGTGTTTTTGTTGTGGTTGGCACTGTCTACTGCGGTAACCTGGTGAACAATGAAAAGACTTGCGTCTTAGTGCGGTTGAAAGCTCATCATGCTTGTATTTATGGCCATGATCTGGGACCCCGTGAGAAGGCGTCAATGGGAGCGCAATCGCGCGCGCGCGTGTTGAGTTTTGACTAGCATTGACCGCGCTACAGACGCTTGTGAAGGCTATTTATATGATCTGGGACGCCATGAGGGGTGTTGGTGTGTGTGTGAGAGACGCGCGTGCATTTGCTCGGCGTGCGTGGTCTCCATCAGTCTCGTGGTGGTGTGATGCGACAAATTTACGTGCCGAATATGCGTTTGTTCTCATCAAGTCCAGGAATTAGGTCTGCTCATTGTAGGGTATTCATTGGTCCAGTCGTGTATTTCCGACACACGCATCTTTTTTGTTACCTCTGTTGGGACTCTGCACTGTCCGTGACACCATTAGCCTTTTGCTTTATTTCGGCAAGGCCAAAAGCAGAAAGATGGAACGAACTCGAAAGAGCCTCACAGAGGCTGGCCCGATTTAGTGACCCCTAGTGTCAGGAGGGAATATGGTCGCCATGCAAGGCATGTCGCTAAACACGCGGTCGCGACCCGTTTGTATTCCGCGAAGATGCGTGTAGTCGTTGTGCGAGCTCACGCCAAGACCGATGTTTCCAAGATCGATTTTCCCGGGCCGAGGGAGTGCGGAAACCTCCTGATTTGGGGCGAAGCTTACGAGATGACCCCTTTCGACACTTATTCCTGGTTGTGGAGAACTTGAGCTCTTACGGTCGCGGTCTAGCGAGTGTGCAATGGTTCTCGCACCTGTTGGGTAGGGGGGCCATCACGGTCTGTACTACTACAACAGCCGCACGGTTTCCGCGCGCCCATCAAGTCTGACGGCGAGCACGTATGACGTGATCGTGCAGTTGCGTGTGCGTGCCGACCCGTTGTGTGGCGGCTAGTACTCGAGCGTGCTGTGGTGTCCACGTGCGCCCTTCTTGCAGCCTGTACCAACCCACCCGCATCCTTCCGTGCCATACCCGTCCGCTGCCCATGCTACTGTCGTCGCTGCTGCTGCCTCGGCCGCCCCTGGTCTATTGCCGCTGGCCGATGCTCTTGGCTGTCACCGGGTCGCGCGGCGTCTGGGAACCCTGGATTTGGCGATGCTCCCGGTTGTCGGAAATGCGCATGAAATCCGCACCTCCATGTTTTTGCTGGCCGGGGACAGATCTCTGTGCTCCCCTGCCTCCACGCCTTCCACGGTGCGTGCATCCGCAAGTGGTTGCTTATGCGCAACCGTTGCCCCACATGTCTTAAAGCGGTGATACCAGACAGTCCACAATAGATTGACTGTACACGTGATGAAACCAAATAGTGTGTTGTAGTGTCAGACCGTGTCATTTTGCGTACTTTTTTGTCGGGTAACATGGCTCTGTTGTTTGTGGTCGTTGTGGTTGTTCCTTTACTCGTCGCCTACACGCACAAGAGCGGCGCGGTGGGGTGTGTGTCGGGCGTGCCGTCTTCGTACGCTGCCTTGCGGGGGTCTTCGGGCGGGAAGGGAACGGGGGGTTGGTGATGTTGATCGTAATTCTGTCGGCCAATTCACCCGCGCGTACATTTGCGGGGCTGCACGGAGAGCTGGAAAAATTCGGCAAGTCAGGCCGTGTTGGCCTTACCTGGAACGAAAGTTGGCCCCGAGTGCTGGCGTAGGTTTTGGTGTCATTATATCTGTCCGACTGGGTCCGATTTGGTACTCTTGGGACGTCCGGCGCACACGTGCACAAGGTTCGAGGTCCGTCGGAAAACAAGTGCCTGGTAAGTTTGCGGCGTGTCCACAATGTCGCGCGTTCCGTGCGGCAGGAAGAATGATTCTCAAGTGGGATGGGTGTGGACTTTGCTGAATTTGCTATTTCGTGTACTGGAGAGCAGGAGACAAATCCATAAAGAGAACAATGAATATTCGGCAAGTGTACTTACTACTTGGACTTTTATTGACCGAGGCACGAAGGCCACCAACGGCCCGCTGACTGAGAGAGCTCTCGGGGGCGCTTTCAGTCGTGCCCGATTCTGGAAACAACAGTCCGTCGGAGTTTGATTCATGCGGCAACTCGGCTGATTCCGGACGGTCTAGAATACAGTGGTCAGGTTTGGGTGTGTTTACCATTGGGGTGCGCTGCCGTTAACTTTCCGTTCGGCAACACGTGTACAGTAGTTGTCCGGAAAACAGCAGCAGGGGTAGAGGCTGCGTGTCGTTCAGAGGGCGTAGGAGCGCTGCTAGATTCTGTGGGGGGAACATTCAAGCGCTGCCGAGTCAGAAGTGTTGCCGTAGTCTAGCCTACAGAACGGGCCCGCAAATAAAGAAGAATGTCAAACTTGGTTTGATGTTCAATTCCTTGTTTCGTCGCCATCGTCGTGCGCAGGGTGATGTATACCTGGTAGAGTTTAGTGCAGGATCCCGCGCGGAGCTGAGTTTCTTGTAGCCTAATGGTGCGTTCTTGACAATTTGAGCTTCTGCGTCTTCGTCGAATTATACTTGAAAAATATCGCTTACTTTTCGGGCCCGTTCTCCTATATGTGTGTCGCGACTGCGGCCATTATAAGAAAAGCCCTGGTGAACGTCGCACAACAAATCACCGTTGCGGAGAAATGTGTGTCGAAATCGATCGCCCCAAGTTCATGTTTGGAAGTTGTACGTGGGGCTGGCGATCAACCTGCGCTTCTTGGTGTTAGACAAGAATGTTCTCGTGCATGTTTTTTTTATGTAGATACGGACTGGTTGCGGCGGCGTATTTTGTGTGTGTCGTGAAGGAGTGATCACATTTTTCGTGGGGTTTCAAGGTTGTCACCGTCGTTGCAAAGTGTCCCGTACGGCTTGGACCTGTCGTAGCAAATTTCTTTCCTCTTAAGATGTGAGGGTACCTCGCCCTATACTGGCTAGTTGTCGATTGAGTTCAAACACACACATGGATAGTTGATTACGCTCTTCTTGGTATCGGCAAGCCTCTGGCAGCAGTGCTATCAATGCTTGATGTGGTTTGGCCGTTGTCTCCTATTTACCTGTTGTGCGGCCTTGCCTAGCCAACGGGGCTAGACGAGACGAAAGATCGCTCACAGGCCAACACAAGCGTACGACCGTATTGTACACGAACATCAATGAAAATACACACAGCGGATAGCTTATGGGCTCCCGTGCAATTCCGCCCTCGGCTCTCCGTAAAATAAAACACGACTCCAGACGGGCAGCTCCGACGATACTCGTCGCGGTGACTGCCGCAGTGGAGATTCACAACCGGTAGCCTTTAGGCTCCCGTGCATTGCGAAATGTTCCCGTGTGAATGTCCCCTCCGAGGACGATTTCCGTTCCTTCGAGTTACACGGGAACTTCAATTTTTCAATCGAGCCTGTATAATAAACTGTCAGGCCGGTTTCAAACGGACCGGGGAGACCATTTTTATCCCTCCCTCTCACGTATACGGCAACCATTTCTCTTCCGAAAAATCTGTAAGACGTGGCTCAACACTCCAAACGCAAAGTGGCCGCGAAGCCATTCCCCACGTTCGCTCATCTCGCCCGTTTGCAGTTGCCCTCTGTTTGTTAGGGACTGTGGTGTAGGGCGCGAGAAAACATTGGGCGCGATTGTTTGTGGTCGAAGGAAGACGATGACCGCTCCACGCACCAGCATCGGAATCATCGATCGTTTCCCGACGGTGCGACACGCGTAACACCTGAGCCAGCTTCGGCCGACCCTCTTGCGCTACACGTGGGCACGTGGATGGGTGTTACTGTACCTCATTGCCTCCTTTTGGGTGTGGCTCATTGCCTCCATGATCTATCTCTTCAGTAGGCATCTTGACATGTCTACTGCTGTATGTACCTCTCTTTTTTTTCACGGCCCACCCCCGCCGTATCTCATCGGATATGCTCATCATCGTGCGAAAGGCCAACGGCTACGCAAGCAGGCTGCTGTACACACAGCAGGTACCGCGGTGGCCGTTTGTTGATTGGTTTCTTTGAAAGAGAAGCGGGGGAACGTACCTCGGCGAGAGAGGCTGTCGTGCCGGGCGAGGCTTCTGTAAACAGTACAGCAGTACCTCGCATGGAGGCAACGGTGCTTGCCACTTTGACTAATAGCACAGCACACAACAGTCTCTCCAACGAACCGCCTATCATTCCTGCTGTTCTGCTGTTACCCTAGTCCCTAACCACAAGCAACCCTAGGTCCACTTTCAATGCCTGCTGGTCCCACATGTGGTGTGGCGGTAGTTAGATGCACCGGATCATCGTGGTGGGTCGGTGACACCGTGTTTCCTGAGTTGTCAGAGCTGTGTGTCGTCACTCTAAGGAAACACCATCCCTTGTCCGCATAGTCTACAGATGGAGATTGAGAATCGGCAGGTGAAAATGCGATTGCGTTTTTACACCTGCGTGGTTTCATAATGAACGAGGTGGGTTTGCGGCTCCGTGGGTGATACCTCTTGTATTGGCGTTTTTGGCCATCAGTGGTGCAGTCAAGGATATGAGTCAGCGGTAGCCGGACGTGGGCAAATGGTGCACACAGAAGTAGTTGTCTGGTGAGTCAACTGTAGTGGTCCGCGCCGACGGCCAAATATAGGAGACACATGACATTTATGTTCAGTATCGAACTTTCCGCGGTGGATGAACACGAAAACAAACATGAAACACGAAAGCGGAACTCCACACCGTGAGTATCATACTTACCCGTTCTCCTTTTGGTCCCCTTCTTGTCTTAATCCCTGTACAATGCCTACCTCGCATAGCGAGAACGGTAGTATACTCAGAGTCTGTGTGCGATGGGTTGTTGTGTGCCACAGACGGCCATCATTTCATTGACTTGATGCAGCACAACGTTTTATTTGCCCGCAAGGTCCACACAGGTAGCCGAACGGATCCTACACAACAAGTCAACCTGCTCCAACCCTATCGATTGACAAAGAACCCGGCTATCGCGCCACAGCAAGCGATAGTTGCCCAATCAACAAGACTATTTAAATCGTCTCAAAGAACGGAACTGCTGGTAGGGCTCGGGGGTTCGCAATGTGGGCTGAGAACCGCTTTTCAGACGGCAGCTCGGGCAAGGCTGTGGGCTATGCGAATAAAAAGCGACTGCGGGACATAAAAAGTGGACTTAAGGCTTTTGGGAATAGAGACATTACCAACTAGCCAAACCCCCTCGCCTTCCTTCAATTCCGGCCCTCTCGTCGCCGCACATTGGAAGTGGTGTGCCAAACGCTGACTCCACCAATCGAAGTAACATAAACATGTGGGTGGGCGCCCTTCCTCGAAGTAATCGAATACAACAACCCATCCGAACTAACGAACTTGACTGCTAGCCAGATAATCGAGGTACTGACCATTCCCGCGGTACTGACACGCGGAAGGTTGACCTACGTCTAGCCTCAAAAGCTGTTAGACCCGGTTCATGTCGTGGGTGGGAACCACTGTTGCTCGTTTCGCGGGGCCAGTATTTTACGGTTTGACAAAGACTGAGTGTGATAATTTTTTACTTGACTGAACCGTATGGGTTTCTACGTGAGTGTGCGTGTCAGCACCAATCTTTTCATACCGTTTGTCGTCGCCTGAATCACTGACCAACTCGAACGCAGCTAAACCACACGTTAAACCCACGTCTTTGCTTCTTGTTGTTTGACTAGAAGCCCTGGACTGGAACGAACACTGGGGCATCGCAAAAAACGAAAATCAACGAACAACAGGGGGTGACGGGTATGGCAAGCCCAAGACAACTCCTCTCTGCTCCAGCGACAGGGCGCGAATAACTACCGCCTACCACCAAGACACTCACACATCCCAACAGCACGATATCAATACTTCATGGAACTTGAAATATACATCTAGCAAGGCCAATCTCGGACCCGGGACTATGTACGCACAAGCTCAAAGAGTGCAGCCTTGCGCGCCCGCCCATAGATAGTACAAAGTACATAGTCGTACAACGTTGGTCCAACGCGACACTACCCAACCCCTCCCGCGCCGCTCTCTTGCCTCTACCGCTTGCCCGACGACAGCCTCGCGAAGCTACCGTACAGCAGCTAGGCAAACACTCCCCGCGCACAAGCTACACATTCCCTTGATAACCGTCCATTTTCTCCACCCCACCCCGATTGCCGGTGGCCGACTTTGAACCCCCGTCCTCCCCTCCGGGCGGAGAAGACTCGCAGGAGACGCCGACACCGGCGGAACCGGCAGCGGCAGTGATATTTTTGCCGAGCGAGCGCAAAGAAGGTCGGTTGGAGGCGGCGAATGTCCGTGCACCGCGCGAGTATACGCCGCGAGTGGGTCCAGGCAGGCCTGCGCACTCCAATGCTTGTCCAGCACGCCCTACACCTGAGGTTTGCTGTTGGTGTTATTATAGCATCGCGTGGTGGCACGTGCACACAGGATCAACGAGGGTTTGTTTCACGGAACTGAAATAGGTGGAGATCCGTAGGTGAGACGATGAATGAACGACATATGTGGTACAGACGAAATACTTCGTGCGTGTCCAGGGGGGGGCGTCGGTTTAGGGGCAACACTCAGTTTAAGTCACCGCATGTCTCCGCGATTTCCACCAAACGTGCGGCAGTCACCATGGACTTGCACGACGCCCAACCGGCGAGGAGGTGATAGTAGAGCTCGAATGTTTTCGGATTTCTTTTGGAGAGTACTCTACAAAAGTCTACGGGATGACGCCGACTGCGCAGCAGCGCCAGCGCAATACTCTAAGCTTAGACTAACCAGTCCCAGACATACAGCGGGAAAGAAGAGTCTCATGAAATGCTCCGTGCCTCTACAGTCTCTCTCTCTCAGAATGGACGTATATCTATATATATATATCTCCTTTGCATCTGCATGAAGCGACAGCAATCGACGTTCAGTACATAGTTCCCAGTGGGACTATCCACAACATGAGGAGTCTCTATGTCACAAAGAAAATGATGTGGTCGTCCTGTAAACCACAATAAAAAAATACTGAGACATCGTAGGAACCGAACAAACACATGTTGGTCTTGTGGATCATAGATGTCCACGATTTCAGTCCAAGCCTCGTCCAATCTGGGACAGACGGGCGCGTCCTGGAATATACCACCCAGGGGCGGTACCAATCTCTCACCTTGCCGACCTGGCCCCCAGCCGATCTGCGCGTGTTTGATATCCTGCTCCTGCTCCCGCTGCTCCAAACCCTACCGTCGAGGTCGCGTTCTCGACGCCGAACGTTTCGCCGTTCAGGGCCACACATACATCATCCGAAGGGAGACGGGAGACGGACTGCTGCGCTTTTGTGACCTCTCCTTTGTATTCTTCCTAGGGTTAGGGCACAATTGGACAGGGTGGAGGGCAAGACGCGATGAAAAAAGCGACAAAATATACATTTGTTGGGAAATGATGATAATCCATAACCGAACATCTCATTACAAAATGCGAGGGTGCACGTATGTTACATTTAGTTGACCTACTTGAAAAGATGGTCTGTGCCAAGAGTGCGACATATTCCCGCAGCACACACGCACACATCGCCCCAAAGCTGTCCCCGCCGAACTCTCGCAGCATGCTTCGACGGTGGGCCTTCCTATCTTTCCACCAGCTCTTTACCTCCCTTTTTACCTGCTCTACAGTACTTCCGACGGGAAGCCTCCTCGAGCTGCCAAACCCGACGCCGCCCCTCCTCCAGCTTACGATACCGCGACGACCCCTGCTCCACTTCTTTCATACGAAGCCTGCCGCCGCCGCAAATGCCGCCGCCGCCGTTCCCCAGAAGGACGCGGTCCGTGCCGGCAGATCCCGGGGACCGTATTGCCATGATGGCGTCGTCGAACAGCTCGTTGTCGAGCACGCTGCCTGCTAAAAGTGCGACATCGGTGGGAGCCTGGGATGTTTTATGTTTCATTACCTTGAACGGGGTACATTTGCGATCTTCCGGCACGCTGAAGGACTTGCTATTCTGCATGCTGGCTGTTGATGGTCGCTCGGCACGCGTGCCTACAAAAAACATATCAAATCGCACCAAGCATGGACACGCCGAAACAGGCCAAACCGCCACGAGACAGTAAAAAGAGTCGCTTTTTTGTCACGGAGGGCATATACGCACACCCTGTGCATCAACGGCAACAACAACCTCCAGCCTCCCCGCCATGCCGACTAGGAAGGACCGCCCTCCCCCCACAAAAATAACGGGGCAGCCCACAAGCTACGCGGCGAGCCTTGTGGAACTGTGTCTGTTCGTTAGTTCGTCTGTGCTTGCGTGCGATGGCGGCACCAGAGAAAGCGAGAAAGAAAATGGAGCACGACGAGAGAGGAGGGCAGAGGGGGAAAGAGAGGGTGCAGCAGCATGCAGCAACCTCACGGACGCGTTGATACGCATGCAGCACAACAAAAAATCGTCCGGGCAGTGCCCGAAAGCTTGGTTGGGGGCTGGCGGTGGTGGCGGCGTTGTTATGACGGTGTGCTGTGTCTTTGCTGTTGTGACGGCGGTGATGTTTGCTCAAAGGCGAGGAGAGAGGGGAGGGAGAGAGGGAGATAGAGAGAGGAGTCTGTTCGTCTCGGAAAACAAATATATACTTGGAGCTCTGGAGCCCCAAACATATTTTTGCTCACGATTCATGCATTTTTGCCCAAAAGTCCCCTCCGATATAAAACTCGATTCATCCACTTTTCGGGCTCTTCCACTGGTTGCATGCATTTTTTCGAGTTTTAAATAACTCTATTGTGAATGCCACCTCAGACTGTAGCAGATTGAAACGTCAGATGACCTGTCGGAGATCTACCTTCAGAGTGTTGCCACAGATAGAGTCAGTGTCGGATGGATGCTGAACCTTGCTTCAACACAAGGTTGCTCCCCCCCTTGACTCACAACACAACTATCCGTACTCGTCAGCCTCTCCACCAGAGGTTGTACTGGTGTGTATCCACACCACACATCCGAAAGGGAACTTGCTCACACGCGAACCTGGAGACAACCTTCTCATAGTGGCGTCAGCGGCGTTACGTGTGTTGGTCGAGTTCCTTGTGCGTTGGTGGCACTACCTTGTCACTGCCATGGGGAATCGGAAAAAGAAAAAGAAACAACAATCTGAAGAGGTCCACTTTCCGGAGGAGTGGCAAGACGGTGAGCATCTGGTCGATTTTATGCCGGCAAACGACGAACAAGTTCTAGCGTCGCCCGCCGGCCCGCCGTCGCCGTCTCCCTCGTCGTCGTCGTCCCCGTCGTCGGGAGACGAGGGGCACCGGTCTGACCAGTCGTCGGGTGAAGATGATGGGTTGGACCAGCTGTCGTCGTTGCAGTTGCTGGAGGCAACTTGCAAGGCGGAGGTGAAGAATTACCTCCGCGCGTTGAAGCAGAGGCGGACACCGCCGGAGCTTTCGCTAGCGACCATCGCTTGGCAACAGCGTCTCCTGACGGAGTCGGTGGGAAGCTCATCGTCGGTCGCCTCAGCGTCACCTACGTCGTCGTCTCGTGGAGCCTCGTCTCGTGGAGCGGGTGAAACTGCACATTCAGTGGTAAGTTCAAGCGTTCCGTTTTTGGCTCCGTCGTTGCCCGGGCAGACACCGTTGTCCCCTGGAGCACCATCGTTCGTTCCGTCCGCACAGGCAACGAGTGGATCAAATCCCTCGCCGAGTCCGTCGCTCACTGTGCCCGTAAGCACGTCTACTTCGGTGTCGTGTACGTCTGGTAGTGCAACCACAGATAGTTCAACATCACAGGTTGCACCTGCTAGTGCGCAATCGTCCATCGTAGCGTCACCTGTTACTTCAACAGCACAGGTTGCATCTGCGAATGCGCAATCGTCCGTCGTAGCACCGCCTGTTACTTCAACGTCGCAGGTGGCGTCTACTGCTGTAGCAACCGAACCCCCCGTTCGTACGTTTCTACAAGCAGCTACCGTTTCAATATCCGCGGCTGATCTCCGCAGCGTTCCCAAACTGACAGGAGACCGTACTGAGAATGTGATCGAAATTTTGAACCATTTTCGTACGGTGGTTGAGCTGAAAGCCGCAGCCATCAACCCGGATTCGTCGTTTGCTGATGGAGTTGCACTCAAACACGTTGCCCTTGTGGGAACAGGAGAGGTGTTGAGTCTGATTCAGCAGATCTTGTCTGGACAGATAGACTGTTCTAAGGCAAGCACGTTCACGGAACCGGAGGAAAAAGGGTCGCTTCCCTCTCCGACCACGTGGGATGCCATGTGTTCCGTTTTGCTTGATTCAACTCTTCCCGCAAATTCCGTTGAGGAGGAGGCACACAATCTCGCAACGTTCGTCCAAGGGCCGCAGGAATCTGTTTCCTCGTATGCTCTTCGTTTCCGTACTGTGATGGCACGGATCCAAACTGCCGTCGGGCGTGATGGTAGTCGTACTGCTTGGAACTGCATGACAGTGGCCTTGTGGCAAAATGGGTTGACACCGGAAGTTCGTAAACTTCAACGGGGATACACTCCCGTGAAGTCACTCAAAGAAGCCATAGACCGAGCGCGTCGTCTGGAGGATTCGGAACCCGTTTTAACTGTTTCGGCAACTCACTCCGTATCGTCTGCCACCGCTCGCCCCACGACCGTGTTCAGGCGAGGCCTACCCAAACGGTGACGTTTAAGAAGTCACCTGCCCCGCGTCCGTCGACACCTCGCCGTGGAACGCCCGCCACTCGTGGTCGAGGTTCGGGTAGTGGTGGGGGTCAGCGTCGTCCGTCCTTTGACCCATGCACTCATCCCACCTGCCGCTCGCACAAGACCCACCCCATCGAGCGCTGCTGGGTGCGGGTCGCAGAGGAGGAAGATCGTCAGGGTTGTTCTGCGTCAAAGCGGTCCCGAAAAAAATGTCGTCCGAAGAGGAAGGAAGACTCGTCGGACTCCGAGTAGGGGTGCCCAGGTGTTGTGCCCACAATGCTTGGGAAGAAATCTGCTGTTGCCGTAGCAATTAGCAGTCAGGGCGTGAAAAGATCGTTTGATCGTTTTGCGTCACTTGCGCGTTCGTCCGTGTCCTCTAGTGCTCGGAGTGATAGATCGTGTTCGAAGAGTACCAAACGACTTGTAAATAAGGCACATGCGTCCCCTGTCGTAGAACCACCACATAGAAGGTTAGAGCGTTCAATTATCGCAGCCGATTTAGACGTGGTTGATAGAGCGTCCTTTGTGGCATCGCGTTTTCGTAAGAGTTCCAACAAAACAAGGGCCGACAGGATTGTTGCCGTACCGAAGAATGTATCGGAGCGTAAGAAGAAAAAGAGGAATTCCGAGGGAATTAAAAAACGTGTTTCGTGGTACAGCTCAGCGCCGGCGCGGAAAAAACCGTCTTTGCCTCTGTCTTTTTCGTCAAATCGCGTTCGCGCTCCTCGACATACGGATGGCCAATTTCTCCCTGAAATCACCATTGATACTGCAAGTGACGTCAAGTGCGTTTCACTTTCGTTTTTGAAACAGCACCCATCGTTATCGTTTGCTCATTTAGAGCCCAGACCGTCTCCGTCCCTAAAACTTCGTGCCGCAAATGGAGCACCCGTCAAAGTTTAAGGATTTATTTTGTTCGTTGTTCGGTTGGGAGACGCGTCCCGCCGAATTGATGCGGTGGTCGTACCATCGCTCGGTCCTGATCAAATACTACTCGACAATGAGGCAATGACCCGGTTTGGGGCAGTACTTGACTGGAAAAATGAACGTTTGACTTTTGAGTGTAGTGACACTATTGTCCCCGCTATTAATCGTAAAAATTCTCAACACGGCGTTGATCCGTCGCCGTCCCCCCGTGTTGCAGCCGTTCACAGAAATGCGGAAGAACACTCAGTCAAATTACGTCAACGTTATAATATTCGCCCTCGTCATGCGATGATCGTAAAAGCATTCACTGAATGCATACCGTCCGTTGAAACCGCCGTAGTAGTCGAGCCGCGTATTTTGTCGGCAGATGAACTCCGCCCGAATTTGAACGTTTAATCGTGGCTCGTACCGTCTCAACATGGAGTGCTGTTGATGGTTCCGTAGTGGTCCAAATTGCGAATCCATCATCTCAGTATCTCGCCGTACATGTTGGATTGGAGATTGGAACTTTATCGCCGATTACTATGGTAGCACAGGAACAGCTTCACGTCCATGCTGTTGCTTCGTCTCCGAAAACCGCGAGTGAAATTGCTGCTGCTAAAGCTGAGCTGGTAGAACCGCTGTCGAAAGCGTTCACAAATTCCACGTTCTCTAAGGAACAGCAAACTCGTGTTTTGGACCTGTGCGCAAAATATCGTCCCGTTTTTTCGCTGAATCGTAAAAAGCTTGGTAAATGCAAGACTGCTCAAGCCACGTTTCCAATGCCGCCTTACACGAAGCCGGTTAACCGTCGTCCCTACCGCGCTAACCCGCACACTGAAGCCGTTATCCAAACGTGCGTCAAGGACATGGTTGACGATGATATCATCGAAGAGCTGCCTAGTCAGTGGGGTTCCCCCGTTACTCTCGTCGCGCGTAACGATGGTAAACCTCGTTTTTGCGTCGATTTCCGAAGCACCGTCAACAAGCACATCATTCGCAAGGCTTGGCCTCTAGCGAACATGGAGTCCAACCTTGACTCTGTCGGCAGCGCCAAGTTCATCAGCATTGCAGACGTCCAGTCAACGTACTGGCAGATTCCTGTTCATCCTGACTACGTCGAAAGGACAGCCTTTGTCACCAACTCTGGCAAGTACTGTTACAAGCGGATGCCGTTTGGTGTTTGTAATGCCCCGTGGATTTTTTGCTGAGATGGCCCATAAAACGTTAGGCCATATTCCCGAATTGTTGATTTACATGGATGATTTCTGTGTGCTTTCAGCAACTTTCGAGAATTATATGAAGTATTTAGAGAGCATGTTCGTAGCTCTCCAAGCAGCAGGTGTGACATTTAAACCTTCGAAGATTTCGTTTGGCCCCAAATCCATCGAGTATTTGGGACATATTATTTCGGCTGAACGTATTTCTGTCAGGAAGGATCGTATTCAAGCCGTCCAAAACCTTCCTACACCTCGTTGCCTTAAAGATATTCGCTCAGTACTCGGGGTGGTTAATTTTGTGCGCCGGTTTATACCAGATTACGCAGAAATAACCAATCCGTTGGTGGAGTTAAATCGCAAAGAGTACGCCACAAAATCGCGTTTCGTAAAAACTTGGAAAAAATATCACGACGCATCGTTCGCTCATCTTAAGCGGTTATTAAGTTCAGCGCCCGTTTTACATTTCCCAGACTTCGATCGGGAATTCGTAGTTCATGTGGATGCATCCGAACATGGGTGTGGCGCGTTTCTTGCCCAGCCGTCCAAGACTGATCCAGAGTCTCTTGACATAATTGCGTATTATAGTAATGGATTCAAACATGGACAGCGTCATTTACTCTGCGTCTATGAAAGAGTGTTGCGGTGTGGTTCTTGCAATTTCGCATTGGCGACCGTACTTATTTGGGAAACATTTTACGGTGATCACTGATCATCAAGCGTTGACTCGTCTTTTTTTTATGCAAGACACCAGCGACATGCTCACTCGTTGGGCTATCGCTCTTCAAAATTATGATTTTACCGTCAAACACGTAGCGGGAAAAGTAAACGTCGTACCCGATGCGTTATCTCGTTTATTTGGCGAAATTGAGTCAGAATCTGTATCGCACAAACCGGCCCTGGCGTCGATTTGTAGGAATGTGCCGAGTGATCGTCCGTACCATCCTCCTGGCCCTCGTGACTACGAAATTTCTGCCGATTCGTTGAACGATGTTGATATTGTCCAGATTGACAATGAACTGTTCGCTAGTGCTGTCTCGTTATTTCCTGTGCTGGATCCCGCTAAATTGCGAAGAGAACAGTACAAAGAGTTCGGTCCGTATATCGACTACGTCAAGAAACCACAAACAGCACCGTTGCCGTCTAGCGAAAATAAAGGCACCATGAGTAATTACTTCTTGAATGAAGGCGTGCTCTTCAGGTCGTATTTACCAGGGTATCTTCGTAATCGCAGTTCGTTCCGTGATCAACTTGTCGTTCCCACCGTTTTGCGTGCGTTAGTTTTGGATTCTTGTAATGATGCTCCTGCGTCAGGGGGTAATCTAGCGTTCAAAGCCACGTACGATAGACTCAGAGATCGTTTTTGGTGGCCGACCATGTCTCGAGATGCGTCCAAACACATCCAGCATTGTTCGTCGTGCCAACACCGAAAAACGTCCCACAGACGACCGTTATTACCTGTGGGTCACCGTCCCGTTACCCGTCCGTTTCAGTGTGTCGCGATCGACCTCGTTGAATATAATTCCGTATCACAGGGTTGCAAGTACGTCTTGTCGGTCATCGATCACCTGACCCGTTTTCTCGTGTTGATTGCTATTCGTGATAAAAAAGCAACAACAATTGCACAGGCTCTCGTAGAGCGTGTCTTTTCCGTTTTCTCTCCCCCTGAAACGTTACACAATGATCAGGGCACTGAGCTCGAGAATGAGTTGGTTATAGAGTTGCAGGCCGTGTTTGGTTTCAAAAAAACATTCGGACGTCCGCGTATCGGCCGCAAGGTAACTCTGTATTAGAGCGCGTGCACAGCACAATGCATGACATGCTCCCAATGTATGCAAACGTTCGGTTTGATAATTGGGCTGAGCTTTTACCGTTTGCGCAACTCGCCCATAACACCGCGTACAACCAAACTCTTGAGGAAAATCCTCATTATCTGATGTTCGGTCGCCAGGCTTTGCTTCCCGTGGATGTCATTCTTGGTCTACCGTCTCATGATAGCTCTGCTTCGCGGATGGAATATTCAGGTCGTACCGTGGATCGCTCGTCGTAATTTGAAAAAGTGAACTGACAAGCAAGCAGACTCGAACGAAAAATTATCCGTACCGCAGTTCACTCCTGGGGAACAAGTTCTCGTACGTCGTCCCCATACCGTTATTGATGCCCCTAATCCCAAGCTGATCAGTCCTTGGCATGGCCCATTCACCGTTCGTTCAAAAGTGTCACCCGTCATATATCGTGTTTGCAAAGACGGGAACTCGCGGAAACGTCAGTACACTTGGGTCGTATGAAAAAGTACTATGCTTTTCAACGTCATTCTGTTCCCGATTTTACTGAATTGGGTGAGATGTTTTAGGGACAAACACTTCCAATTCCAGATTTGGATGGTACCGTGTTTACCGTAAAAAATGGATCGTACGTCGTCGAGGGGATAAATAAATTTAAACGTGGAGCAGGAAAACCGTCTCTCCACAACTTCCAATATTATTTCCTCCTCAAAGACCGTCCTGCGACTCTTGGATGTTGGAAGCACTTCAAAGAAGTACCACAGTGTCATGAGATGATCCGTTCATATCGAGCGTGCGTTCTTCGTGATAATCCGCACGCCTTTGATCATTCTCCCAGGAAGTAGCGTCCTGGCTGCTTCGTATCGTGTCTCGTGCTGTGTTTTGCCTTATTCGTTTCGTGTTTTGTTTATTTTCCAAGGACCACGTTTTCGTTTATTATTATTGTTTTTTTATATGCACATATATGTTATTGTTCGTTGTCCAGCACGATCGTTTCGTAGTGCTCGCCGTCCCCAACGTTCCTTCGCAGTCCGGCCGGACATTGTCGTTGTTGGTGGATACGCCCACGTTGGATTCAACACCTCGTGGGAGTCGGCAGGTGGAGCCTAGTTCGCGTCGAGATTCGCCCTCCGCGAACCAAGGTCTGGTTGCGTGTCTTCGTTTCGTTGGACATGCTGCTAGCGCACGTCATTTTTAAGGCATGGCGTTGCCCGTTCGTTATGTGATTTATTAATATTTTTGTATATATTTCTCTGTTTGAATGCCGTACGAAATAGTACCTCGTACGAGCTCCGTCAGCGTTTTCAATTATTCATGATTGGAACGTGCGTCCGTTTATAGACAATCGTGCGTGGTGTGAAGCGTACATTGCCGTTGTGTCACTGTCCTTGAGATACGAGTGCGTCGTATGGGGTCAGTTGATACTTTATGTGAGCGAATATGCGGGATCGGAAGTTCGTCGATTCTCGTCCACTCCGTCATTAATTTGGGGGGTGATATCGTCTCACTTGCAGTTTGGGGGAATTGCAATTGATAATCGACTTCTGGATCCATCCACTTTTGCATTGTTCACTCACACGGTTTTGTTCATGCCCGATTTCGTCTAGTCGTTTCGTGCGGTGGATTTTTGCCCCGTGCCGTTCGTCCGTACGGTAGATCACATGTTGCCTACAGCATTGAGGCTGACTGCAGTGACATGTTCCGTACACCTTTCGTTGTCCGCACATCGTTTCTCGCGTGTCGTACACTGCGAAAGAGTAGATGCGTGCAAGAGGAAGCACAAGAGGACCAGACCTTCGTCCCACTACTGCGTCAAATCCATGCTGCAGCACATCGTGTGCTGTACTCATAATCACCATTCATTCGTCGTCGTTCGTCTATGCAGCACCTCTCATTTGCGTAATCGCATGAGAAGGTTGTATCGTTAGCTCTCCATGAGCTGTGCAAACATGTTCGTTTGTTGTTGCCGCTGCATATCGTTTGAGCAACGTTTTCCCAGCGGGTCGACCCACGTCATATGCCATTCGACACTTGTGAACTTTAAGCCTTGCAAGCAATCGTTTTTCACAGGTGCAATGCCAAATCATTTTTAGTTGCTGGATGTTCGTTACGTGCAACTACAAATAGTTCACGGCGTTGTCTCAAGGTACTACTTGTACATTTTTTTACACTATCGGGGCAAGACGCGCACCGAAGTGATATTTTTTCTGTACACCCGTCGTTCGTTCGTACGGTAGATCACATGTTACCTACAGCGCCGAGGCGGACTGAAGTGACTGACATGTTCCGTACACATTTCGTCATCTGTGTAGTTATTCGTTCGTCGTACGGGAATAGTTGCCAAAATTCCTGAATTGCTCTCGTGCAAGCTGTGGTTGTGACTGCACTATGTACGGTCGATGCTCGGATGAGATATTTTGGTGACACGTTCCAAATTTTATGACTACAAAACAAAAAGCATTCGTTGAATGATGGCAGTTGTCGTGCGTTACGGCCCAAGCCATTTACTTCGTGTTTTTCATCAGTACTTCACAATTTCATACACTCTGGAGTATTTATGTCAATCTTGTATCTTTCAATCCGGATTCAGGCCCCGTGATTGAAGATAGGGGGGTGATGTGAATGCCACCTCAGACTGTAGTAGATTGTGACGTGAGATGACCTGTCGGAGATCTACCTTCGGGGTGTTGCCACAGATAGAGTCAGTGTCGGATGGATGCTGAACCTTGCTTCAACACAAGGTTGTTCCCCCCTTGACTCACAACACAACTATCCGTACTCGTCAGCCTTTCCACCAGAGGTTGTACTGGTGTGTATCCACACCACGCATCCGAAAGGGAACTTGCTCACACGCGAACCTGGAGACAACCGTCTCACAATATTAAGGAATAATAAAAACACACACAGAAAGACTACCCATTCGAGATATACCCACAGTCGAACGGGATGTGGTGGAGTCTTTCAGTGAGTGGAGGGAAACCGGCTGGGTACTGGACTTATTTCGAGTATTTTTAAGTCTACACTGATGATTTATACCAGTGATGCCAGCTGGTTCTAAGTACAAAAACATCTGTATAGATAGGTAACTTACATTTTACAATACATCCCCTGTAGTTCTCTACTGGGTCAACGACAAAATATCTGGGAGAATCCCTCCGTTGTGTCGTGTATTGTAAAATGTAACCTTCACAGGGGACACGGCGCAGTGTCTATTGCCAGCTTGCTGGTTTATTAATCATATAGGAATAATAATATTATTGCAAAAATCATGGAAGATGGAACGAAGTCTACAGCAGTACTGTAGTGGTATGCACGCGTGATGAAGTCTGGTTGACCCGTGAAGAAGAACTCACTTGTCGTTACTCTTGTAGAACAGCAGCAGCAGTAGCTGTTGCCTTGGGTATCGGTAGGAATGACACCAAGGGGCACAGGATCCTCTGCACAAGCAGGGGCTACTAGATCCTGTCCCCTGCTTTTTATCCTTCCGCGGAGAGTTACATCTCTCCGCGCCTTCTAGAAGGAACCAAGCTCTTCTATGTTCCGTCTACACATCTGAATCCAATAACACTAGCCCACCCTGGAGGTTCTCATACGCAGATACTGTAAAACCCCGGAGTCTTGACAAGCAATTGTCGAGTCTCTAAATGAAAGTATCGAGGATGTGGAGCTCCAAAACAGCACAATTCACCCTTCCACACCTCTCACTCGATGAGTCGCAAGACCATCGTTTGACTTCTAAAACGACAACAAGACACAGACAGGAAGGAACTGACGGGGCTAAGAAAAGCCTACGACGACCGGAAGAAGATCGGAACCAAAGAAAGGAAAACACAAAGAAGGGAAGAAAAACAGAAAAGAAAAGCAGAGGTCGTCATAACGACAAAAAAGAAAGGATCACTGTAGGAACCACAACAAGACCGGTATCGTAAGAAAACGATCAGATACGCCATTCACGCAGTCGCCACGGCAGTGTAGAAGGGGCAACAATGGGCGCGAAACACCTACAGGTCGTGACCAAACGCTAAAGGCACAAAATAAAGCAAGGAGAAAGCGAAAACCAACCAAGGCTAAAAAGCAACCCAAACAACGCTGAAAACAACAGAAAGCCAAGACAACTAGCATGTCGTCTTAATGGGGGCGCGCAACGTTATCAGGCGACGAATCAGTCCCGGGGTCACCACGCGACATGTCGACGTTGCGAAGGATCCCCTTAAAAAGGGCACTTCCGCTGTGAACTTGGAGGCACCAGGATCCGGAGACGGCGGTTTCAGCGGTGGAGTAGCGAACATCAGGAAGGGCGAGCTTGACAGGGCCAGGATCGTCCAAGAAGCGGACGACGTAGAAGTCGGACGGTAGAGGCGGTCCAGTAATCTTGCCCAACCACCAGAATCCATCGCGAGCTTTGTACCAGAAGAAGGCGCCTGCAGGTAGTGGAGTATTGGCGAAGCGGCGGTCCCAAGTTGAACGAGAGACGAGCGAATAACCCGAAGGCAAAGCTCGCTCCCCTTTAGCGCGCGCCATCTCGCGGGTGGCCGCACCAACACGCATCGCCCGATAGCGACGATTCGTTTGGCGATGTTGATCAGGTGAACCCGTCCAGTACCGGAGAATGTGGGGCTTGGAATGCTGGAGGTCCATCTCACGTTCCCAAGAAGGACGAAGAAGACCTTTCCAATGCGTTTGGTATAAAACAGCGATGGTGCCACCACGGCCACGAACAGACTGATGGCCACAAATGCGGTCAACCTCGAGACGTTCGACCGGAGTCGACACGTCGTCTTCCGTAACATGGTAGGGAGGAGATGTATTCGCATAGGAGTTTAGCACATACGGTGTAAAGCCGGCAGGCAGGAACCGAGGCAAGTCTTCAGTGTCATGCGGATTAGCGCAAGGCTTGCAACGCGCAACTGACACACGGTTTTTCGAGTCCGGACCCGGCAGATCCGATGGAAGATCCAAATACAGTAACTTGGAAGCCAGAGGACAACCGTCGGGAGCGTCAGGACACGGACCCACGGCCAAGATCTTGAACGGACCAGTCCAAAGGAAAGACAACTTAGCCTTGAGGACCTTGTCATCCGTGCCTGAACGAACACCTTGGCGAATGGTAGATTCGGTGTTGTACACCCAAACCCATCCACCGACGAAGTATGAGGGGACCTTGCGCAAAGCATCCGATAGAGCGGAGTTACGCCGCTCAATCCTCGAAACGGACAGGTTGTGCTGTTCGCGAACTAAATCGTAAGAACGACGTTGGCGATCAGCAGCAAGATCGCAATACTCAAGTTGATCGCGATGCAAGCTTTGGTGGCCTCGAGCATATGGATGCTCAAAAACCGTCATCGGCATGCGTGGCAGTCGGTTCATATGCACCTCGTTGGGCGCCAAACCAGTAGCGGCACTAACCGAATTGTTGTAGGCAAACTCAACGTGCGGCAGATGAATGTCCCAATCATCTTGCCTCTCATTGACGACCATAGCCAACATCTGAGCCATAGTGTGATTTACGCGCTCCACACCCCCATTGCCGTTGGGATGGTAAGAGCTGGTAGCCACTTTGCGGATAGCCAGACGGGCGTATACAGCCTGCGACAGTTTAGAACAAAGCTGAGAGCCATTATCAGACAAGAGACTCAAAGGGCAACCCCATAAAGGGATATATCGATTGACAAGTACGTCAGCGATGCCTTCGGCGGTGAGTTCTGCAGCCGTAACCGCGTACATGTCAGCACGGCGGCTGAAACGATCAGTGAAAAGCAGAATATATGTGTTTCCGCGCGGTGTCAATGGGAGGGGACCGAAATAATCGACGCTCACCGACACGCCAGGGCCCGAAGGCAGCGGAAGGCACAAAGTAGGCCATCGAGGCGTTTGACGAGATGACTTGCGAGCTTGGCATCGCAAACAATGCCTTACCCACCACTTCGTGCAAACACTCATGCCAACCCACCAATAAAAACGTTCCAGCATGCTAAGCCTGCGAGCGGCACCGAGGTGGCAGGATGCATCAGCGTGACAGGCTTGCATGATCCACGGACGCATGAGCATGGGAACATAAATCCGAATGGGTTCGTCGTTGAGAAGGCGAGCAGCACGCCCGCCAGGACGTGTGGTCGTAGACGACGGGGGCACTGTTTGCTTGCGAACAAGCAAGACCAAACCATCATCGTCAACCAGTAACCGGCCTTTGTTAGACAGGTCACGAATCTCCGACAGAGGAGGTCGACGAGCGGACGGAAGATGATCCAGGAAATCCGAAGGGAGAGCCGAAGGCCGACCCAGAAGGGTGAAACGAATAGCTGCATCACAAACAGGTTCGTTACGTTGCTCGCGAGCCCAATCAGCATGCGAGAAACGTTCGACAGACGCCCGGAAGGCTAAATCTGCCGAGGAATGAAAAGCCGCCTCGATAGAAGAGGGGGCCGATTCCTGAGGCTCCGGCTGCAATCCACCCGAAGGCAGAGTAGCAGCGGAAACAGAAGACGAAGGCGTACGAGTGGTCGAAACCGAACGCGTCGAAGATTCCGAAGAATCGGGGGCAGCAGAAGACTGCTGGGCAGGAGCAACCGAAGTTGCAGGGTGCGTCGAAGACGCAAGATCCCTTCCACGAGCCAGAGGCGTATGAAGGTCTGGGATCGAAGTGTCAGCACCAGGAGCCGAAACCAACCTGGTCAAAACGGGGGGCGCCGTCGATGCTGATTGTGCGGGCGGGGAACGTCGAAACGATCGGGGCGAAGCGGAAATCCGAGTAGGAGCAGGCGGGTCCTCGGAGAAACCATAATCCACGGGCGGGAGGGGCGTGCCTGCCACAACCGCCGTCCGACGGCGAGTTCGCGTGGAAATCAGTTGAGTAGGGTCGAGAGTCCGTCGTGATGCTGCAGTCGGCGAGACGGCCGGCGAAGACTCGGGTTCGAGAGCCAAAATGTCCTCCACCGAAGAATGTAAGGAGCCAGACCAATCGAGGGCCCTGCCACACAGGCGTCGTAGCGAAGGAGACAACCCGCGGGAGTTGTTAGACGGCCAGGGTGCGATGTTCCAGACGCCAGGCGGAGACGAAAGGCCTGACGGCGAGAGACGTGGACCATGCCGACGGAAGTCGACAAAATCATCTGTAGAGGGGGCCAGCCCACCCAAGACCGAAGTCGGGGAAGTGGGGACGAGCCCACCCAAGCCAACACCCACGGCGCGATGGCCAGAAGGCGTAAGGCCACAAGAACGGATGAAGAATACGCTCTCCTCATCGTCATCCGGTGTCAAGCGGCTGCGACCAGATCGGTCACATTCCGCCGCATCGATCGGAAGGCGAGAGAGGAAATCAGCGTTGCCATTTGCGGAACCCTTGCGGTACTCGAGAGTGTAATTGTAGGCGGTAAGAAATTCAAGCCAACGCTGAACGCGGGCATTGTTCTCCCCCACCTTAGCAAAATGCTCAAGAGATTTGTGGTCGGTAAAAATGCGAAATTTCGTGCCCCACAAATAACCGCGAAGTCGTTTGATGCACCATACGATGCTACCCGCCTCGAGGTCGAGGGGAGTCCAATGACGTTCGGAGTCCAAAGTAGCTCGGCTGATGAAAACGATGGGCCGGATGGAGCCACCCGGCTGTTCTTGTTCGAGAGTCCCGCCGAACCCATCGCGACTAGCATCACAGTAGAGGCGAAAAGGTCGCGAGCCGTCCGTAACGGCATCCCAGTCTGGATAAACCAAGACAGGAGGATTGGCCAACTCAGACAGCAGGACGCGAACAGCTTGCTCCATGGCAGGGGTGAAGGCAAACGTCGCCTTCTTCTTGAGAAGAGTGGTCAGAGGTCGAATTCGCGTAGCCATGTTGGGAAGGAACTTGCGGTAGTAGCTGAGGCCGCCGAGAAGAGAGCGAAGTTGTTTAACATCCTTTGGCATGGGCATTTTGGTGAGGGCCGCAACCTTGGCCCCGTTAGGCCGAACACCGTCAGGGGAGATGGTGTGGCCGAGGAAATCCGCTTCGGTAGCGCCAATGGTGGCCTTCGGTGGGGTGAGTTTCAAGTTGTGGGTGCGCAAGCGTTCAAACAGAGCGCGCATGGTATCAACATGAGAAGCAGGGTTGTCGTCGAAAACGATCAAATCATCCAAGTACGATGAAACACCGTGGAGATTTTTGATGACTTCGTTGACCACCTTGCAAAACCACCCAGGGGCAGCAGAACTGCCTTGAGGCATCTTCAACCACTCAAAAAGCCCGGAAGACGTCACGAATGCCGTGAAAGGGATTGTATCACGGTGAACCGTGATTTGGTGGAACGAAGACTTCATGTCGAAAAGGGAATAGATTCGCCCTTTCAACAACTTGTCCAAAGTATCATCAACTCGAGGAATCGGAAGCTGGCTCAAAGCACAAAGCTTGTTGAGCTTGCGATAGTTGACAGTGATGCGAACACCACCAGATTTCTTCGGTATGACTACCAAAGGACTCGAGTAGGGCGAGGTCGAATGTTGGATCAGACCAGCCGCAAGATATTGATCAAGGATCGCGTCAACTTGTTTCGCCACCGGGGGGTTAACGCGGTATGGACGAGACGTGACGGGTGCACTGCCCGGAGGAACTGTAAGCTTGAAAGGAAAAAGCGAACAAGATCCAAAGTCGGTGGGGGAACTCGAGAAGACATCATGATAGTTGCACAGGACGTTACCAAGCTGAGTGATGACATCCGGAGTCCAACCCGGACCATGGAGATCAAAAGAAATCTCACGGAGATGGCAGGGGAGCTTATCCCACACGCGGGAAAAACTCTGACGTTGTTCAGACGTCAACCGCTCGAGAAGAGCAGGCGGAGGCGACGAAAGAGAAGCACTGGCAGAACCAGGGTCCTCTTTGCCGCGTGGCGACGGCGTGGGTCGCTCATGCAAATTATACACGAAGGGGTCATCAATGCGACGTTCGGCAGATGAATCAATGCCACCTGTCGAAACAGGACCCGGAACCCAGTTGCCCGAAGCAATGGTGGGATCTTGAGCCGCAGATTGAAGACCATCGCTCAAACTTTGGCGAGACACAGCACTGAGAGGCACGCGAAGAAGGGGAGCCGAAGCTGTACCCAGAATGTCGCCTGGTTCGAGTGAAGAGATACCCGCGAGCGGGAGTTTTTGGCAACCATTTTGCACAAAATGTTCCTCGGAAGAAAACATAGCACATTGTGGAAGCATATCCACGAGATAGTTACCTACGAGGGCTGGAGAGCCATCGCTGCGTACCAAATTAACCGGAACAAGGCTATGTTCAGGGTGAAGTTGGACGGAATGTTTCCCAGCATAGCGAAGTTGGTAGTTACCATCCGTGGAAGACAAATCGTGAGCAAATGCGGTGGCACCGCAACTGCTATGCTGAGCCAGGGTAAGCTCACCAAAAAGACGGTCACCAGGGCGTTTCGCACGCAAAGTGCGGTAAGAGCGGTCGCTAAACTGCATCCAACTGTCTCTCCCAAGGAGCACGTCATGATGCATAACACCATCGGGAACAACGTACGCCCAAACAGCGAGAGAGGAAGTAGGAAGGCGCTTGCGAAGAAACTGCACGCTCAAACGGACAATAGTCGAAGTTTGAAGCGGAGCAGATTCGCCGAAACCTCCCCAACAGCGAGGTTGGGTTTGTTTCTCAGACAACGACGAAGCGGCCGAAGCGGCTTTCATGGATTCCCACGCAGATGCACTAATAAAAGACTGCGGGGAACCCGTGTCTAAAAGAGCAACACATCCAAACTGAACAGAAGCTGAACCACTGTGAGTGAGGATTTGGGTGGTGAAAGAGTCATCACCGATGGTAAAAACACCATCAACCAAATCCGGACCTTGCTCAGGAAGCAAAGAAGAGGAAGAGGATGGCTGAGGGCACCCGGAAGACACGGCCCAAACAGCGGTGTCATGATCCGATGGAACATTCGCAGCGTAATGTGAAAACGACGCGAATCGTTCAGTCGACGGAGGGGTTGAGGCCATCCGAAGACGCTGGTGTGTAAAAGGGCTAATTTCATAGACCGCGTTATCTTGAGACGACGTCGAAACGTGGTCGTTGGGGGGCAGCAAACGAGAGCTGCGCTCGGGCGGCGGGGCATTGCATCGCAAAAGACTGCGTACTCGTTGAAGGGCGTTGCCCAACAAATTGAGGCCACGCCATCGAGAGGTGGATAGAGCGTCAGGATCATCGATTTGAAGGCCAATGCCCCAAATACGGTCGTAGGGACTAGCTTCGGCAAGGATTTTGTCGCCAGATCCGAGAAGATGCTCGCGCAACTCGGAGTTTTGACTAAATTTTGCGTAAGAGCCAGTGAGCACAATATTTTCGCGCTCGTGTTCCCAAAGAGATGGGTCGAAACCACGGACACCGCGGCCAAACTTCTTGTGTAAGGCAAGATCGGACACGCGCATGATGTTTTGTAAAGCGCAATGGTCTTCGAAAAGACGAGCTTTTTCCGCAGCGAAAAACTGCTCAGCACACGAGTATACCACTCCATCGACCACAAAAGTCGACGGGGTCCATTGGGAAAAGGGAGAGGGGGGCTGCCAAAAGAAGACCATCTCAGGAGTACAATACTCATTAGATGGGTCAAAGACAGCGGGAACTGCAGGAGTCGAAACACCTGGAGTGCGGTCAGCCGAAGCTGAGGTTGCAGCCGAAGCTGATGTAGTCGAAGCGGAGGCAGCCGAAACTCCCGCATTGTAATTTACGGCGTGAACGTCCATGGGGACGGTCTCGGGTATGTCAGAGACCGGCGAAGAATCGACGGGAGCCGAATTGTTCGCAATAATTGGGCCAGCGACATCACGCTGGGTGCGCCCCAATTCTAAACCTGAAGAACACCTCGTAAGGTGTCATTCAACAGGTTGCTTTCGCTAGGAACGGCCGCCAAGGCCGGGTCGGTTAAAGAACCAAACCGGGCGTGGTGCTCCTGGCCATTCCTCCGTGACAAGGTACGCGAGACCGCCGGCTGTTCGGAGGTCACTCCGGGAGGGTCCTCCCGAAGCGGTGGTGTCAACACTGTCGACGTCGGTCGCGGCGGCCTGGTATCGGGCGCCGTGGGGCGAGCGTGCGCCGGAAGGGATGGAGCGTCCGAAGACGATCCATGGTCGAAATATCTCGTGGCGGAATCTGATGATGTTCGGCGGTCAGGACCAAGAGAACAACGCGATTCGAAGCCAGGCGAATTTGACCCTGTAACTTGCCGGTCGGAACCAGTCAAGTTAGCTACCGGTGCAACAATCGAGGGCGAACCCTCAACGGAAGCGAGCACAGACGAGTTGAGCGTATCCGAAGATTCACCCGAGGTAACCAATTCAGGCGATTCCTCTTCAATCGTCCAAAGCGCATGGCTACGGCCG
The DNA here is from genome assembly GCA_000310025.1 of Ectocarpus siliculosus. NCBI lineage: Eukaryota > Phaeophyceae > Ectocarpales > Ectocarpaceae > Ectocarpus > Ectocarpus siliculosus. Next base: position 931,339 of record FN649726.1, on the reverse strand, counting down.
GTCTGATCTGCAGACGACGGGGGGAGCGAACGAGCGGTGCCCGACAAACGAGCGGTACTCGATGGCCCCGAAGGTCCTACGGTTCTGTTCCCGCACCTCAAGACAGTACTCGCGCCAGACTGGTTAGTTTCTGACGGAGCGCCAGTCCGAAGAGGCAGAGACGCAGAGGTGGCAAATGATAAGTGCGATGTAGAAGGTGGGACGAGAGCGTATGTTTGGATACCGACCTGATCGACACTGGGAGAAACAACGGATACCGAAGTATGGTTGTTATTGTGCGGCACCGAAGTACCAGAAGGGATAACATTCACCGAAGTGTGGTTATCGTTGCGTAGGACCGAAGTGCTAGAGGCAACAGTGTGTGACGGTGCGACAGATACCGAAGTGTTGTCGTTGTTGCATAAAACCGAAGTATTAGGGGCAACAGAGCGTGACACACGAGCGTCTTGTGAAGAACGAGACGAGGTCCCCGAAGATGCTGAAGGCGGTCCGGGGGAAGTAGGCGAACCGCCACCGATGAGTCATCCGCTGCGAGAACGACCACCATTTTGGAAGTTGCCAGGTTGACGGGCATTGTGATGGGTCGAAACCATGATGCCAGACGAAGGACCGGTGTGTGCATGTGTTTGTGGTTGATAGAGGGACAGAGCACCAGTGTGGTTGGTGTTGATCGAAGGGTGTTGCTGAGGGTGAGAGTTACCCGCGGAATTCCCTGGGGCATACCCACTGTTGTGCGATTGTGTCTGATGAGTGTGAGGGGAACTACCACCGTCGGAACGGCGATTCCCAGCGTGGTTTCGACGCTGAGAGGACGAAGAGGAAGAGCGCTGGTGGCGTCTACCCTGATTGTTTTGGCGGTTGTCCGCACTTTTTCGTCGAAAAGACCGCATACGGCCTTGCCAACGTCTAAAAGCAGCAGAATCGTCATTGAGGAGACCCAACTCGGGGTTCAACAACCCACTAGAATTCGTGAACGGTGCAACGCATTGCTTCATGGAATGGTCTTCACCCGAGCAGTTCAGACAGCGATTCCTGTTTTCGCGGAAGGCTTGCGAGCGAGCCTCTTGTGTCAACAAAGGAGTCCACAAAAAAGGATCCTCCGTGTTACGAAAACTAGAAGTGAGAGCGTATACATCAGACCAATCGTCTTGCGAAGCAGGCCAAGAATTATAGTTGCGTGTGAAAGGGTCAGCGTCGTGCGATTGTACCGGCAAAACTACAGGGTTCTGAGCGGAACCTGGTGCCCACTGGCCCGAAGGCGCGGGGGCGCGGTGTTGGGACCGCCGAGGCTGCGAGGAGCCACGCGTCGAAGACAACGAAAAATAAGATGAACCGCCGATAACCGGGGTTTTATTTGTCGCTAGAGGCGCGAACGCCTCCCACATATCCGCAATCGACGCAAAGGGAGTGACGGCCGTGGCCAGAGCACCCGGGTACAAAATCGGAGACAAACTCGGAAATTGCTTGCAGACCGAATGCCGCACTATTTCTAGAACCATGGACACACTAGGGGCCAAAGTACGCTCAGAGCCAGTCACAGACGAAACCAACAAGCGAAAAGCACGAAGGTAATCCGCGAAAGAAGTACCATCTGCTACTCCAAATTGTTGTAGCCTCAAAAAAGACCCTTGACGGTCGACGACATCAAATTGCTCCGCAAGATGACGCAACAGCAACTGAAAAGCTTCTGGTCCGGTGGCGCCGCCGTCCAAGCTTCTCTTCACCTGCTGAAAGTAATCAGCGATGGAAAGGACAAGATCGGCAGTAGAGGGCTTGTCAGGGGTGATCGCACCCGAAGATTTCTTTTCGAGAGGCCGTTCCCATCCAGGCACGTAATCAGTACTGTCCAACCCTTCGCTTTGGTCATCACACAGCAACAATATGTCGGACAAGGCCGTTCGTGTTGTGCGGATGAGCTGTTGGTAGCCGTCCCCAGGCAACAAAGTTGCAGGGAAGGGCATGGTAGCGACATTTCCAACTTTTTTCAAGTTCAGAGTGATGTACGCCCGTTGGACAGTAACTACGTGAGCCTTGCGAACTGCCGAAGCAGCCGCATCTACTGTGGCTTGACGAGCATGTGCAATGTTGGAAGAAAGTGGAAAGACACTATCATCCGAAACGACAGGGGGTGCAGCAGCTGCAACCGAAGGAGCAGCACGCGGAACACGATCCCAAGACGGTACAACATGGTGAACATCTTGTACGGGCACAAAAGTCGAAGGGGGGGTGGGGTTTGAGAACCCGGGGTGGTGTGCGATTCCTGAGCCTACAGCATAATCAGCGGTAGAAAAAACAGGAGGTGCAACAGTTTCCGAAGAAACGGGGGGGGCCGAAGCCTGTGGCATGTTCGAAAACGCATCACGAGTTTCCGAAGAAACGGGGGGGGCCGAAGCCGGAAGGTCAAAATCATCACGCAAAAAGAAACGAGCATCCGAAGTCGCGTCCACGAGGGACGGAACTACTTGCCTTTGACGACCTGGCTTGCGGGGCAAGCTGGTGTCCGAGCCTGACCCGGTCTTGCTCTTGTTCTTGGAGCCACGAGCGCCATCCCCGCCACGCTTGGCCACCTTTCTCTCCCGGCTACCACCCACCGAAGAGGACGAAGGCGCCGGGGGTCGACGCGATGCTCCGGCCGAGCTCCAGCCCGACTCCTCGCCCGAGCTACCAGGACCACTCTCCCGACTCGGTTGCGCCTGCTGGACACGACCCGGCGCCGGCTGCTGGAACACATAGGAAGCCTCTAAAGGCGGACCGCTGCAGCCAGGGTACACCACCGGAGCAGTGGCACGGGCGTTGGCCGTCCGCATCCCAGCGAGGAAACGGCCGGCCAGATCCCGAAGATCCGGACGGGAGGCGTTAGCCACATCCACCGCCTCCTGAATGGTGACGACCGCCGGCAACGCGATGGCCACTTCCGTGGCCAAGTCCGGAAGTTGCAGCCGCGGCCGAAGCCGTGGCCGAAGCCGGGGGTACTGCCGAAGCAGGGGTGGCGGCCGAAGCCGAGGGCGCCGCCGAAGCAGCGGTGGTGGCCGAAGCCGAGGGTGCCGCCAAAGCAGCGGTGGTGGCCGAAGCCGAGGGGGGTAGGACCATCTAGACAGGCTCGGCCGGCCGGCCGGTGACTGCAGACCTTGTTCCGCCACCGGTGGTGGAATCCCGAAGCTCGGGAGTCGAAAGCCGAGCTGAAGATGTCGGCTCGTGCTTGGGGCCCGGAGTCGTGGTCACCATGGTGCTAAGAAGGCCGTGCAGATGGCGATTATAGCGCTCTGCGATTTCGAGACGATGCAAAGCATCAGCCGTAGCAGCACGTTCATGCGAAGAGGAAAGCATGGGGGGGGGTGGGGGCACGGCGTAAGGGTAAAGGGGTGGGGTAGGGGCAGAGGGTACTGCTGAAACAACCGAGGTCGCAGCTAGGGACGCCGAAGCAGGAGCTAGCATGGCAGAGTCGGTCGAAACGGTAGGATCGAAACCCGCCGTGTGAACACGTGAATCTGTGGAAAATGCGAGCAGAGGTGTATCTACTGGCATAGAAACAGCGGTGTTTACAGCAGCCGAAGCCGCTGACACAGGGTTCTGTGTGGAAGTAGTGTGAGCGGGGAAAGGGGCAGACGACACTGTACGCAGGGTCGAAACGGTGCGAAGAGGCGGAGCTGCAGGAATAATAGCATCGCCAGCAGTCGAAACTGTTTGCAGGGGCGGAGCTAATGGAATGGGCAAAAGTACACGTGCAGCAGTCGAAACCGCAGAGACAGGTAATGGAATGGGCAAAAGTACACGTGCAGCAGTCGAAACCGCAGAGACAGGTGCACCAGTAGTGGGACCATGATAGGCATGTGGGGGGGCAGACGTCACAGCAGTTGTTGTTGTTGTTGTTGTTGTCTTCACATTAAAAACCGTTCCGATCTTCTCTCTACCCAGTACCTTCGTATGTCCGTACTGATCCAACACTCGACGCGGTCGATTCCCGTGGTCACAGGTTAACTTACCCTAAAAAGGTACACTCAAATAAACTGGCCCCGAGGGGTCCGCAAGTCAATAGAAATCAACGACAGATATTCTGGGATCCTCCGCTCCCTCTTCACGCTATGCGGGGTATCAACTGAGATTAGCAGTCACTATCTATCATGGGCCGGAGAGAAAGAGGCACACTCCCTTGGTTCAATCTTGGTACTTCACAACGCAAGCAGAGACAAGTCCATCTGGCACAGAAAAAGGGGGAAAAAAAGAGAGCCAAAGGGGAGAAAAAAAGGAGAGAAAAAAAGGGCCAAAGAGAAAAAAAGGGAGAAAAAATAAAAATGAAACCCGTAGGGAGAAGAGAAAAAAAATGAAAATAAAATGAAAAAATGAAAAAAATGAAAAAAAGGGCGAGGACAAAGAGGGACCAGGCCGAAAAATAACAGGAATTATGAGGCAGAAAAAGGCACACGGTGGAGAGACCACTAACGAACAAGCAAACACGCAAACATGGCCACCAACCAGCGATACATTGTAATGGTACGAAATCACTACTACTGGGGGGTTGGTGCAATGGTGCAGCGTTGGGGGGGGGGGAATTGGCGAAAAGAAATTCAATCCGGCACGTGTCGTGCCACTCGGTCCGTCTCTTCTCGTTTGCTTTCTTCCCTTGCCGTCTCGTCCGTCTCCTGCCCCCCTCCCGCCCCATTGGTTGTTGGCTTGTGGTTTCGTTTGAGCGCTCGTTGTCGGCTGGCCTCTTCTTCCTTCTCGTGCCAGGAGGTCATCAACCTCTCAGCTCCCTGCAGCACCGCCGCATGCCAGGGTACTCCCCCCTCCACCTTCGCGGCTTCCGTCCACCTTGACTTCGGTGCCGTGTCTTTCGGTACGGGAATTCCGAGACAACTTGGGTCGGTTTTCGTAGATCCGTGGTCGGCCCCGAAGGCCTTCAGGTCGTCAAGCACACACTTCGGCCAGTTCTGTTCCTGTCCCCCCCTACGTGGCTTCTCCCCCCCCGCCAGCTCGCCGAGCATCAGTCGTTTCGGGAGTCGCCCGTCCGGCTGCCTTGCCAGTGCTCCCGCGAACAGTAGGCGTCGTTGTCGGATCGTGGCTTCAACGCTCTGGCATTCGACCCTCTTCAGCGTCTGGGCGTACGAGAGCTGCCGGTAGGTCAGCAGTACGCAGCGTCGAAACGGTACGCAAAGGTGGGGCGGCTAAGGCAGCAGCACCGCGAACAGTCGAAACTGTTGGTAGCGGCGGAGCTAAAGGGATGGAGGCAAACACACCTACAGCAGTCGAGACCGCAGGGACAGGCACGTTAGCAGCCGAAACTGCACCTGTAGTCGAAACTACTGAAGCTAAAGCATCGGAGGCAAACGAAATGGCCTGTGTGGGCGAAACCACGGGATCAAATGCAGTAGAATCAACCGAAAGAGCTGGGGTAGACGAAGCTACTGTGGGGAGTGTACCAGAGGCAATCGAAATCGCCCGTGTAGTCGAAACTACTGGAACAGTGGGTGGTGATGCGGCGGAATCTGCAAGCGGTGATGTCACTGGATGGAGCAGATGCACGACGGTCACGAAGCCGTTGAGCGAGAGCCGCTGCTTGTACACGATCGCTACGAGAAGAAAAAGGGGGAATCGCCGGCACTGTATAGTCGAACTGCAACGTGCTGCGAGAAGCCGAGCGACTGGACAAGCGTGGTACTACAGGGCCAGAAACATGGTCGAAACCGATGTCGGTCCCAAGAGCAGGGTGCTCAACGGTGGATGGGGCGAGAGGAAAATTCGAGTCGACATGTGGTTCACGCGGGAATTCAGAAAGCTCATCACCAGCAGCCGTCGAGCGGACTGCTGTTGAGTCGTCGAGACGGACTGCTGTTGTACACCCAAAGACACAGAGGCAGAAACCGAAGTTCCAGGTGTGGGTGCTGGCGGTTTGAGGACAGCACCCACGGGGTTAGCGTCGACCGAAGCCGGCGAGGCGAACCTCTCCCGAATGCGTTGAGCGCGAAGCTCTGACAAACGAGCGGCATCGGCAACAGGGTCAGCGGCACGAGCACCGTCCGAAGACAGCAGCAGCTGTGTGGCCTGACGACCAGCTGCCGGGGACCCGAAGGTCGCTACGCGAGGCGGTGACACCGGCGAACGCGAACGTTCAGAATGCTCAGGGCTCGCCGAAGCGGAGTCCGATGAACCGACGCTAGATTGAGACATACCGATAAGCGAGGCAAAGCTAAGCTGTGGTTTGGACGAAAGCGCAAAAAACTGCAGCAGCAGCCTAAAAAAGCACCAACCCGCGCCAAGACACAACCAAGCCAGACAACACCGTACGAATAAGCCGACAACGCCAAGTGTAGCGGTATGCACGCGTGATGAAGTCTGTTTGACCCGTGAAGAAGAACTCACTTGTTGTTACTCTTGTAGAACAGCAGCAGCAGTAGCTGTTGCCTTGGGTATCGGTAGGAATGACACCAAGGGGCACAGGATCCTCCGCACAAGCAGGGGCTACTAGATCCTGTCCCCTGCTTTTTATCCTTCCGCGGAGAGTTACATCTCTCCGCGCCTTCTAGAAGGAACCAAGCTCTTCTATGTTACGTCTACAAATCTGAATCCTGTAACAGTACATCGTTTTTAAAATCTATAGATTTTTGAATTTCACGGATGTTTCCCGCCGTTTTTTGAATTTACAAACCGTATTTGATCCTTTGGGGTAACATATCAGTGATGTTTACAGCAGTAGATGAGAATGGTATACCTGGTGCATGTATATTGAACTTTCCGTCCAAAACGTGTCCGACATAAAAAACGTTACCGAGTATACCATTGAGTATACCCCGGAAAAATTTAGGTGCACCGTGGAGCACCATGGACTACCAGGAAAATGTATCCATGGTGCACCATGGAGCACCATGAACCATCATGAGGCGGCGTATGATGATTCATGGTGATGGAGCACCATGAAAACAGCAAAAAGACAACACCCAATAATGTTATCCACTCGGTCGGGTGCTCACGCGGCAAGTTGTGCACAGGCCAAAAAGAAAAGAACTGAGAGCAAAAAAAATAATATGATGTACAACGCACTGCTGTCGTCAACGTACGTGTGAGAAATCGCCGGAATCAATCACCAATCCAACAAAGGAAAATATACCGCGATGTATGACGGCGCCAATAGCCGATATAGAGTATGTGGTGGGCTCCAGGGCGTCGTCGGACCTACCGCAGTCAGTCGTGCGTTGGCGTATGATGCCGTGTGCTGTGGAGAAAACGGAATTTCGGTGGTGTGGCACAAGATCCACCAACCATGGGTACGACTGCGGTGTGCTGGGAAGATGCAGGCGGAAATAAATGTGTACATGCGCATGCATGTGAGCGGATCCACGCCAAAGATATGGGGCGATGTGACTAGTCCGGCAAGGTGAGGTCAGACGCATCAGTGGTCCGGGGTGATTCGTAAAAGGAATGCGTGATGTGGATGACATGCAAGATCCAGAAGTTACGTAGCAGGCGACCATTCCCAAAAACAAAATGAGAAGAAGAGTTTACCGAAAAACTGGCGGGCGTGATGGCCACACACCAGCGCACACAATCGCCACACACTACACTCCGAACAGGCAGGATGAGAGGTGGGCTGACCCAACAGGGTGAGAGAGTCTCCCACGCTAGCAGATTCATCGAGAGGGGTCTAGCGAGAGCTCGTTCGATGTCCAAAAAGTGAGTGGAAGGAGCCAGTGATGAGACGAAGAGTGCATGAAAAAAAAACACAAATAAATCCCAGAACAGAACAACAACAAGTGACTCGATAATCAGCGTATCAGGTCCAGCACTCACAAGGGTTGGCAGTTGGTCAAGGCAAGGGTATGGCTCAGATTCTCTGGCGTGATCGGCGGTGGTAACTAACCACCTGGGTGTTGGTCAGGAAGCACGCCGAGGGAGGCGGTACAATCCTGGGGGTCAGGGGACATGTCCTGAATGAACCCCCCCAACAGGCTGGACCGGGGGAACATAATGACTGCTGTGATATATATCTCGAATGGGTAGTCTTTCTGTGTGTGTTTTTATTATTCCTTAATAATAGGTCTGTTCGAATCCCCGGTCATTACAGCCCGCGCCCTCCGGATACTTCGCCGGCTGCTGCAGGTATGTAGGTGTACCTGTTCGGGCTTGTGTACCCATTTCTTGCTAGTTGGCGTGTTCTTTGGATCTTCTCGTGGCTCTATTTAGCAATTTTGTGACCACGGACCGCGTCTTTGCTAGATTTTGGGATAAGCAACTGACATTACGAACACAACAACCACAACAACAACAAGAACAACAATGTGTAGTTCGAACGAATAGTTCGGACGAATGGCGAACAAAGAAGACAAATATTAGTAGATAATCCGAGAAGATGCGTCTTGGTCGCGCTCGAGCGGAAGACTATCGGGACATCGGGACGTCCCCAATGTAGCACGCCTTTCGTTCCTACGCGACAGCACGCCGAGTCCGAGCCAGAAGCAAGCGCTTTCCCTCCCCCATTCTTGGATCGCGTACAGAGCTAATCACACGACAGCGGTCGGTCGTGGACAGCGGTCATGCCCCAAGGCATGTACGGATCGACCACTACTGACGATCAGGAATCAAGGTTGAGTATTAGGTCCAAGAAGGTGTCGTTCGACAACATCTGCGAAGGACTCACGATGATGCAGCCGCACGCAAGAAGATGGTGGAGTCGGGCTGGCGCAGGAGTGCTTGTGCTCGCTGCTGCCGTGGTCGGTTACAATCGGCAAGTCCACACCACGGCATCACGGACAACAACTTCGGGTGCTAGTTTATTAGTGGACGTCGTGATCCCGTCGGACAACACTCCCGAGGAGACAATCCAGATCGTCCCACGCCCATTCCCGAAGGTAGTTTTGCCGACATCAAAACAAACAGCAGTAGAGACCGCAGCTGTTCCTGGAAAAGTAGCCCCTCTTTCCTTCGTGGCACTCAACTTCTACCACATCCGGGACGGCAAGCCGGCGCAGGACTACCCCTGGCTGAGGGATGTGAAGCTCATCGAACCCCACCGAGAGACAATCCTCGCGGTTACGTTGCCCCGCGACGGCTACGACTACATCTGGGAAGTTCGCGCCGGTGAGACGGACGAGGCCGATCTTATCGCAACGGCGAGCGGGGCTGAGGCCGTTGTAACCCTGACGGTTCTCGACGAAAACATGATAACTGTGAAGGAGGTACACCCTGATGGGGAGATCGTGCGGCAGCTGGACGAGATAGTGATGGTCAAGTACGTTCGAAGGGAGATCAGGACTCTCACGGATGAGGAGCGAGTCGAGCTGTTGGATGCGGTGAGTAGTGCTCTTCTTGATGACATCACGACCAACGTAGAAGTCGACCGCGTTTCGAAGATTTGGACGTGTGAGCGTGGAGATAATACATAATGCATGCCACGCACCGTGTACAGGCCATCCGTGTACGGGCCGTCTGTGTACGGGCCGTGGTTGATACGATTAGCGTGCGTGTCTGAGACATGGTGTGTGAAACGCGCTGTGTGGAGCGTGAAGACGGTTAGTTGTGTGTTTATGTGTGAAACTATAAACCTACACGCAGGTTCTGACAATACCGCGCGTGTCGCCTGTAGTGTGCATACATAGTCTATGCGTAGAATTCTGTGCATTGTACATATTAGACTCACTCACACGAAAAAAAAAACTGGCACACTCATACAAAATATTCTTCTTCCGTCTCTGGTCGATCCGGGCGAATGTGATCCTGCGCGTGTCCACATCAGTACAGAGTTTGTGTAGCTTCCGCTGCTTCCAGAGTGTAGGTGATGTGTTTCGGATCACCGAGCCATCCCGGGCACAGCTGAGGTGCGAAACTCTGCCCCCCGACTCAACCATACATTTCGCGTGCGTAAAGCGGAAACACAACGTATTACAGAGCCCAAGACCCGTCCGGTCACGGTATAGAGTCTAGAAGATCCACATACCCAAAATTGTTTTCCCGTATATTATGTACTGCTGTCATTTCGGATAAATAAGAACGAACGCGAATGTTCGCGGTATTCATCTTGGTTTGGCGGTTCGGAACCATAATGCTATCAACGGCCGCTTCCCTGACACCCCCAAAAGCATGCCGTCGAACTACAGTGAGTGGTGGCATCCGCGTAGACGTCTATATATAGTTGCGCACTATCTGATCGCACAGTAGAAATGATGCACTATTTGGACTACTGACATGTATCTACGGCTGCAGCTGCTGTGGATTGACGTGTGTGTGTCGTTCTTGGCGTTCCTCGATCGCCCAATCTCCAGATGCACCAGCTTTGGGCAGTACGAGTACACGGTGGCAAGGGGATCGAGCTGTACGGGGACGATTATGCGGACATCTCCTCCATCAGCCGCCTGCACTTCAAGGCGGCACAAAACAAGAGCTGCGACCACGTGAGTTGAAATGAACGAAATGTGCTACAAAAAATACTGCTGTCCTGCTTCTTGCTGTATGTAAGAGTAGGCATGTACAAGATTATACTTTTTCCTCCAAAAAACTCACAACAAATTCATCTTTTCAACATAAAAGAGTCCAGGATACCGAAAAGCTATGAATTCATCATACACTAGTACCTTGTATTTCGACGGTTGGTTCCCTGAGTGAGCAGTTTACATACTATAGTAGTGATATCTCAATGTCTCCCCCGAGTCTTTGTGCAATTTCCGTAGCATATCAATAATAGTGTGGAAGGAAGCAAACAGCAAGACGAGTGATATCTTTGAGACGATCCGGGAAATTGCGGAGAATCGGGTATTAATCGGGTGTTTGTGCGTGCGTGCGTGGTTGCTGCATACCACGATAAAAAAGGCAATGTCACCCTTTTCTTTGCATGGCGCACCTTTGCTGTGGTCTCTTGAGGCTTGAGCCTCGCGCACGACCAAACTTACGAGGAGACCTGTCGTGAGTGGTAGTCGAATAACGTGGTACGTACTTCACGAATGACTGCAATGCACGCGCGTGTCTGTTTATCATTCTTCCGATTCAACGGGCCTGTCTGTGTGCAATTTTTGTGCAATACAAAATTGGAATGTGGTAACTAAGATACGGTAAAAAAGATTGATGTTCAGTTTCGGTATCGATTTTTGAAACACTTTTTTTGTAGACTCTGCCTTCTAATCTCCATCTCACCCAGCCTTGGCCGAGTTGCATTAAATCACACATATGAGCTGGGAGCTGTCTGTGTGCCACGTCTGGAATTTACGACAGTACGTCAAAACGAGGTGCAAATCGATCCAATCTATAGCGCTGCTTTCAATCCCCCGGAGCCACGGACGGACGAGATTGCCTTCCGTTTCTCGGTGGAATTCACGTGCCCGCGCTACAGAAAAAATTGTCAACGATTGTACGGACTCGCATATGTGTGTCGAAGCGCCACCGCCGTCCATGCTCTGTACACTATTCTGCGGTTGGACAGCTGACGAGTACATCATTGGGAATAGTATGGGAAAAGATGCTGCTTCCACCACAATTACTGAGACTTTTGACGGGGGCGTTGAACCTTTCGGCAAGAATGGCTATCAGCGCCGTTCACCTTTGCCCCTTTGAAAGGGTGTGGGTGTAAAGGGCGCTCACCAAACAACCACTGAGTGAATCCCGGCCCTGTGCAACATCCAGCAGTGTTTGACGGAGGGTCGGGTATCGTTGGAGCAGACAATGGATTGTTCGAAACGTGTTGTTGCTGGGCTTCCCGGTGTTGCTGTCAAGAGTGCGGATTGCTTTGTTCAACCAACGCTAAAAAACCGTGGCGACAACAGCAAACGCAAGAGCTACCAATCTGGCGCCAAACAGCCCACCCACCCGTTCCTCACTCTTTCCTCGTTCGTAAACACACATATGTACCAACCCTCCGCCCGCACTTTCTCGACACGTCGTGCGTTCTACAGTTCCACGATGGCCTCGGGTTCTTGACCAGCCACTCCATGCTCACGAACACGTTTGAGTACAGCCTGCAGCGTGTGAACCCCAAGTTGACCGTTCCGTACTGGGACTTCACCATCGAGTACCATGAGGCGGAAATTGCTGGCGATGACGACGACATCACGATCAACTCGCCGCTTTTCCAAGAGTCTTGGTTCGGCACGGCGGATCCTGTCGACAACGTGGTGAGTGAACGGGCTGAACATCGCGATTTTTGTATCGTTATATGTACCAATAGGGCCATGAGCTGCGCCGGTGTTGCTTGTCTTGCGCCCAGGAGTTCAATTCCGGACCAACAAGCGAAGACACACCACCCGCAAGTATGCACAGAAACCGTGACAGCTCCTGCCTTCCCGAGAAAACGGTGATACTGTAGCTCCCTCCTAAGCCGATGTGAATCCTCTTATTATTCAGTTGTGAGCGAATGCGGTTATGCACACATATGTAAGACTTGGCGTGTGTGGGTGATGTATGTAGGGAGGAAGGGCATAGAAGCCAAGATGCTCGGCAGCTCTTCACCCTGACGCACACCCCTCCTCCGCCGGTTTCGTGTTTTCTTCAGGTGAAGGATGGCCGTTGGGCACGCACCGAGATCCCGGCGATGGACCCCGGCAGTCCTGGAGAGTTGATCCCGGACGTGTACGGCCTCCTCCGCTCTCGCTGGATCGTCAACTCGTCACCGTGAGTTCTCGACTATGTACAGTAGTTGTCACAGCGTCTGCCATGGTGTCCCCCTTGTTGTGTGGAGATGGACCTGGAGTACAGTGGAGTGGCTCTCGCTCCCTCTCTCTTCTCTTGCGTTATTCGTTTGCCTGTTCACGTCGATTTTCGATAACCACTCAACAGCGGTTCGTTCCTTCTTCATCGCTCACACGCTCAATAGACCGCACACAACCATCTCACCAAAACCAAAACAATTACCGTGAAAAATGACAGGTACCTGACACGGGGACTGGGAAAGTTGTGCGACGGGTCCGTTGTCGACATGTACGGTTGGCCGTCATGCGAGGAACACCACAACTTGGTGATGGATTACGACGACTTCTACTCGTGGGTGTCCAAGAGCATGTATTCCCCTCACGCGCCGGTGCACACCTGGATCGGGGGGGTGCTCAACTGCGAGGACACCATCAGCTACATCAGCAGCCTCGTTGGGGAGAAGAACGCCAACTCGCTCTCGCTGAACACGTTCGACCAGCGTAAAAGCCTGTGGCGTGACGACTTCTTCGCGTGTGAGGGCTCCGCCGCCGTAGGCGCCCCAGCGGACGAACTCCTTTCGTCCGGTAAATGCGGGTGCCTGGGCTACGACCTCAGCCAGGGAGACGACTGGAAGACCATCTACACCAACTCCACGCTGGATTTCGACGACGTCATCGGCGACTACGACGACAAGACCAAGCGCCAGGTGGTCGCGGCCGTGTGTGCCTCCACCATTTACGACGGCGACCACTTGCATGTGAGCGTGCGTGCTCTTTTCGGGCACGAAGTAGGGGCTAGGGAGGACGTCCAACACCTTTCATTTCTTCAGCGCTGGGCATAGATATGCATGTTGCACCCTCTGTCTTCCACGGGAAAGCACGCAGGACGACGGTAGGCTGGGGTTCTGTACCCACTCGTGCCCCTGTATGGTTGGTAGTCGTGTCCGAGTATTGGGAGTAGAGCTCCGCTCTGGTATTTCATGAAATTCCGGAGGCGCTTGGCGTGCACTCCCTTCGAAAGAGCAAGGGCAAGCCGGATGGAGGGCATTCATGTCAATGACTTGTAGTCTACGAGTGCTTGCTCCTGCCGTCGAGCCAGGCGTACGCCCTTGGAGACAGATCAAAGAATCTCGAACGTAGCATTATTCACAGGATATGCAACTTGGCCGTTTAGCTTGAAGCCGACGCCTCACCCATCGGGTGGCAGCCGTATGCATATTTCGTGCCGACACTGTTCCAACGTTCTTCCCGCATTGGCCCCGCATGCACGCAAACTACGAGCGTGAACTACATTCTCCATTGACCTAACTCTACAGTACACGTTGGTACCCTGTCGGATTGATCCACCATCACCATCATTAGGCGGGCTCCTCCCTCGACCCCACTTTTTGGCCGATGCACCCCACGATGGAACGCCTCTTCATGTTCTCGTCGCTGACGGGACAACTGACCGACTTCTACTGGCCGGACTCCGAGTGAGTGACCACGCTGCTGACTCGCGTGTGTGTGTGTTGATCACTGATGCGAAATCAACGGCGGCAAAGCTTTGCATTTGTGTTTTGCTATACAAGCCATGAGGTACGAGCGCCCATCAGTACAATCTACCCTGACGCCCAGCCTACCCCCATGATGTTCCCAATAGCCATGTCTGTCTTACTCTCGTTCTCTGGATGTTCGGCATCCTTCGGGGCGATAACACGTGTTGCTTATTCCTTTCGTTGTAATCGATGCGCAGGTTTTCCTACTCCGACTCGGACGGCAACACCGTCGTCGAGACGACCAGCAAATACGGCGACACTTGTCACGGCCACAGCGGGAGCGACGTGTTCCCCTTTGGCCTTCTCGAGGACGACGACGCCGGCTTCAAGGCATGTGGATAAATAGCAGCGCTGTCGAGAGCGGTTGGCTAGCTGCTCAAGCCCCACGCCACGCACATTGCCAACCTCTACAGACTCGCCGACGCAGGTCAATGACTGTTAGATATGTTCCCGGTTCTCGACCGTTTCTGGCGGAACCGACACTGTCGTTCTTTTCGGGTTCAACGTACCAAAATCAGCCATGTAAGTACTTTGCGCCGCTGGTGATGAGTGATGAACGCCTTTTCACTTCTTCGCCCAGCTTTCAGCTCAAACTGTACATGTCTCGCCCCCCTGTTGACTCGAGCAACGGGAGTTCACTTCTGCCCTGTAGATCTGCCTGAACCTATCCTCGACCCCTATCTATCATCCCCCCACTGAACCTCTCCAAGCGTATTGATCTTGTGGAAAGTATTAGCAAAATCAATCCAAAAATAACGTTGATCCCTAGCCAAAGACCCGACCTCTTGTGTCTCTGACTTGCTCGAAACTTCGCCTCAACAACTTCGTCTGTGCTGTTCGGCGCGTTTCTCTTGTACTATCTCTCTGGCCCTCTCTTACACTCGCTGTTCCTCTTGCTCCTCCCCCCCCCTCTCTGTAGATCAAGACCGGCATGCTGGGAAACGAAGAGACTGGCAACAAACTCACGAATCGGGAGGTCCTAGCAGTCCTGGATGCCCGGTACAACATGCTGCCGTACGTGTACGACGACTTCAGGTGGGACCACTGCCTGCAAGACGGCATCGACTTCTATGACGCCTGGGATGCTTCGACGGCGTCGAATGACGGCAGGAAGGGTTAGAAGCCTAGCGGCACCGGCGCAAAGCCGACCAAGAACAAGACGGCCTTCATTCCAAGTACAGTAGTGTAGTACGCAACTCGCGAAGTGCCATCTAGGGGTGGTGGCGGATTTGAGGAAATCTTGACGGCTTGGTCGCTTTCCGTGGTGCTTTTGAGGGCGTAGGTTTGTAGACCGGGCATCATCTCTTGACCCTTTAGGAAATGAGGTTCTATTGCTGTCGGTTGTCGCCGGTGTTCTCGCGAAGGACGGCGTGTGTGTCTCTTGGTGTCTTGATATCAGGCCAGTTCAATTTTGACGTTGATGAGGGCTTGATGTTGGCGGGAGCGAGAAACACAAACACCTGGTATTTGGTGTAGGTTATTCCAACGCGTCTAGTCTTCGTTCCTGCAGGGGTACATGTTCTAGCGAGAGCATCCTTGCATTGGCGTTTTTCGTGCATGCCTCGCGCTCAAAGCGGCTGGCCGAGAGAAGGTGGTGCAATACTTCTAAGTCTTGTTCGCGCGAAAACCAAAGCCTTGGAAAACACTTGTCTCGTGGTGGCAATTTAGTTGCATTTGACTTCATTCATTCCGGGTCGTCTTCGTTTCATCTCTAGCCCATACAGTTCTTCTTCAAGCTCTCCCTAGTTGAGCATAGTCTAGGTGGCTATGACAGTGGATGCTTGTGCTGTGGGTATAGTGATGGTTATTGTTCGTTCTCGGAAAGCAAGATTCAGTTTTCTGCGTTTGTGTATGTACCCGCCAGAGCAAAATGTAGACATGCATGACGTCGTGGGGGACATGCTGTTCTGAGCTGTCCAATGTGTACTCTCGTGAGTGGTTCTAGGCAGGGTGCTAGTCTGTCAGTCCTCGTCATCGCGTTGTGGTTGCAATTGTTCTGTCGCCGCATGTCAGGCTCGGCCTCTTTCAGGTTGGATGCGCATGAGGTTTTCTGCGGCTTGAGTTCTTGGTGCCCACGGGCTGTTCGTTCTGTGTCAACATGTCATGAGAGCTGTCCACCATTCGTGGTTCTATTTGTACTGCGCCAAGTGTGGGTGTGTGAGGCCTGCAGCATTCGTGTGTGCATGTGTTTATCAATCGTCGGCCGTGCCAACCGGTCGACCAATGATTGAATGTTAGTCTCAGTGCTGCTGAAACTGATAGTGCTTCCAAAGGTCTTGGTCTCCCGTGAGGCGGCGTCATCGGAGAGGCTGATAGATATACTTGTAGCAATGCCAAGTGGTTGTAGGATTGTGTGGTACGTGGAATGTATTTCCAGGGTGTGCAAGGTACCCCTTGTTGTATACTGCGTCGCCCCCTTATTGATGGTGCGTGCGCGTGTGGTGCTGTTCATGTGAGTCCATGTTTTCATGTGAAGAAGAAGTCTATACGACAAACCCAACACGTCTTTCCTCCTTGGCGCGAGTTCGCCGAGTTGCTGACACCCTACATTGTATTCAACACACGTCTTGCGACAAGCTACCCCCAGTTCGGATCATCCTAACAGAGGCTGCGATATTCTCATGGTTAATGATATTGTCGGTAGCACATGAAGATGTCTCAAATACCGAGGCTACGTAGTGTGTTGCGTGTGTGCGGGTTTCATCATGACTGGCGTTGTTTCGAGGGGTCACAGAGCGGTGGGATATGAGTACAAGCGTGTACCAATGATGGTACTGAGTCGTGGCAATGAACCCAGTGAGCCAACGGCTGAGGATGACCGGCTATTTTTCTGGTGTCGCTACATGTAGGTGAATTTAAGTCCGTGCACAACAATTTGTCCGATCACGTTTTGTGCGAAAACTACAGTACTTTCCGAAATAGAATGGAACGTGAAACAACTAGTCGTAACCGCCTCGTCGAGATATGTCAATAGCTGCGGAGTTATTAATGATTTTGGCGATAGTAAAACAATTTTGATAGAACTCATACACGGTGCCCACCTAAAATAATACCTCAATCTCCCACTTTCTCATTCACGGATCCCCCCTATGTAATAGAGCAACTAGTGTATTTGCATTGTACGAGCGTTTCATGAACGTTGTATGAGCGCTTATTGGATATTATGAATTTTCTTTGGATATGGATATTTGGCGACGTTGAGGGGTATTGAAGTAGCTTGAAGGAAGATCAAAATCCCAGCCCCGCTCCCTCACTCTCCGAGTGGGCGCTGAGCGGACCTGGTCTAAGGCTAAACAAGAGATCAAACAACACAACGTGAGTACCCGAAGCCAGGAGCAACGAACTTGCTCCCTTCCCTCTATTATTTCTCTGTTCCTCCATAACATTGTGGCGTCGTCTGGCATTTGGACACCGGTCCTCCGCTTCGGTGCTCACCGTTCGCGTGAACGTCTCGCATTTTAGTCCTCTCGATTTTTTTTAGTTACCTGGTTTTAGAGAGGGCACGGTTTTTGCTCTCTCTGACTCACTCGGTGGGGCACTTTTTGTTTTGACGTGTGGGCGTTTGCTCCGGTCGTTCGTGTGCGCGACGGGCGTTTGCTCCGGTTGTGCGCGCGACGGGCGTACATGCCTCATGCGCGAGGGCTTCCCCTCGCATGGCTTTGTGTTCACCAAGGGACGGCTTGGTGGACGCTGGTCTTTCTTTCCTCATTTGCTCGGCAAGCATGCTCGAGTAGGATTGCTCTCCATCCATGAGTGCTTCGACCTTGTGCATGACGTGCATGTTACAAAAGACATGCCCCTTTGCTCCCAAGATGACACCTTTCTGCCTGCTTTCGGGGGAAAGCCTTACGCTTCTCACGCGCTTGGCAACCCCCCCGCATGGCGGCGACAGGCTGCTGAATGGCCGCTTTGTTGGCATGATCTGCTGCCGTCTGGTTGTAGTGGGTTGCGCTCGTTTGCACAATCGTTCACAGGGATCTCAGAAATTCGCGAAAAAGGTGCCGTTTTTGAGCATTTCGATCGGGGGCTTGTCTCCAACGATTTGTGGCCGAAGGACATCCTGCCGGCACCGGTTTCGGACCATGCGTTAGGTCTGCTGAACCGCGGTTTTGTCAAGGCCGGTCGATCGAAGAGAAGGCCGCGCACGGCCACTTTGTCGGGCGAAACATTTCGCTCTTCGCATTCGCATCACGATTTTTCCTGTCTAGATTTTGTTTCTGCTGCATCGTGCATTTATTTGGTGTTTTCAAGATCAGCTGATGCCTTTTGCCCTCGCTGCTTTGAAGAGTTTGTGTTGGAGTAATTGCGGTACAAGAACGACTCTATTCTACTGCATGGGTTTATGCGGTATTGTGAAGGCGTTGCCAAGTCTGTAACCGTCAGGTGAAGACAGCTTGGGCGTCTGTGTGGATAATAAGATCACTCTGTGTGTTTACCTAACTAACCTCGCATCACATGCCAGCTACTTTGTAGCCACAGCTGAAGGAATAGCTGTACAGCAACTGCAGTGACAGTGCTGTTGCCTCAACAGGTTATGAGCCTCGAGTTGCTCGAGCTAGTTCACCAGAGTCACCAGAGTCGGTAAGCATGGCTACCGGCTCGTCAGGCGAGATCCGTAGAGGATTCGCCAAGTTCAGTGGTGACCCAGGCGACTACGTCATTCCCCCGGAAGGATTCTCGTGCGACAGCGGGAGAGCCAGGCAAGTCTGGAAGCTCAGAGCATGGCTTTACGGGTTGCGTTTTCCCCCAAAAGGCTGGTGGGACACTCTGCACGATTTTCTCCTGAAGATCGGATTTGTTGAGAGCACCGCTGAACCGTGCTTGTACATCCTGGACGACGGAGATGTGCTTCTTCTCGTTTATTATGTGGATGATATTCTGCTGACCGGGGAGGGCGAGAACAAAGTGCTGAGCATAGTCGATCAGCTGAATGAGCGTTTCGAAACGGTAGACCTGGGAGGAGCCAGATTCCTACTTGGTATGGGAATCAACCGAGACAGAGACGCAGGAACAATTCTTTTGGAACAGGAAGCGTATACCAACGCAGTGTTGGACAAGTTCGGCATGGCCGACGCGCGTCCAACGACATCTCCGTCTGAGGCTGGACCGGTGTCCGTCTTGGAGGACGAGGTGTTATCAGCGGAGGATACCACATGTTTCCGCTCCGCCACAGGCTCGCTTCTATATCTCAGCAGGTGCACAAGGCCCGACATTACTCACTCCGTGATGGTTCTGACGCGGAGTATGGCGAAACCAGGTCCGAGGGCGACGCAGAAACTCAAACGCGTACTCAGGTACCTGAAAGGGACGATATCAATCGGTGTGCGCTACGGCGAGGACGCCGGAGATGGAAACGTCATTACGGCGTTTGTTTGTCGACTCAGATTTTGCAGGCGACCTAGACAAGGGCTACTCCACCACGGGAGTCGTGTTGTACTTCGCTGGTGGACCGGTGGAATGGACATCATCCAAGCAGACGGTGGTGGCGACCTCTTCAGTCGAAGCAGAGTTCGTGGCTTTGTCAAAGGGATGCAACATAATCAAGTACTCCCGCCACCCTGCTGGACACCATGAATCAGACTCAGGAAGAAGCAACCCCTACCGTTGCATGACTCACCTGCTGGACACCATAAATCAGACTCAGGAAGAAGCAACCGTGGTGTGGGAGGACAACTCGGGAGCTCTAAAATTAACTCGCAGCTTCCGTATCACCCCAAGGACTAAGCACATTGACGTGAAGTTTCACCACGTAAGGTCGCTGGTAGCTGACGGAGTCGTAGACGTCAAGCAAATATCGACGTCGCTTCAGAAAGCGGACATTTTTACGAAAGGGCTAAATAAACCCGTCGGAGTTTTCCGCGCCCGTGGCATGCTGTTACGTAGGAATTTAATCACCTCCCCTCTTCGTAATCAAACTTTATGTCTTCTTGAGGGTTGGATGGTGTATGTGTGTGTATATGTTTACACAATATTCGAGAGATTTGTGTTGATGAAGGAAAACAATCGCTGCTGATGCAACGCAGCTGGGAAAGGGAAAACAATTGATACAAGTATTGAGTCAGAAGTTCTTAAGATAGCATTGTTTCGAGAGGACATGGATATTGTTTCGAGAAGACATTGAGAGAGAAATGGGTCTGATGCATTGGTACTAGAATGACGTAGTTCTTGAGAGGACATCTTGGAGTAATTGCGGTACAAGAACGACTCTATTCTACTGCATGGGTTTATGCGGTATTGTGAAAGGCGTTGCCAAGTCTGTAACCGTCAGGTGAAGACAGCTTGGGCGTCTGTGTGGATAATAAGATCACTCTGTGTGTTTGCCTACCTAACCTCGCATCACATGCCAGCTACTTTGTAGCCACAGCTGAAGGAATAGCTGCAGCAACTGCAGTGACAGTGCTGTTGCCTCAGCAGTTTGGATGGCAAGGACCGGCACTCTCTCCTCGATTGGGTCTCGACCAGTCACTCGATCAGTGACTCGCCCGCTGATGATGTTGTATCGCCGTCCTCTTTTCCTATTGCGGACGATGCCGCTGCTGCTGTTCTGTCGTCTGTTTTTCCCCCTGGGGACAACACACATGTGTCACCCATGGCAACACAGGGTGCATGCATGTCGGTTGATCTCGACACCACCGCAGATCCCGCTGCGATGTCGAAACTGAAGGAGGACCTTCAGGCTGACACGTCTGTCAGCCCGGTCACGGCAGGAGAGCAGGGGAGCTCTCCTGCTGCAGGCACGCTCCCGGCGCCGAGGGAGACGAATGATGGTGGTGGCACACCTACTTTGTCTCTCTCCGCTGGGGGTCCATTCGGAACACCGAGTAAGAGTACCGCGGTGTCGCCTGGAGCCAGTAAGGGTACTGGTTCCAGCGGCATCCCCCGTCAGATTGCCGCTGTCTCTCAGGAGGCCGCCGCTGTGGCTGTCCCTCGGCTTTCAACCGCCGAACTCGAGGCACGTGCGTCTCGAAGAGAGAACGACCAGCAGAAAGCTCGCGAGCACCATGCTCGTCTGGAACAAGCAATTGCCTTGGCAGAGGCGGCTGCGCGTGCCAGATCGGAGCGTCTGCGCAAAGCACGGGAAGAAGAGGAATGGCTGGAGGCTCAGCGATACACCGCGTTGTTGGCAGAAGACGCGGAAGCACAGCGTGAGCACACGGCATGGATGGCATCTGCCTCTGGGACGGCCCGTGATCTCGAAAAGCAGTTAGTTAGCACGTTTGCAAGCCGCAGAATTTCCCGGAACTTTCTGACGTTACTGCTGCAGCTCCTGCTGCTGCCGTTGTAGCTCCTGTTGCAGCTGCCGCTGCTCCTGCTGCAGCTCCTGCTGCTGCCGTTGCAGCTGCTGTTGCAGCTGCCGCTGCTCCTGCTGCAGCTACTGCTGTAGGTACCGCGCCACCTGTTGTTGCGGCTGCACCTGTTGCCGCTTCTGTTGCGACAGGTGTATGTAGCTGATGCGTCTGCTGTTGCAAGTCCTGTATTTGTTGCCGCGCCTGTTGCAACTGGTGTCGATGCTGCGCCTGTCAGTGCTACTGCTGCTGCGGCTGCAGTAGCCTCTGCTGCTGTGGCTACGGCCGATACTACTGGTTTCGACAGTGATGCTGCTGCGGTTGCGACCAACACCATGTCTGTTGAAGAGGGAGGCACGGAGACTCGCAGTCGGAGTTCTTCAGAGATCACTATAGCCGCCGGAATGCCGGGGGGGGGGAGAGACTTCTGACCGTTGCGGGCACACTCATCTCTCCTACTATGGTCCGACTAATAGCAGGCAAGTACAGTATGGTATCGCAGGACAAAATGTGCCGTTCTTCCAGCAGCCGTGGGCCGTAGATGCGTTTGGAAATCCGTACCCGTTGCAGCCGCCGTTCATGGGTCCTGGGGGTCAACAGTGGCCCGTGACAATGCCGCAGGACCCGATTACTGTCGTTTCTGCCCAAATGTCTGCGGCCGCCATGCCCCCGGTCAGTTCTTTGCCGCCTCACATCGCTGAAACGTCGGTCAAAGCGACCCAACCCACCGTTGACCACCCCGAGCCTGAGCTAGTACGTGCAC
Organism: Ectocarpus siliculosus; assembly: GCA_000310025.1. Taxonomy (NCBI): domain Eukaryota; class Phaeophyceae; order Ectocarpales; family Ectocarpaceae; genus Ectocarpus; species Ectocarpus siliculosus. The sequence goes on along the minus strand of FN649726.1, from coordinate 909,150 downwards.
GACAGCTATTGCATCACATGTCTTTGTCGAGTTTTCCCCAGCAGCGGCAACCGTCGGCGACGACGTCGCCGTCGGTAGCGGCTTTTAACGTTCCGTCGTCGAGACTGCCGTCGCCGATGTCGCCGCTGTCGGTGCCGTCGCCGCCGGTACCGCCGTTGCGGATGCCGCCGCAGCCGGTGCTGCAGCCGTCGGTGCCGTTGCCGCCGGTACCGCTGGTGCCGCCGGTGCCGCCGGTGCCGCAGCCGCCGGTGATGCCACAACAGCCAGTGCCGTTAATAAAGTCAGAGTCACCGTCAGTAGCCTCCGCTTTCCCATCGCATACACCATTTGCCGCCGTGAAAACAGAGGTACCGCCCCCCGCCTCCAGTGTAAAAACGGAGACGACACAGGTTTCTGGGGTGGTACCGACGCCCTCCCAACGTGTTTTGCCACAGGAACCACCGGTCTCAGCTATCGCGGTGTCGGTAGCGAAGCCACCGCTGCCGGCTGTGCACGCGGCCGCAAGCGATTCCGCTGATGACCGGGCACTGCCCCTGTCGTCTGCCGGTGCACGCACCGCGCAGGCACAGCTTGATGCAAACGCCGTTGCCGCCGCAGAGGTGTACGCCCTCAGCGTGCGCAAAGGATACGGCAAGCTTAAAGTGAACGAATTGTATGCGGTAGTGCCGCTTCCCCCGGCAGAATTTTCTGCCTTTGCTCGTTCGACCGAAAGTGTGTTGGCTGAAATCCTGTCGGCCGCTGATCCCTCCGGCAAGCAGACCATCAAGTCGCCCTCATGGGTGGCTGGATGGTATGCCCCCTTTCACAAGCGTGTCCTCATGGCCATTTCGAATCCTCAAGGTGCCAATGCCGCAACCCGCGAATTGGTGGGTTCTTCGTTTTCTCAGGTGAAACGTTTCTTGGAAACGAAGGACAAGTCGGGGCCTTCGGCATACCGTCGGCTGCTCAAACTGCTCGCGGATGAGAGGGAACCGAAAGGTTTCAACCGGGGCATCGACAAGCTGCAGGATTTTGGTGTGCCCAACGGCACGCCGTACAGCAAATTCGTCACGAAGTTTAAGGCGTTAGCAATGTCGGAGTTGGCCTCGCATAGGGCTTTCGCGCCGGATCTGCGCATGGTACAGCGTGCGCTTCGGGACGCTTTGTTGGAGCAGCACCCGAATGTTCTCTCGTCTTTGCCGGTGAAAGAGAAGATTATCCACAACGTGGTGTTAAGTGATCAGGATGAGCTTTGGGATGCTTTGTCGTCGGAGGAAGCACTAAAACACTCGCCCGCCTGCAACGGCGACCGTTATTTTACCACCGTCACCTCTGGGTTTTCATCGGCGCCCACACGAGCCATGACTGCGACCGTGGGGCAGCAGCGGCCGCCACCGCCGCCGCCGCTGCAGCCGTCCGCGTGGTCGCCGGGAACACAATTTCCCGCCGGGGTGATGGCTATCGACCCTGTGCCGTCCGATAACCCATGTCCATTCGAGCAGGACTTCGACTGCTGGCCGTTGCGTGGTCACTACGGCTTTGTGTACAGCGTTGTGGCAAGTATGGCTAAGATGGACCCCCCTTTGTTTACACCGCTGTTGACCCCTGCCGACCGAGCGCAAGCTCTGCGGCGATTTTCTGGCCAATGTCTCAACTGTGGGCAGGCGGGCCACAGTCTCAAAACTTGCCCGTATGCTTTCACCAATTACACCGGCCTCTTAAACCCGGGCATTGCTTCGCATGCTGATAGCGTTCAGGTTTTTCAACGTTGGCAAAGCCGCATGAAGTCGCACCGCCCGCGTGTACACAATGAAAATGGCCCGGGTAAGAGCAGCGGCCATACACAGGGCGACGGCCGCCGCTCTGGGAAACGTAACTCAACTACACACGCACCACCTCCGGCGCCGGCCGTAGGCGCCGCCGCGACCCCGGCGCCCGCCGCCGTACCTGGAACTCCGTACGCTCGAAGTTCCGGAGCCCCGCACTCGCGGGGTAACTGACACGCCTGTGACGGCCTTTTGCACACATTGCCGTCAACAGCACCGGGTGTGCGCTGTACGACTAGTTCCCAAGACGTTCGTATCACACAGACGCCTTCGGGTTCGCCTATGTTAGTTTCCCAACCTTTTATTTCTCAGATGTCGCCTCTCGCCGCATCACAGCCTGTTTTGGATGACCGACGTGACTCGTCGGCGCCGAATACAGTCTTGTGGTGTGGGCGAGGGGCCGACCAGACTTCGGGTGTCTCACGGACGCTCGCCCCGATGTCTACGCCCCCCGGAGGTATGGCTTCGACTTCTCCCACTGTTTCGGCGGCTCCGGGTGGTCTCGTCAACCACGCTGGAGCACAGGGACCTTCGGGACAGCCGCAGGCCCGCCGCGGTGGCTCGAGTACGCTTGTACCCACCGCGCCCCGTCCGGACCCCTCGCGACGTTCCTCTACGGAGCACCAACGTCGCACGGTGCTGACTGCACGGCCGTTGCCGAGCGCAAGTAACGGTTTCCCCAAATCGGAAGGTTCATGTTCTTTGTCACGAAATAGCGGTCATGAGCCTCCCGCGGCGACGTTTTGCGCGAAAACGCCCGCGTAGACCGCTTGGTTTCGCACGCTTCTGCGGCTGGTTCACCGCTCTTGCCTGCCTCTCCTCGTAACCCACAATCCGGCCCGCCTTCGGGCGGCACCCAGATTGTCCTGCCGGTTGCCGGTGCCATTTCTCTTGATGATATTTCTTCGGGGAAGGTAAGCGCACCCGCGCGGCAGGCCCCTGTTTTTGACGGTTGTCAGGAATACTATAGCGATGAGGTTTCCCTCTTTTGGAAACCGCCGTCCTTTCTGTCTAACTGGACGCCCTGTGAGTTCTCGGTTCATGGCATTCGCTACGTGTGCGGCGAACAGTTCATGATGGCGGAGCAAGCCCGCATTTTCGGCGATGATGCCGCTTATGCCAAAATCATGGCTACCTCCGACCCGAGAGAACACAAGTCCCTTGGTCGCAAGGTACGCGGTTTTGACCGTGCTCTATGGGAACTCCGGCGCGAGGATGTTGTCTTTTCGCTTTTGTATGCAAAATTCGCCCAAAATGCTGACGCGCGTGAACGTTTGTTGGCTACCGGCGATAAACAGATAGCGGAGGCCAGTCCTTATGACGGATTGTGGGGCATTGGTGTTGATGCCTTCGATCCGCGTGCGGCGTCGCCCTCCAAGTGGACTGGTAAAAACCTTTTGGGCAAAGCGCTTGTTGCGACGCGCACGCTTCTGCGTGTGCGCCCGGTCGAACCCAATAAGCCTTTACGCCCTGAACACTCGGGGCAACCTGCCCCCCGTGTGTCCCACTATCCACGAAGTTGCGCCCCCGGGTGAGGACTCTTCGGCCAATGATTCCTCGCCCGAGGACGCGCGTGGCCCGCTGGACGTGCCAGCCAACACGCCCGCGGACCACTCGAAACAGGTGCTGCATATTGCCTCGACTGCTTTTCGCGAAGCCGCCGCTTCCCCACCGCCGCTATTGGCGGAACACGTCCCAGATTTGGTGAGCGGTGATGTTTTAGTATATTGCGATACCTCTACGACGCGAGTCCGCGTGCATAGTGGTACCGGAGCCGTGTGTACAGCGCCTGGTGTAGCCCTTTTGGACTCGGGCTCACCTTCATCTTTCATTGGTGACGCTTTCCTTGAAGCCATGGAGGCGTCAGGAGCTGCATCCGTCCACAGTCGTCGTTCGGTGCCCGTTCGGCAGTGGGGTGGTTTCGGCTCTGGCAATGCCCTTGAAACCACCTCATCCGTGCGGCTGTCCGTTCAATTTTTTTATGGTGATAGTGCCACCGCTTCGTTAGCGGTGTGGGTGTATGTTGTCCCAGCTGCCGCCATGGGTCACGCCCTCCTTCTTGGACGTGATAGTTCGATGCGTTTTAACTCTCGTTTGTCCACTACTTTGCCCCCGCGGTCGGCAAGTGGACGCATTATGGAGAAAATTTCTCTGTCATCGGAGTTTGCGGCGGGAGCTTCCGCGTATGTCGCTGGACCCTCCGCCCCCGGGGCATCTTACTTCCTGCGGTACGCCGGCAGGAAGGGTGTCTCCCTTTCCGATAAACCCACTTTGACGAGGGTGAACCTCGTTCGCAACTCTGGCACCCCCGCTCTCACCGGCAACTATCTTGTCACGTTTTTACCGAAACACGGCGCCCTCTCGGCGTCGGACGCGTTTGTTTCGGACGGGCCTCAACACATCCCATTGACAGCGTGTGCCGAGTTGGAGCCAGGTGAGGTGCTTGGAGTGGCGACTGCCCCACTTGTGCAGATTCCGCTTGCGTCGATTGATCCTACACCGCAGACGGCCGAGGGTGTTGGGTTGAGTGACCCTCCGCCGCCAGCCCGTTCCGCGGATGGGCCGCCGTCTCGCGTGAATTATTTGCATTCAAACATCCCGGTTGCGGATCCGGAGATCTCGGATTCTCCCGCGGCCTCACTGCCGCCGAAACCGCCGCCACCGGATCTGTTGGAACGCCTCTCAGAAGCGCAGCGAGGGAGTTTTCGCGGGCTGTGGCAACGTTTGCCTGCACATTTGCACGATTTGACTTTTGATTTACATGACTCGGGTTGGACCCCGGAAGCCATCGACAGCCTGGCGGATGTGCTTTGTGACTTTTCGGATGTGTTTTCGCGGTCACCGTCCGATTTCGGTTGCTGTTCCGTGAAACCGTTTAGTTTGGAAGTGCCCCCGGGCACGAAACCGTTGGCCTCGCGTCCCTATAGGCTCAACCCTCTGGTGGAAAAAAACGTCGATGCAATTCTCGATCAATACCTTGCTGCCGGTCTTATGCAGCACTCGCAATCACCGTGGGCGAGCCCTCTGGTTGTCATGCCTAAAAAGGACGGCAATCTGCGTTTGACCGTGAACTACAAAAAGCTTAACAAATTGTGCAGCCTTGGTCAACAACCGCAGCCGCGAGTTGACCACATCATCGATTCCCTGCACAAGGGCAAGGTATTTTCCATTTTCGATCGTAACTCCGCTTTCCACCAAATCACCGTCGAAGAGGACACGGTTCAGCTTACGGCGTTTTGTACGCCCACGCAACTTTTCGAGTGGCTCCGTATGCCTCAGGGAAGCTCCGTGGCACCGTCGTGGTTCACCATGGTCATCAACGAAGTGGTTAAAGGTCTGGACCATGTGCTTGCATACCTGGACGATGTGATTGTGTTTGACGCCGACCCCATCCACCATGTCGCCAACATACGGCTATTTTTGGAGCGTTTGCGCAAGTTCAACCTCAAGCTTTCTCCTTTCAAGAGTCGCGTCGGCGCTAAGGAGGCTGTTTATTTAGGTCACACAATCTCCCCTGCGGGTGTTAGTCCTCGTGCCGATAAGATCGAAGCCCTCACAAAAATGCCGCTGCCTAACAACGTCAAAAAGCTGCGTTCCTTGCTGGGTGGGCTTTCGTATTACCGCAAATTCATCAAGGGTTTGGCCATGCGCGTGAAACCACTCACAGATCTTTTGCATGAGGACGCGAAATTTTGTTTTACGCCGGCTATGGCGGATACCGTCAAAGAACTCTTGGCGAAACTGTCAGAACCTCCGGTTTTGGCTTTCCCGGATTGGGACGCTGTCGCAGATGGCAGCCGCCCTCTCCGGCTTTGCTGTGATGCCTGTATCGATGGTTTTGGTGCGGCCCTTGAACAGGAACAGGCCGATGGTTCCATCCGTCCCATTCTGTTCGTTAGCCGCGCTACGCTCGAATCCGAGCGCAACTGGACAATGCTCGACTTGGAAGCTGGAAGTATCGTGTGGGCAATTAAACGCTTACGCGGTTATTTTTGGTCCACGCACTTTCTAATTTATTCGGATCACAAGGCTTTGGAGAGCATCGTCAAGGTGGGTGAACACAACGCCCGCGTCCAACGTTGGCTCGAGTTCCTTTCCTACTTACACCCTTGCCTACCGCAAAGGCACTGCCAACGCCAATGCGGACTTTCTTTCGCGGTTGCCCTTGCCGGCAACCGACGCGGATAGACACGGTGACACCAGTATCGCAGTCGATGACGCCGCGGGCGTGTATCTCATTCGTGCGTGCGGACGGAGTTATCACTCTAGTTCGACGCCGAACATCGGCTTGGGTGGGCTTGACATTGACGATCAACGAGACGCGTTGGCACACGCGCCTCTGACGGAGGATGACTTTGGAGACTTCCGCGGTTTTGGGCCACAAATGGTCCTGCCGGCTCTGTCGCCGTCCTCCGTAGTTGATTCGTCGAAATTTTCGCCGCCTGGTGTTTTCGCTGTCGTTTGCGATGCAGCCCCCGAGAGTGCTGTGCCCGATGGACCTCCTCCGGCTTCCGTTTCTGCGGAGCCAGACGTCGCTCCCTCGTCCACCGTCGGAACCTCCTCAGCTGCCCTGTCGCTTTTGCGTGGCCCTCTGATTTCTTCTCGTACCCGGGCGAGAACGAATTCGGCCTCGGGCATGGCTCACAGCCGTCCCAATTATTTTCCGCAACAACCACGGGCCGTTGTGGTGCCCAGACCGCCGCGACCTCCTCGAACGCCGGCCCGGTCGAGCCGTGCCGCGCGGTCTACGAGAACCGTGGGTAGCCCTACTTCTGGCCCGCTGCCTTCTTCGGCGCCGGCTGAATTGCCGCCGCCGCCGCCCGCGCCTGCTGCCGCCACCCCGGCGCCACCGCCGCCCGCGGCGCCCATGCCGCCAGTGTTGTCGCCCGCGGGTACTAGCCCTGCGCCTTCCGTGGTGCCGCCCACGGCCGCTGAGGAAGCCCACCTCCGCGACTGTGTGCATACATTCTCGCATGCCGATTGGGCCCGAGAACAGCTGTCAGAAAGTGAGTGTGTAGCGGCTATACATTTTTTGTCTTTGGGATCCCCGGCGGTTTTGCCGGATACATTCTGGGATTGCTTGCCCTGTGCGCGACGGCCGGCGTTGTCTGATGTTGTCGCCCTCGCACCTAAAACATGCCTACACACTACAGACGATGATACGCGATTGCTGGTGCGAAATTCTGCCCCACTGCCTCTCGGTAGTTCGGGCGGGCGTATCACTCGCCTCCCGCCTTCGAAGACTCCGCGCATATACGTGCCTATGCTATTGCGACCTTGGGTCCTACAAGCATGTCACGCCACCGCGTCTTTTCACCTGGGCACCGCTCGGACTTTACGTATGTTGGAGCGATTTTTCTAGTGGATTGGGATGGATTTGTCCGTTCGTTGGTGGCTTCGGCATTGTTTAATTTGCCAAGCGCGCGAGACTTCCCGGCAAACGTATCGCTGGCCTACGCTCACTCTGCCCCTCCCGAATGGGCCGGGTATTGTAGTGAGCGTCGATTTTTTTGGGCCATTGCCGGTCACGTCCCGTGGGAATGCATCTATACTTTTGTTTACGGACCGTTTCAGTCGACGGGCGGATATGTGTGCCACTACCAAGGCGGAATTTACCGCTAAGGGAACGGCTAACATTTTCGTCAACCGCTACATGGCGTTGTGGAGTTGTCCGGTGACTCTTCTTTCGGATAACGGTATGCACTTTTGTTCCAAGTTGTCCATGGCTATTTACGGGCTGATGAAGATCAAGAAAGTCACCACCAGTTCGTACCACCCCCAAACTAACGGTGGGGCCGAGCGTGTTAACCACACCATGACTCAAATGCTTGCTGTTGTGGTCAATGAGCGTCAGGACGATTGGGACGTCCATCTTCCCCATGTCGAGTTTGCATACAACAACTCGGTAAACACCGCCACAGGTTTGGCGCCAAATGAAGTGCATATTGGACGGTTGCCCCGTCTCCCGCTTTCTGTTTTGGACCACCCTAGCGTGGGTGGCCATCAAAGTTTGGATCGAGACCAGCTCGCTTTCTGCAATCTTGCGGTTGAACGCCAGAGACGAGCTTACGCGTTGGTGCGGGAACAACATGCGATTACGGTGTCGCGTGTCGAACGTCGTAACTCTGCACTGTTGGACGGTCTGCGTCAGATCCCGAAGTACGAAGTTGGTGGTTGGGCTTGGGTCTACAACTCTGCCGCCACTATTCGGCAGGGTGTGCGGAAACACACCGATGATTCGGTGCTCAAAGCGAAGCTTTCGCTCAACTACACCGGACCGTATAAAATCCTTGCTGTTGGCCCGGCCAAAGCGGAGGATTCACCGGATGGAAAACCTGTGGAGCGCAAACTTCTCTACCTGGACCTGCCGTCAGACATGCTGGGACCAGAATCCCGCAACCGTGTCCCCGTCTTGTTGTGCAAACCGTGTACCAACCCATACGACACGGATGACTTGCCTAAGTATATGCCGGCCAATCTGTCGAAATATGTTTTGCACTCGTATAGTAACAAGTCTCCCCCGTATAATTTGCCTGCTGATGATATTTTAGCGGAGTCTAGTCGTCTGGATGTTGAGAATATTTCAGGACACCAAATTGTACGTGGACGCGGTGGTGTGGTAGCTGTCTTGTACCTGACTCATTGGATTGGTTTGTTGACACCGTCGTGGGAAAGGGAGTCTGATTTGCAGAAATACAGACAACATGTTCTGCTTTACTGGTCTGGTAACGCTAGTCAGCGCGTACAAGGAAACCGAGCTTATCGTAATGCTCGGATAGCTTCGGCCGACCGAGAACTTGCTCGGAATCAGGCCGAACGCTTCATTGCTCCCGGGTACGAGTTGGTTTCGCGTGACACTTGGTTGGCTCGCTTCTCTGTTTCTGTTTTGCCTGTCGGAGCCCACATTTGGTACAAAGCTTTGGATGGACTTTGGTGGCTTGGGCAGAATAGTAGTTTCGTAACAGGCCAGTACATTGTTCGATTTTTCGACACCCCCGGCCCTCGAAAGCTTCCTCTCCCAGGGTATAGTTACTCCACGGTTTGGATGCTCCTTGTGGTTCTTGGTGCTTGCAAAAACACCGTACTCGTGGTTTTACCAACCCTTTCACGGATGATGGCGTTACGTCGCGAACACCAGGCGTTGTGGCACAGCTGGCTGTTGCCCCATCTGGATCTGTGCTTTGATATAATGCCGCCTACGGACCGCTACATGTTTTTTATGTTTTGTTTTACATCGTATGCAGTGGTACACTCGCGCGTGTTTGGGTGGTGTGAGCTTCTTCCATTGTTGCAATAGTCACCCCGACCTTTGCGTGCCCAACGCGACCGAACCCCATTTTGATTCAGATTGGTTCCGTCGTTGGCGATGTGATTCTCAGTAGTCATAACTGTGTGGTGTGGGGATGGTTTGGAGTATTTGTCGGGGATGAACTATTTCCTCCGACCCTAGTTGCTTTTATTTTATCTTATTTTGTCTGATTTGGAAAGTCGCATCTTCGATCTTTATTTGAGGTTGAGTATTGGATTGAAGATAAAGTATCTGCATCTACGACTTCCCAGGGTGGGCTAATGTAATGGAGCAACTAGTGTATTTGCATTGTACGAGCGTTTCATGAACGTTGTATGAGCGCTTATTGGATATTTTGAATTTTCTTTGGATATGGATATTTGGCGACGTTGAGGGGTATTGAAGTAGCTGGAAGGAAGATCAAAATCCCAGCCCCGCTCCCTCACTCTCCGAGTGGGCGCTGAGCGGACCTGGTCTAAGAAGGCTAAAACAAGAGATCAAACAACAACTGCTGTGAGTACCCGAAGCCAGGAGCAACGAAGTTGCTCCCTTCCCTCTTTTATTTCTCTGTTCCTCCACAACACCTAACCGCCTGCCCAAGACCCCCCATACCCTGCACAGTATATTCTTTGTATACCACGAATGTCCACCAACATGTTTCCATTTGTACAGATACCACGAAGAACCCTTGACCGACAACACTCCCCTCGAAGGCCAAATGCGCATCACCACTGACTTCCACAATGAATGTCGAATATCTCGAAAACCAGATTGAATTTTTTCCAGCAAAAACAAAAAAAAATCATCGAGAGCCTGATATCGTCTATATGTACCACTGACGATCAGGAATCAAGGTGCATATTACTTCCCCCAAGACGGTGTCGTTCGACAACATCGGCGAAGGACTTGCGATGATGCAGCCGCATCCAAGACGATTGCGGACTCGGGGCTGGAGCAGGAGCGCTTGTCCTCGCTCCTGCCGTGGTCGATTTTACAACAATCAGCAAGTCCACACCACGGCATCACCGACAACTTCGGGTGCAAGTTTGGTGGACGTCGTGACCCCGTCGGACAACACTGCGGAAAAGACGATCCAGATCGTTCCACACCCTTTCCCGAAGGTAGCTTTGCCGCCCCCACATCAAACAGTAGAGGCTACGGGAGAAATATCCCCTCCTTCCTTCGTGGCACTCAACTTCTACCACATCCGGGACTTCAAGTCTGTCAAGAGGGTCAAAGTCTGACAACCGATATCTTTGACCTGCCGCGGCGAAAAGAAAAGATGACCGAAAATATTAAAAGTTGGGGGAAAAACTCACGGTACACATAGTCTATGCATTCAGCAACCCGTGACAAACAGTACCAGGTGGTACCGAAGCACGAAACTCTGCACGAGCTATTCACACTACTGTAACACAGATATGATGGGGGTGGGCTACGGGCGCGGAGAGTCAGAATTCTGTGGCGAAGTGTCCTCCATCATCCTCCTGCGGGCTCCGTTCCATTCCGGCCTGAGCTGCTTTCCCCCCCGGCGTTGCTTTCATTCCAGCTGACGCTGCTCTCCCACTCCTCCTCCCTCAGATACGTTCCATTCCAGCTGGCACTTGTCGGAGAAGCAGCTCCCCTCATCAATCCACGGGTTTTTACCTGTCCTTCCTCAGGCGCGCTCTCATCCACTCTCCGGTGAGACTTTTTGTACGCCTATAGTCTGATTGCATTCATTCTACTGGTGCATGCGCAGCCACAACTAACTGCTCCGAGGGCTAGGTGTTGTTGGGTACCTCGAGCCTACATCTTGACATATTAAGCCACCGTTAATATTGCGTCGACACGCTCCACGTATGACGCTGGACACTCGTTGCCTCTGTGAACGTCGTCCCGCTTCGACTACTGGAAAGTCTTGGAGTGGTGCTTTTCATGAGGAAGAGTGCGACCGCCAAGGCTTCCTTGTCGAGATCGAACAACATACAGTCGCCAACATTTAGTGGATGCATGAATCATAGATCGAATTGAGCTACATGAGTATTTGAGTGAATTCGTAAAAGTCTCGTCAGGAGCGAGCGGGGTGAGAACGTGCGAGAGTTAGGACAGGGAATATAGCCTCAGGGGACGCCTCACCTCTCCACAGAAGTTAGTTTTCCTGTCCTTCTTGCGCGCCCTCCCCCCCCCCCCCCGACAAGCCCATCACGACCCTGTACGCATCGATTCAAAGTCCGCTCATTGAAGCTATGACGCATGAAGTTTGGAGTGCTGCCACGGTGTGCTGTTGGGTGCCTCGAGCTTGCCAGCCGAAATCCTCTCGCAGTCGTTCCCAATTCTGAAGCTAAATGCTCCAAATTTAACATCTCCAGCCACCGCCGATATTCCGTTTACATGCGACTCTGGATGTTTTCTCCCTTGGCAAACTTCCTCTGCCTCCGACGGCTGGTCAATCTTGGGGCATCATTTTCATGAAGAAGGATTTCTTACCGACAGATCGTAAATGAAACTACGTGTAGGGGGGTTCTCACAACTTTTCACTGTTCTTCCTATGGACTTTCCCATTCACTCGTATTTACGGAATGACGTTAGGTATGCTCACTCAATTTTCACTCCGCCGATTTTTCACTTCATTTTGAATGAATTGTACTCCCTGATTTTCCACCCCAATTAGAGTTCCGCAGCACGCTACCTTCTCATTTCATTATGCACATGATATGATTACTCTAATTACGTCACGCATAGTAGGAGCTGTAGCTGGGATCGCTTCACTCCCTTCCACAAATTTGTACTAGTTACTCACCTATGACATGAACAACTATCATCCACAATGCACATCGTAACTTTGGGTGCAACCGCACCACGGGGTTGGAATGGAGTGCGCGTGAGAAGATGGACAACGTATCGGAGTTGTCATGAGGTCGGTTGATGCGGAGATGGATATCCGGGGGGAGGTGGGGCAAGAGCTGGGAAGTGGGTGCTGCCAATCTGGTTGGTTTGATGGATATCTACCAGGTTTGCGTAGGTGGGGAGTATGGGATTGGTTTAGCTGGGAACTCGAACGGACACGACGCGGTACGATAAGGAAGAGGATGGGCAATGGATGGGCTTGGTGGTAAGCGCAGTTTGGCTAGCCACAGTTGAGATGGCACGGAGAAGACAAGGCGCGGGCGGGCAGGGATCGGTGTAGCCAGAAGCTCGGATAGAGGCGAAACGGTTGTCGTGTGCGCGTGTCATACCTCCGCCAAACCAGATGTTTTATCTCTGTCAACGCCAGGTACAATTTTCACAAGACTACATAAAGTACGGTTTAAACGAATTCATTGTGTATGTGTTGGTTGAACTACGCATACAATAACCCGCCCTGGTCGCTGGTGGTTCAGTGGTTCGGCGCAGTCTTTGCGGGTTTTTGGGGTGTATCTTCGTGGTGTGTTTTGAAGCCTCCTCCAACCCCTGAGGCCGGAGAGCATATGTGTGGGGTGAAATAACGTTTCGGGCTTCTGCTGGAACCAGGTGCGGTTATACATGTGTGCGGGAGAACCTGTCGCAAAACTGCAGGTGCGAGAACGCGGCCGCTCGTTCTAGCAGCACTGCAGATACCTCGCGGGCAGCGGAGGCAGAGACAAGAGATCGTGTAGAAGAAACTGTTTCTGCCTCACAACCTGTCACATCGCTTCCCCTACCGTACAACGGAACTAGCCAACAAGGTTGTACGCAGGCAGCTGCTCCTCAACACCGCGCGCAACGTCAGGACGTGTTCATATTTGTCCACGCACACAGGCAGCCGAAAACGAACACGCACAGCATCACTATTTCATCCGCACCTACAGCAGTAGTGGGGGATTTTTGCCCCATGGGCCACAATATGCCCCCCATGCAATTACTCGCACACGTGGACCCGCGTGCTAGCCAGACCCACCGCCGCCTTCGGACCCCAGGGCAACACGTCGTTGCGGTCGCGACGTTGCGGTCCACTACGACTACCAACCTCCAAAGCGTCCACCAATACTGCCTTCACACAAGGAGCAAGCCAAGTCGCTGCAATATACTACGTGCAGCAAATTGTGAACGACTAAATACTCCAGTGACGTGCTGCGGGAAACGGCGGTAACGGCTGTCTGTTTCTTGGCCGCGGCCGTACCCGCGCATTCGTACGATTCTACCCAGGCTGGGACACCATCAAGTTGAACACGCTCTGTTTATTTGTGGTCTGGCCTTCAGCACTGGCTGCTATCTGGCACGCTGCTATCCTTAGGGAAACGGGTGATTCGTCCCAAAAAGCCGTGCGAAACTCAAGATCGCAGTACCACAGTCGAGTCGCATGGGTGTTGGGAGGAAACAAGACCACACAATGGGAAACTACCTCATTTAGGTCGGCGGCGCCCCAAAGGCCTCGGCCATTCGTTCGATCGAGAATTTTCTGTTGGAGATGTACATGATGGGCACGCCCGGAATTTTGCGTATCCGGCGCTTCAGCTCCTTGTCGCAAGTGGCCACGATGTAGCATCGGTGCTGCTCCGCCCGCTGTTTTCGAAACATGGCACATCGGTGGGGGGTGGTGCCAACAAAAAAGGGGTTCAGGGTTTCAAAAAGTTGAGGTCCTGACCCTCTCAAGACACTTCCAACATGGCCAACTATGGGTACAGAGTAGTACGCATCAGCGAAATTCACACGCGGCGCATCAAATGCGCAAGGTTGGACATCTCTCGTTCCAGGGCACCTACGTAACGAGCGAACCATCGAGTTCGTCGCTATCCGACATGCACTCCTGCTAGGGGTGCCCCTCTGTCGTCCGAAGGCCCTTCCCCCTCCCCCACCCCCCCATCCGTATTGTCCCACAGCCTTGCATGGGCCAGGCCTCAGTCCATGAACCACCGGCACCAACCACCGCGCCCCACTAATGCCTCCTTCGAATTACAGACACTTGAGGTCATTGGCCAGGGCCAAAATAGAAAAGCAGCAACGTGCTTCCCGTACAACAACGTCAAACTCACCTGAACCAAGCAGTCATCCGCGTAAGTCCCCGTATGGGAGCACGGCAGCCTCTGAAACCTAGGGTCCTTGGACAGTCGCAGTGCCACGCGATACTTGGGCCCAAGCTTCTCCAGCTCTGCCACCACGCAGTCCGTCACGCACGGGATGGCCTTCGCCAGCAGGCAGTCCATCATGGCCTTCACGATGTCCAGCTTGTTCTGTTGAGAGTGCGTCACGTGTTCAGGGGGTGGGAAAACAAGAGATTGTCGAAGTCTGAACGTGCCACTCGATGTGTTCGGCTTTGGCCGAAGCTAGAATATTGGCAAGTCCACCCCCTGATTTACTTCTCACTCACAGCAAGGGTGACGGCAGCTTTCCGCGTTCTACGACTCCAACTCTTTTCACTTCCCTTCCTAAAAGTACAAATCGATCCACCTATGTTTGTGTTGTGTTTTCGTCCTATTTATTATGGCGACAGTCCCCTCATTTTTCGTGGTGAGACGTGTACTACACTTTTCAGTGTATTTTTTCTTACAACTACAACCATCCAGGGTCAGGGTAAACACCGGACCTTTTGTCTTGCATATATTTTCGTGCCCCACCTTCCTCCTGCGGTGCGTGCTGAATTGTTATATTTTTCGCGAGAAGGGTCCAGCCGTCCCTTTCCCTCGTCAACGGTGCTAACGTCAAAGTTTGGTGCTCACGAGAGATTGTCAGATGTTTTTCGCTTTCACCCGCAAATTTGTAAATTTTTCACCCCCATGGGGATTCGAACTCACGACCCTTGCGACTATATCGCGGTTTCGAGGTTACCACTAGACCACCGGGGTGACCGGCCGTGCGACAATGAAAAAACATCGCGGGTGAAAAAAAAGAGAGTTTGATGGCCATCCCGTGGTTCCAGTAACGCTCCCATGAGAAGCTTGAGTTTCTTCGGACATACGCCCCGGAGCGAACACAACGGAAAGGCTAACAAGCAACCGCACCGCGCTACATACCTATCAATGTGCATCGTGTTAAATACAGTGCAACAGCTGCATGATTACTGTATGCATCGATACGTGGATGCGGTGTGAAAAGTGACTGACGTTTGGTAGAACGTAACGTCTAGCGAACAGTTTGTGAATGTATCGATTGTTGATCTGAGGATTGTAGTTGGAGCGAAATCGCGAGGAGTTGCGAGCCCCACCGCGCTCACTCCCAACATTCCCTCAACATCTCAACTCTGCAAGTAAGCTGTGAAGTGAACACGACTGAAAAGAACTACAAGCTCCAGAAGCAGCGGCATTTCGCAACAACATCGTCTTCGATCACTGCCTCAACAGACTTCTGTCGGAACAGACTTCGGTCTCAACGTCACGCAGACTTCTCTGTCTGGATGTGCGCAAAGGCTTTTACCCGCCTTCAGACGACCCTTGGGTACAGATCAAACCTCGACACTACACATTTCGACTTATCTTCTCCCCTCCGACACCCACCACACTACAGGGATCGAACCTTGATGGAGAAGTTGATGAAGTTGGTGTCGATGAGAACGTGGTACGGAGGGCCGAGGGCGGTGTTGTGCGCGAAGAACATGGCAGTGGGGACTTGTTTCACGTGATTCGTCTCCGCCTCTTTCGCCTGCACACAAAACATGATCGATGGTTTCGAAAACGAGTCGCGATTGACATAGAGAGTGAGGAAACACGCGACCAGCGATGATACCAAAGGCCCGAGCGCAAGACGATCAATTCGACAGGTCAGCGGTTTTCGTTGTCATGAACAAAAAAAAAAATGGCCCATTTGTTCCCATTTTTCCATGGGGTGCAACGGAGGTCAAGACAAGTGGGATCAACAACTCATCTAAGTGCGACCTCACACACTGTTGAAGCCGCACAAACGCTGACACCATTGAGGATGGCCATTCCCTACGAGTCACACGTCCGATACCGCGAGGTTCTTCTCAAGAGATGGGCTCAAGTTGCATGTCTGGCGTCCAACCTAGACCTCGACAGCACGCTCTGCGAACTGGACACAACCTTTCTATAGCCAGCACGAATGACCGTCAATTGTCGTGCTTGTCGAGGCAAACAAGCCCATCAGAGAGCGCTATTTAGTGGCCGCGGTTCTAGATGGCGATCAAACGTGCTGTGGATCATGATCCTGGAAAGCTGCGCACTAGTCGGTCGAATTTGCCCGCTTGATTTCTCCACAGGGACACGGCGCGGCGCAACCTTGGCGAGAACGACGTAAGCATGCTGCGCACACAAGTCTAAATACGGAAGTACTGGGCTCTCCAAGTGTATCACGGAAGATACCACCACCCTCGTCCAAAAAGCATCCGTCCCCATCTCTCACCACACAACGTGTTGCGAACCACAAAACGACCCACAAAACACTAGTAGTATGTACAGCAGTACCAAGTACAATGGGGACCGTCGGGTGCGTCCATCACGGACGCGGGTGTCCACCGCGGCTGGTAGGGAGGGATTCCTGCCATTCTTCGTAAAGTCCAGCAGCGCACCTGCTGTACAGCGGACAAGGCAGGTCTCACGTGTCCCTCTTCTCATATGTTAGCTTGTTGCGTTCCTCTCACCTTCTTTCTTTTGGCTTCTTCCTTCTCCTGGTTCCCCTTCAAGCGGCAGTCCTTCGGGCTCAGCAAGCGCTTGGCCTGGGCGAACTTCACCCGCACAGCTCGGGATTTCTTGGCCTTCCCCATACCTTCCGTTCCTCAGTTCTCCCTTCTCCAGCGACTACAACCAAGCAAAGACACACGGCGCCAGGAAGAACGCGTATGGGAGACACAGCAAGAAGAGCACCAAGTCACACTAGCAGGTGACAAAGGCAGAGCAGCACAACAGGTAACAAACAGTCCATCCATCGTCCAGCAGCCAGCAGCGTTGGGGGCTCCGCCGAATGTACAGGTACCAACTGGTTCGGTTCGCCCTGTCGGGGGGTTGCACCTTCCCTCGTCACACTTGGCAGCTCTTGGCAGCTTGGTTACACGACACCCAGCCAACGCTCAGAGCTGAGAACAACTCGATGGACCCAGTGAGAAGTGACAGTGTGGATCAAGGAGAGTGCGCTAGTAGTGAGATGAAGGTGAGAGTTGTGGTAACAGATGCTGATTCGAGATCGACGTCTCCAATATTTTGTCTCTCCGGAGCGTTACCCCCATCTCTCCCGCAAAGAGACAGAGATTGGGCTAAAAGCCGGGGCACCGGCTGGCGGAAGAAAAGAGGGGTTGGCTTGTTGTAGCACCACCATGTAATATCAGCCTAGTAGGCCTGATTCCGCATTCTACAAGAAGGAAAGTTTGAACAGAGACCAGAGGTTGGCAACCGCCCGTCAGAACCGGCTACATATGTGTACAAATTCGTCATACCCTCTTTTCTCGCGTCATTGAAACGCCCCCGTCCATGACCGACCGCACGGGGGCGTGCGTGTAATGACGCTGCAGTACCCGCTGTGCTGGTTTTGCCGGACATATTGGACCCCCATCTTCGAATACTATTTTCTCAGACCCACACACGGCATCCCTTGTTACGCCAACAGTAGCACAGCAGTTTCCGACGCGGACTTAGACCTCCGGTGTGTATTCTTACTCCTTCACTGTCAAGCAGTATGCATACAATGCATAAACAAGTCAACCGCGTACTTTTGGTTGTTTTGCGTCCGTGTTGCAACGCAGACAGCAGCACGAGAGGGGTAACATCAGTTCCTGCTTCCCGTCTACCGATTGCCCATCCTCAATCCAAGATACTCTTGACAAAGTTGAATCTAGTAACGTCTTGAATTCCTCGATCAGCAATATATAATGGCTGCCCGCTCAACCCCTGCCCGTATCGATCGCCCTTCTTTTCGTCTTCTTCTGGCAGGACGAGAACAAATTGG
Organism: Ectocarpus siliculosus; assembly: GCA_000310025.1. NCBI lineage: Eukaryota > Phaeophyceae > Ectocarpales > Ectocarpaceae > Ectocarpus > Ectocarpus siliculosus. The sequence goes on along the minus strand of FN649726.1, from coordinate 891,228 downwards.
TGACGCAGCAAAAAGAGCTACTTTCGGGCGAACAGCCCGAGCTGAGTGGTCATTCTCCTGCAACGGAGCCGCCTATCCCCGCTACCGATGCATCATCATCATCGCGATTGGCGATCAGCAATAAACCGCGGGTAGATGCCGAGACGCTCGCCATCCACGCCGCCGTCGCCGCCGGAGACGTCTCCTCGGTAGAGGCTTACATCGCCCGAAACGCCGACAAGATTCTCAAGTTCAGGAGACCGAGTGCGACGGCAACAACAGCGCTGGTGCCGCCTACCTCCGGCATCGCCGCGTTGCTCGTTGACCCAGCTGCGCCGAAGAGCGACGCGGACAGCGGCGGCGTGTCGCCCCTGGAGGTGGTGAACCTGCGAGGCAGAACGCCGCTGCACACGGCGTGCGTTGGGGGCCACATCCGGGTGGTTGAGGTCCTCCTAGCTGCGGGGGCTGACGCGAACGCTTTCGACAACGCCGGGTGAGATGTGGTGTCGGTCGCGTGCGTGCGTACCGTTCGGGGGGCATGCGGCGGAACGTAGGCATCATTTGCGTTTAATACGGCAGCATTAGAGTCGTCGAGGGGTCAGGCACTAGTGATGTATAACGCACCAGCTGGAGCCGGGAGGGTTGTTGTAGTTCGAGTTGTGGTGAAACGTGGCGGCGACGAAGTGAAATCTCCCGCGCAAGCTTCCATTTGATGGCGACTTACTTGGTCCAAGCAAGTGGGGACCTAATTGCGGATTTGTTGCTCCTCTGTTGTTCATTACAACCACCGCTTTGTGTGTTTTGTATTCTCTGCGAAACGGGCGTTGCCGTTGCGAAGCGTGCTGACCCCGGCACCGCCCCCGCATAACTTTATTTCCTTCCCTGCTGACCCTATCCTCCCTTGTTCCCCCCGCTTCCGACGGCCGGACGACGATCAAAACGACAGGTTCTCCCCTCTACACCGGTGCGCTCAGTCCAGTGACCTACACTCCGCACGAGCCCTATTAGACCGCAACAAAGGGAGTGGTGGTCGAGGAGGCACCTCTCCTGCCGCTGGAGATGCCTCTGCCGTTGCTTGCGCGAACTCCGACGTCGATGTCCCTACGAGAAGAGGCGACTACCGAGCAATCCACCTCGCCTGCTACGCGGGGTCGGCCGACATGGTCAGCCTCTTGGCCCGGAGGGGCGCCGACGTATCAGCCGGCGACAAGTGGGGGGCGTCTCCGCTGCACCGGGCGTGCCTCGAGGGGCATCTGGAGGCCTCGCGCGCTGTTCTCGATGCGGGGTGAGTGAGAGAGGGGATCGTTTCGTTTTTTGGCGTTGGCGAGGGGGAGAGGGCTAGTCTATGTGAGGCGACAGCAGTGGGCGTGCGCACGAGCTAGGTTTGGTGGGTGTGCGTTGTTTGCTGCTGCTCTACATGTATGCCCATGTGGGTGCAGTCTACCAATGGGCAAGATGTAAGACACGTTTGTTCAGCACGTGAGCAGTCGGTGATGAGAACCATCGCCATTCCAGGAGAATTTTGATGGCTCAAACACCTAAAGGCATGAAAGAGACACAGCATGATATTCTTGGTGTACTTGGCAAACAGACACAAATTGGCGTATGATAACGATAGTGTCCAATGGCCCGGTAACTAAGGCGAGCAATGAAGAAGGCCCCCCGAACCGCGCGCCGTTTTTTCGATTCCCTGTTCCCGAAGGGCCGAGGTAGACTCTAGAGACAGCTGGAAGACCACGCCGTTGCATCGCGCGTGCCACAGCGGACATGCGGACATCGTGGACCTCCTTCTGCGGAGAGGAGCGGCCACGTCAGCAAAGGACGACATTTTGCAACGTCCTGGACAGAGCTTTGACAATGACGTTCCGAGCGAACGGCGGCAGGTATGTATCTTGTGCTGGTTACACATGCTAGGTAATGTTAGCTAATGTGGGTGTACCCAAGGATGAGCATATTGACAGCGATCATCCCCCGGAGTAGGCGTTTCGCGGCGGGACAGAAGCGACTAAAGTTTCGGACAAGAAGGCAGTGTATATTGTGGTCCAGTGTTCTACCACGGTTCAAAAAGTGTCGTGTTTCACCCCGATGCATTTGTGAAACTGACCGTCCATAGTCGAGGGTGCCATGCTCGCTGTCTGCCCGCAGCCCACAACGTGCACGGGCGCACGTTCGGCAAACCTTCTCTCATGCCGTTCCGAAGCGCGTCCTTGTCAACCCTGCCTGCCGCACCAGCGTACATCTTCAGGAAAATCATGCGCTTTCGTGCCAAATGTTTTGATTTGTCGTCCAGGTGATCGCCGCCCTGCTGAAGGAAAGCGAGAAGGCTCGCAGCACTTCCAACGGTATTGGTGCCGTCGGAAACACGCCATGGCCGGGCGCCGGCGCTTGGAGCCGAGCTCGAAACAACACCGACCCAATCCAAGGCAAGGAGCGAAGCCCGAGTCGTTACATCCCGCCGGCTGCCCGGGCCGCAGCGGCAGCGGCGGCAGCGGCGGCAGCGGCGGAGGAAGAGGCGGCGGCGGCGGCGGCGGCGTCCGGGCCTTCCGATAGCGCCGGCGGGGGGGATCGCGACACCCCCGCGTTAAAGACTACCACCAGCGCGGTCCAGCCTTGGCGCAGAAAAACGTCGACCTGGACGGGACTCTCCGAGGACCGAGGCCCTGACGTGGATATTGATGGAGTTGGTCGTTCGGATGGCATTTCCGCCGCAGCGTCCGTCGGGAGGGAAGGCGGGGAGGGCCATGGAAAATTCGGAGACGGTTCTGCGCAAGCGGGGAGTGGGCCAGGACACGAGGAGGAGGAGGAAGAGGAAGATGACGAGGATTTCGATAACGAAATCTTTGAGCTAGAGGTGGTTGGGGTTAGGGACGGGGCGGGGTCGGAAACTGGGCTGAGTGATTGTCATCCTACCACCGACTGGGGGCTTCGTTCATTTGACGGTGCCCCAAAGACGGCCTTCCCAAGCTACCACAATTGAGAGACCCCACCGGTGTGGTTTGATGCGCCGGAGCCTCTCTCGGACTGCCGGACAGAATTTTGGGTTCGACTTAGGCCGATATCTGTGGCTCCACCAAATCGGGACATGTTTTGCGGCATCGATTGGACGAGAGTGCCGGCGGGCGCTAGCTGGACATGTTGACGCATGGTGTGGTTTGTTTTTGGTGCAATCTCAGTGCTGCACGATCGCCGTACGCTTCTCGGCGGACGTATCGAAGTACCGGGGGCACAAACAATTTTGACTATGCTGAGAAACTCTGGCCAATCCGTACGCAGAGGCTCGTTCGGTTCGGCTACAACGTATTTGCTTGATTGTGGTGGGGGCTATCTTTGCCCTCCCGCTGTACACGCGGTATCATGGCGTTAGAGCCGCAGCCATTAGGCAGCTGCTTGCGCTGTTTCGTGCCGCGTAGATACGAAGACCCTTTGCCGTTGTTTTACTGTAATGATGGGCCTCCAGGGAGAGAAAAGCGCATTTGCTTGCGTATTAGCGTGTTCGTGTTTGCCGAGGCAACCGGACCGAACTGTGTGGAGGGGGCGGTTGCGTGACCATCGCATTTGCTTGCTCCACCTCCGTTGAGCCTCCCTCTTCCTTGCAAGGTGTGGTGTGATATACCGCTGTCAGTTTCGGGGTGCAGCGGTATCGCCGTCAATGTGCGTGATGTGATTCGTGGCGTGGATGGAGCTTTGTGTTGTTTGCCGTGCCGTCTGTTACAGACCCTGTGCTGTGCAATGTATAATGCGAATGTGGTGCGGTTGTACGTTGTTCTATTTAGCTGCTGTGCTTGTGTTGTCGTGTTCTAGCTGCTGTGCTTGTTTTTTTATTTAACGCTGATTGTGGTTTTCGTTATTTCGAATGTATGCGCGAGTCATGCCGTTATTCCGAATCTGCTCTACGCGAAGAAAATACGTGATGCTACGTTAGCTGACGATTGTGTTGATGTGAAGATCGTTGCGGTCAGGCAACCTTGTCACCGACTTTGTTGTGGTTCGTGTCGCGTGCAATGAACCAGTAGATTCCAAAACACAGAAATGGGTTGACCGTTGTATTCCTTATATTGCTTGGTCTTAGCAGCTTCCTGCCTGCCTGCCTCCTGTCGGCAACCGTTGGTGGTGATATTCCGTCGTAAGTGGGAAGTGGCGTGTTCCACACACACATCCTACCTCCAATACAAGATGAGTGTTTGTCGACCGACTGCATCGCTACTTTCCTGCTACGAAAACCAAGTACTGGATGTACAAGGACGAGAGGTGCAGCCTCGTGTGCACCTCGAGTCGTGGGTGATTGCCTACCTGCCCCTTATTGTCTGATTTGGCCTGTGTCTGGCTAAAATCGGAGTCTTGGTGGGGTGAGATCAGGCCAAACACTTGGAGGATGTATAGGGGGCGCTGGACCGATTTTCAAAGCTCGACAACTGCACACCAAATATGAGTGGCGGTGCCGAAAATGGTTGCGCTGAAGCCGTCTTGCCGAGAGCTTTCTGAGAGCGCATCATTTGATGTCGGCATCCTCCTCGTCGTGGAGTAGGTACAGTTGAGCCTCGCTTTGGGTGTCGGTCTTCCTGGCTCCTCGGGGCGCGATATCTTTCTGCTGTAGATTGCATGTATGTATGTATGTTCGCAGTTATGCACCCCACGTGCCCTCTTCAACACATCGCGTTTTACACTACTACCGGCAACGGCACGTCCTTGCCTCGGATAATATGAATGAAGATGCTACGGTGAACATATGCGTATGATGACCCAGACCCCCAGATCACGGCCCCTCATCCCAACCTGCTGTGTGGTACCGCAATATTCTCGAATATACTTGCGGTAGAGGCACAGCCAGGTTGAAATCGTAGATGATGAACAAGAGCGGCACCCCCCCCGCGCTCAATCCAAGGGTACGATCCATTGTTCCCCTATCCCCTATCTGCTATCTCGAGCGGTGAAGCGGTGCCGGTTGCTTCAGCGTGCAACAACAATGCTATCCACGAGCAATCGAACTATCCTTGAGAGAGGATGGGGAGGCCTTCTCTACTAGCACTACTGGTTCTCGTCGTGACGGCTGGGGTAGTAGTGGTAGGACGTATTTCCTGGTCTCCCCTACGGGAGAAGATGCGGGCAGAAGAGAGACATCACCTCGATAATGCAGCAGTTGCAGCGGCGAACAAGACATCAATGTTTACAACAACACGGCGGATATCCCAGCAGGACAAGGGCCGGTCTCTGGAGGGAGAAGCATCACCTTTCAACAGCGAGACTAGGACGACTCCATTGAGCCTCGCGAGAAAGACACGGGGTGGGTGGGTGTGGTAACTACAGCACATACGATACATTGTACTTGTGTTCCGTTTCCTGTCGTCTCGTGCAGGTAGTAATACGCCTGGTACAAGTGTGGCGCACCCGTACCCGTACAGCAGTTGATATGCTACGTATGCTATTCTTAGAGGGCGATCAGGACCACGTGTAGCCTTGATCGCAGCCACCATGAGAGGACCACGCGGTACGAACGTGTCGAGGTAAGATGCATTTCATGTCCAGACCCTGATCCAGACGATATCCTTGTCTCGGGCGGCGGGATCCTGTCTTTCTCTACATGAGTTTTTGTACACCCCTTTGGACGAAGTTGGCTTACAAACAGTCACAGGGTGTGATGCTTGGGGGTTGTGTTGATGATACGTCCGCCGGTTGTTGTTGTGAGGTTTACACGCGCAGCAATCCCTTAAGATCTTGCCCTCTGGTGAAGTACTCACTTGTACATGTTGCTTCTTTGTCGCTAGTGGGCAGTATCATACTTACTGTTTATTTTCTCTTGCACTGAACAGAAGGCGGGTAGCGGACCTCTCCGTGCAGGGGGGGCTGCATGGCAATACTTGTATGTACCCCCTTTGGGAAGCAATCCGAGGGAGTTGCAGCTCCCGCCAAAACCTGAACATCTTGCCTATTGAACTGCACTTGAGATCTTTGTGCTCAAATCCCATAACGGTGTGGTTTTGTCTTTGTGGGGTGGTATCTTGTGTCGAAAACGGTGTACCTCGGCGGTTCTAGACTACAGCAGTGTCATGCATTGAGCGAGTGTCGGATGTAACCCTGTCCCATCGTCCGCGTATAGGAGGGCGCAGGAGACTGAAGGCAAGGGCGGTTCTACATGCGTCTGCAGTTTGAAGAGGCGAACTGGGTAGTCCAATAGCATGCCTACATGCGGCACAGAGTTGTGCGCATCATTGTGTATGTGAAGAGAGCAACAACAATAACGACATTTAACAAACGCCAAAACACCGCATTGTGAGCGTCGCTTCGCTCCTACGTGGGCTGGCCCGTTGAGGGTCATGCGATGCACATGCCACACCACGACCACCACCACCAGACTTTGCACGTATGCATGCTGCGCGTACGTGTGTAGGCACCCGCTCACGGAGGCGTTTAAAACCCATGCGATCAAAATGCACCAGACAAATACGGGCACCAAACGGGAGACAAGAATTACCACAAAAATAACGCGCACCCCCCGGAATAGAACGTTTAAGAGGTCTTTGGTAGTTTGTCCCGCAGTACACCTACGCTTCCTGGTGTAGATGCTGGTGCTGCATGTATTCTGTGTTAGTGCACTGCCGCCCTCAGCGGTCTGTGGTGTTGAGACTGGGGACTATGTTATCCTAGGAACAGCTGATAAAAAAGGACCATGTATTGTATATATTCGTCACGCAAGCCCCTCAGGCAAGTGCCGGGAGCACACCGCCGCGTGCTCCCGGGGGCCCCGCACTTGGACCACAACCGCACACATACCCTCACACCCATACTTCCAATACGCGTATCCCCCACGGAGGATGCACAGATCGGACTCATATCCAAGTACCACAAACAGCCCCCCTACTTGATACGATGTACGATCTTGCAACCAATGAAAAAACGCAATCAGCAAACATAGAAAAACACCCCTTGAGAAAACTTATTCAACAAAACTGGCTACGCATCCAACACAAAGCGTCTCCATCAGTTTATTCACGAATCCAAAGCGTTCGTCTCTGGAAATAATCTCAAACCGTTGACACAAAAGAATCATCCTTAGAAAAGTACCCAACAATTCTTTGTGCTACATCAGAAAGGCGTCGGAACGAAAACGGACATTTCTGGAAAAAAACAACTTCCAAAAGAGTTGGCACCAAATCCTCAAACAAAACAAAAACTCAACTTCTTGACCAATCAAAACGAGAATTCGGAAAGCACAATGGCCCCAACCATTAATCGTCAAAACATGTCAAACCCTTCCTCCAATACAGTGTCCGAGGACCAAATCCTAAACAGCGCGCACCCGATAATCGGTACCGTCGCTGTTGTCCAAGAAACGATAGAAAATATAAGCAAGCATCCACGCAAACAGCCCCCCTGCTGTCAGCTCCCAAACTTCACCCCGAGCTAATATCTCGATGTCAACAGTCCCCCTTGCTTTGCCGTTCACCTAAAACACAAATAGACAAGGCCAGAAAACGAACCAATTCGATTGCTGCTCACGCCCCCTAGAATCATGGTCATACATGACATCCCCCCCCATGATTTTCGATGCAAGAGCAGCAAAACATGCGATACAAACCAAAAACATGAAAACACGTTACACTCATGGCATCAAACTCCGGAAAAATTCGTACCGTATGAAAACTGTATTTGCAACTGGAACTCCAAAAGCTACCCTGCTCCCTGAGCCACATGCCTTCACGCACGTCAAGCAACCCGCTATCATCCCATTTCTTGCGCGCGGCCAAAAACACACCGCAGAGAGCGACCGCTTAACTCAGGACCTAACATAAAAAAAAAAAGTATCGAAACACCCTAAGCGCCAAAGAATAGGGAAATAATATGAAGCATTCAGCTGCAAGGTAAAACGCGACTGAAAACATACGAAGAACCAAGGAAAAAAAAATAAATAAAACCCCACCTGCTGCTTCCTATTCCACAGGTTGTGGCAATGCTTATCTTGTCGCAGCGAACATTTATTATCGTGAAACCAAGTACAGAAAAAAAAATATTACGCACACGCCGTGGCACACGTGTTTTCTGCATCAAAGTGCACGGCGTGCTTGCAAGGGAAAAATAGAAAAAAATAATAATAATAATATGAAGCCAAATGGCGAAGCTAAAACGTTCATGGCTGCTCGCAAAACCGAACAAAGTCGTAAACGTTTCACATGATTTCCCACTTGGCTGTAACAAGGTGAGATCGTCGCTGTCACCGTGTCCTCCCCGTTCCCGGTCGACTCGAGGGCGCCACCGCTGCTGCCGCCGCTGCCATCGCCGCCGCTGCCGTTCCCCCGCCGCCACGACCGTCATGAGTTCCAGCGCCAACACGGCTGCCGGTAACGTCGATGCTGCCGCCTCTACCACCGCCGCCGTTGTCGCCGCTGCCGCCGACGGGGCTCTGGCCAAAACCGCCGCTGCCGTCTTCTGCTGCGGTCGGAGCTCTGGCCGAAGCCACCACTCCCGTCGCTGCTCCTGCTGCCGCCGGTGTCGCCGCCGGAGCTCTGGCCGAAGCCGCCACTCCCGTCGCGGCTGCCGCCGTTGCCGCCGTTGCCGCTGCCGCTCCCGTTCCTGCCCCTATCGAAGGGGTACGCCAACCCTGGGACCGCCCCCCGTCTCCTCGCGCAACGCGAAGATGCCTTACCGGGGTCGAAGGGGTGCGTCCGGGCTCCACTCCAGGTTTCATCTAACCCCTCACCCCCGTTCCCATCACTGCCGCTTTCCTCGCTGCTGCTGCTGCTGCTGCTGCTGCAGCTCACTTCCTCCTCAGTCTTTCCGGGATCAAAAGGGAGCGTCGGGGCTCCACTCCAGGTTCCATGCAACCCCTCGTCCCCGCCCCCATCGCCGCCACTGTCTTCGCCGCTGTTGCTACAGCTGCCGCTGTTGCTGCTGCTGCTCGCGTCTCCCTCAGCCTTCCCGGGGTCGAAAGGGTGCGTCGGGGCTCCACTCCAGATTTCGTCCAACCCCTCGTCGCCGCCCGTGCGGCCGTCTGGACACCCGACGCCAACGCGGCGACCGGGGACGCCGCTGCTGCTTCTGCCGCTGCCGTTCCCCCTGTCACCGATGTCGCTACCGCCGCCGCCGCGGCTGCTGCTGCTGCTGCTGCTGCTGCTGCGGCCGCCGCTGCTCGGGTCATCCGTCTCTCCACCATACTTCTCCTCTCCATCCACACGCACCTCCAGCGTATAAAATCCTCCAGGGTCAAAAGGGTACGACGCGCCCCTCTCGAAACCGCAGATGCCGTCGTCTCCGCCGCTGCTGCAGGTCAGGGTGCCCGGGGCCATCGCGGCGACCAGGGACGACGCTGCTGCTGCCGCCGCTGCCGCCCCCCCCGCCGCCGACGCCGCCACCACCGCTGCTGCGTCCGTCGAGGTGCCCGGGGCCATCGCGGCGACCGGGGACGACACGAAGTCGGTGCTGCTAGTGCTGTGGGTAGACGCGGCACTATCACCAACCCACCAGTCGGTACACCCAGACGCCGACAGCAAAGTGGGGACAGGGGCCGGCGGATACGCTACAGGGTGACGGTGTTGGCAGAAAACGTGAAGAGCATTACGATCGGGGGGGGGACCTACCGGCTCTACGGTGCGGTACGAACCGGCATGACCATCCCCCCCTACTCCATCAACGCATTCACCCTCATCGCCACTGACCTGTGTATCCACGCCGGAAGCATCCCCCCACGCGCGGCCCTCCTGCTGTTGCAGCTGCTGCTGCGGCTCCTGCTGCCCATCACCCACAGAAAACTGGACCTCACTACCGGCTCCACCCACCGAGCCAAGCTGCTTTTCTGGCTGCTGCTGCTGGGGCACACCACCATAGCCGCTGCCGCCAGAACCCTGCCATGGCTGCACACCTCCGCTGAAGTCATCCTGATGCACCACGGCAAGGTGCTGCTGCGGAAGAGGCGCCGACACGGGCCAATGGTGCGCTATCGACCCGTCTACACAACTTGCCGAATACCCCGGCTCCGCGCTGTTGAGATGGGAGTGCTGGGGGAAAGGCTGCTGCGAGAAAGGCTGGTAAGGTGGGGGCATTACGGCGTTGAGGTGGGGTGCCTGAGACGTGTTGGCCGCCGCGTGTTGGCGCGGCGGCTGCTGCAGATTGTTGGATGTGTTAAATTTGCAGTTGCGTGCCGTGTGGCCGGATTCACCACAAACAGAACACCTACCATAAAATCGCGGAGGAGCCTGGCAGATGATGGCCGTGTGCCCGACATGACCGCAGCGACCACACATGGGCACGGCGCACATCGGTGATCCCGGGGGAATGGGGGATGCCTCCTGCGGCCACGCTGCGTTCCGCCCGGGGTCCCTGGGACCACCCGGAACGAACCCCATCGCCATTGCGGGAGTGAACTCCTGGGGCTGCTGCTGCTGCTGGGGCTGCTGCTGCTGCTGAAACGACTGCTGCGGAAAATGCTGAGGGAATCTCCGTTGATACTGCTGCTGCGGCGCCTGCTGATTAAATGACTGTTGCGGCTGCTGCAGCTGCGGGCGATATCCCCCGTTGTACTCTCCCTGAGTTCCCCCTCCCCACCCCGGCTGCTGCTGTCCATCTCTACCCTATTGTCTGCCTTGGGAAAACCCACCGGTCCTCCGCTGCGGACCACCACCACCGCCGCCGCCGCCACCGCCGCCGCCGCCGTTGCCGTTGGGCCGTGAATTTCCGCCGAAACGAAGAGCGTGCGGGTCGCCAGCCGGCGCGGCCGTCCGCTGAGCACGATCACCGAGATTTTTCTCAACGTGGTGGCTACGCACAAGAATCTCCAAGCTTCTGCGTGTGAGCGTGTGATCATGCATGAGCACGGTCTTGACCTGTTCGTAGTCTGCCGAGAGGCTTCTACGTAAAGTCGCAAGGACCTCACTTTCCGGGATTTCATAACCGTTGACAGCGCGAAGCGTATTCAGCACTTTGTTAAACCTCAGAAAGTAGTCTTGCGGGTCCTCTCCGAGCTGCATCTTCATGTTAGCGAGAGACAACTTCAGGGCCTCCTTCTCAGAGCTACTCATCGGAAGACAAAACTCCTGGGCAGCCTCCCATGCCCCCGACACATTCCCTACAGCAAGAATCGTCGATTGGAATTTCGCCCCCTTGGAACTTCGCCCCCTTCGTGGCTGGCCTCAAGTAATCGAAAGCACGCTCGTGATCACGCACACGCTTCTCACTGTGGAATCTTATGTTCTCGCTCCTGGAGGTGTGGATGAGCCAGATGCGTTGATCAGGACTCGCCGGCGGAGTGAGTGTGTGCCCAAGATCTTCGCCGGCGAGGAAGACCTCGAATATCGTTTTGAAGAGCGGGAAGTTGCCGTCGTACACTGGTGGCTTGCGGTCCCTGTACTGCTGTTGCACTGGACCATCTCGAAAAGAAGTAGCCGCTCCACCGGCTCCAAAGGTGTCCGCCCCCCCGGCTGCTCCACCCCTATTATACCCCGACGCGTACCCAGCGCCATCCACCCTATCTCTAGTAGCGTCCCCCGCTGAACTGCGCTCCCTTTCCTCCTCAAGTTCCCTCCGTAACTCCGCATTCTCGGCTTCCGCTTTCTTCATTCCTTCTTCCACTCTCTCTCTCTTTCCGTCATCGCTGTACCAACACCTGGCCTAGCTAGGCTCCACGATATCGTGTTAGTGCACTGCCGCCCTCAGCGGTCTGTGGTGTTGAGACTGGGGACTATGTTTTCCCAGGAACAGCTGATAAAAAAGGACCATGTATTGTATATATTCGTCACGCAAGCCCCTCAGGCAAGCTGGTATTCGACACGCAAGCCCCTCAGGCAAGTGCCGGGAGCACACCGCCGCGTGCTCCCGGGGGCCCCGCACTTGGACCACAACCGCACACATACCCTCACACCCATACTTCCAATACGCGTATCCCCCACAGAGGATGCACAGATCGGACTCATATCCAAGCCACAAACATTCTGTTTATTCTCCAAAGACAACCGTTAATGTGTGTTGTTGTGTTCGCAATACAATCCCTGCTCAGGTAGCACGTCGTGGTCCAGCAGACGCGGACACCTTCCATGGCCAGAGGCTACGTACCTACCCGAAAATGGGCACACATATTTTTAACAGTGAGAGAGCATGAAGGGATCCAGAAAACCAAAACAAACGGCATACCAATAAAGCCCACACCACGGCCTTTGCAGTGCGACAGCGCCATGACCATTTCACGATGTCCGCACTCTTTGCTCACTCGATCTTCACGCCTACCTCACGTCGTAGTTCGCGTAAAAATCTCTGGGCCAGTAGTCTACGCAGGTCTTTCTAAGTATGCACACAGTGGTGTAAGCAGGTTTTTCTAAGTAACAATCATATTGGATTCAGTATCGAAACGGATAAGTTGGGGTTGTGGTTAGGGTGAAGGTCTGCACACCCCCTGTCTAGTGGTTTTTCGTCGCAATCCTTGGGAGTTGCAGCTCCCACCAGAACATGAACATCCTGCCTAGAACTGCAGTTCAGAACCCTGGTAATCACGTTCTCTCTTGCGTAGGCAGCCCCTCTGGGCATGCCGATCAACTCTTCAGCCTCAACGAAACGCCTTCCTTTTGCCATCACGTGGCCAGACCTCCACACGACTATTTCGACTTCTACCTATCCTCGGTGTGGAGGATGCCAACAGGTTTCCGAGTCTGGAGCCCAGTGTTGAGGAATGGGCGACATTGTTTACTGCTCCCCACGTGCAACAGTAAAGAAAAGAAACAAAAAAATATCTTTGATTGCTGCGGATCAATTCCCACCAATGAGGAGCTGACCATAGCTGTTTTCTTTGGTTGCCTTTATGAACTCCGTAAAGGCCAGAATGAAATGTTAATGTTAGTGGACGCTGGCGCCCCCTTCAGAATCGGGGACACTGCTTTTGATGGAAACATTGCTCGACCCAGAACAATGGGAAAACAGTGTTGAACCGCAAACATGCTTGAACGGAACAGCGCTCGGAGTTTCAGGGAAGGGCAGAAACGTTTCGATTTTGTTTCCGTAAGTCAACACGAAACGTTTGGAGCCGCAGGGGATTCAACACCAAGCCGCGGGAATTGTAGTGAGATGCAGGTAGCCTTTCACAGTACGAACCTATGCACGGGGGTGGGAATTCGAAAATATAATGTCTATCATACCAGGTACCAATCTAGAAGCACCTCACTCAGAATACACCCAAAGCAATGAGTTTGGGAGTAAACCCGACAACGATCGGAATACACAAGGGCGCGGATGGAATGAGTCGAACCACCCGACAACGTTGGGAGTGATGAAGCGCATGAGTGCAATCACATTTTCTCTAACACGAACCGTCACTGTTGCAAACTACCCGGATGAATACATACATTGTTTTCGACCCCCTCGCCTTGCCCCGCCCCTCCCTCCCTGCCCTCTCTGTTTTCCCCGGCCGCAACAGGTGTTGGCCCTCTGGAAATCAAGTACATATCGCTCATTGGCGAGAGGCACAGCGGGACAACGTGGATGGTGAAGTTCTTGCAAGACTACTTTCGAGATAAGGACATCACGGTCACCGCGACGCTTTGCACGTGGAAGGTAACATGGGCAGGTTGCTTGCATGTTCGACAGAGGTGTTGAGGTGTTATATGGCCATCCCAACCCTATGGCGCGTGAGTTGTACAGCGTGTGTGTGACGTGTCAAGGGCGCGGTGAATTCTTGCAGACAACTACGAGATTTTTTCATTTTTCTACTTGTCCCGAGTTACCCGTTGTTCAGGAGGCGAGGATGATGACGGCAGGTCACGGCATCGCTTTGGATTGCGAGCAGCAAATGTTCTTCTCAAACCTGGAACGAAAGTCGCGAAAAGTCGACACAACCCACCATGCGCAACACCATTATTTGTGCGTCGTACATACCAGGATTCGATTCTCTCCCTCGGAAGCTCGACATCCCGCCCATCCCAATCCATCTGTTCCTCGTCTGCCATATTCCCTCCTCGCACCATTGTCAGCACTGGTTTCAAGATCGCATCTACCAAGATATCCACGACGGCAAAAGGCCGTGCAGAGAAGGGCAGCAGTGCCCCGCGTGCAAGGACATCAACCACACCCTGGTGGTCGCGATGTGGCGGAACCCCTACGACTGGATCAGCGGGATGCACAAGATCCCATGGCACGCTCAGGTGCTTTGCAGTTGTGCTTTTCATTCCGCACAATTCTAGGGTAGGAATAGCTTTGTCGGTGGCCAAAGTGTGGGAGGGCCTCCCTGTTTGTATGTTTTTTACTCGTGTATTCAGTTATCTCTGTACCTCCGTGTTTTTGTTCCGGTGCTCACAAAGGCACATACGCGTATGTAAAGCTAGTCAGGGTAGTCAGTAGTTCCATGACATGCTCAGATGCAGGGGGCACGATTTGTGATGCTGACGTCCACTCAATCTCCGGGTTGGGTTTGTGTGGAGGTGCGCTTGCGCAACAGTAATTAATGGTTGCATTCATGTATCAAATTATGATGACACCTGGTCGACCCAAAATACGTTTCAAGCGTGCATGGTACGAAGTGGTAATTAGCGGGAACGTACGGCACCGTCTTCGCACGTCGAATCCCGTACCTTTCGGCCCTTCAAATTCTCGTGGTTCTTCCAATGCTTGGTTAGCGACGTTGAGATAAATGGGCCGGGTGACGTTTTCTATATCGGTTCTTGTCTATCAAATCCAATAATCAAACTGAATCTTTGTATTCGCCGGATAATTTTTCGGTCGTTTTTGCTCGACAGGCGCATGCTAGCATTCCGGACATGAGCAAGTTTATGACGATGCCATGGATTATGGGCGCCGAGGTTCGTGATCATCGCAGAGCACGTAGACATATTCGCAAGCCCAGGGGCAAAGTCCATACGTCGGTTGGGGCGCAACACGACACGCCGCTGAGGTCCTTGCCACTCCACAGGAGTGGCACCGCCAAGCATCAGACTTTCTCATTCCGTCTCACCCGCATTCTGTGGAGGTTCGCCATACCAACGCCATAGAAGAGTCGTGGTAGCCGATGGTCGCATGCGGACGAGATACCCAATGTCCTGCGTCGACAAATTGAAATCGATTCACGCTTGCTACGGCCAGGTCAGCACTGGCCACAGCAGTTGTCCTTCGAAGTGTGTTCGTCCCAATGTCTTGAAACGCACCGTCACCCGTGTCGCCGACGCCATTGGTATAATTGGTATCCGCTGTTCCTCGTGTTTTTTTCCGTTCCATGGCCGTCCCGCACCCCGACAGCAAGAGAAGCACGCCAGGAAGGAGGCGCTCATCAGGGCCAAAGACGAGGTAAGCTGTGGCAACGATTTGTTGGCTAGTCCTGTGGGATATGTTTTTTCACGATATGGACCTGTATGTCGTCACATCCACCCTTTCCAACTCGTGTCCACCTGCTTGGAATTGTGTCAAACCATCTTGTCTGTGGTGGGTTTCACGCTGACCCTTGTTCCGGGTGCTTCTTTTGTTTTTGCTCCTCGGTTTGAACCCCCGGCAGACGGCACATGTCGATGGGGGACAACATGAATGGTCGTTGCTGGTTTTCTACCCTCCAAATTCAATGCTCATGTTCACTACACTACCGGTTCGAGTACTCCTTACTCGCGCTCTCGCTACCTTTTAATGCTTTTCAAACTCCTCCTCTATTCTGCCGAGCTTTTATTGCGCATTTTGAATTCGGTGCACATCGGCATCCGCGTCGCACCTTCACTTGCTCTTATCTTTGCCCGCACCTTCTTCGAGGTACCCACGTAGATACATTTTCATTGTCGAATAGGCGAACAAAACTGACCCTCGCGGCGAAACGGCAAGCTTTTGCTGCTGTGCACAAGTCACGGGAGATCCGGGGTCACGACTCAGTACGGAGATGCAACCTTTCGATCATCTCGTGTAGAGAAGCCCTCGTGAGTTCATTGCAACAAAGCCGTTGTTGAGGCTTGAAGCCGTATATCGTTATGGTTGTCGCTGGTGCTCTTTTATTTTTTTTCCTTTTCTGATGCGATTCGAGCTGTACCCCTATGTTGTGCGCGGCGTGGCCACACAAAATTATCACCATCTAGATCCTACAACGCCTCCGCCAAACTCACCTGCGCTTTTGGGGGATGCGTGCTATCGCATTTTTTTGGACGAACAATTTCTGTTTCGGTCGGGTTGGACACATCTTTGAGAGTACTACACCGTACGTCGTTTGTTGCTGTTGACGTTGCTGTTGCCGCCGTCATTGCCGCCATCAGTTGCCTTGCATCGACAACTTTTTGCCGTGGGAGGTACTTCCCTGTCGGCCAGGAGACGAGTCCGCCATCTATGAGTTGGACCCGGGCGGAGAGGCGTACGGGAACATCTATGAGCTGCGGAAGGTTGATGATTTTTTGTTTGCCGCAGTCACTTGGGCCAACCTGGCATGTGTTTGGTTATCCCCGATTCCCTCGTCCGGTCGGGTAGATATGCGTTTTGGTGAATCAAGGTGTGTCTTGTTGTTGCCTTGTATGATCTCGCCCTCACAGAACGAAATCCCTCGAGTATGCTCTTCTGCTGTCTGATCCCAATCTTCCCCCGGTGTGATGCGGTCTCTCTGTCTCGCTCGCTTTCGTGCGTCTATCAATAGGGCGTGTGGGTCCTCTGTGACTCCCTGGCCTAAACGACTCTTCTTGCATTCTTCTTTCATTGTCGCCTGCCGGTATGTTTGTCTATGGTAGGGAGCCTCCTGCTTGTAGCGGTGTGTGCGTTCCCCCTCACGTGCCTGCTCGTAACCAGTACTCTCTCTCTCTGTCTGTCTGTCTGTGTGTGTCTCTCTCCCTCCCTCTCCCTATGTGTCTCTCTGTGTGTGCGTTAACGCCAATATTTTCAGGCCAAAATCCTAGATTTTGACGCCGTCAAGATGTGGGCGCCGTTTTATGAGAAGATTCTTTACGAGGACATGCTCGCCAAGGACGGGCTGAAAATGTGGCTCATGTCGCTAGATACACTGTGAGCTAAGATGAGGCAAACCTCAGGGGTTCGGTGTGGCCTTGGCCAGTAGTGGGAGCGTCCCACAAGCAAGGGTTGCAGTCGATATTCTGTGATCACCGCTGCTGTATCCCCTGCGATTCCCAAGGCAAGACCTGTTTGACACGAAGACATTCCTGCCGACCCCCCGCAGCACTTGGTTTAGAGATTTCCGTAGGAACTTTCTCCCGCCGTTCGTCCAGCGAACTCCAGGACCATTGTGCTCTTGACATCAGCTGCTACACTGCTACAACTTGTGGTGACTCTCTTGGACTCTAGGTACGGCTTGGGTGGGAACTACAAGAGCGTGCCGGACAGTGCTCTGGCGGCCAAGATGGAATCGTCTCGAAAACAGATGTACTATTTGAACAGGTGTGGGAAGCTGTTCGTGGTGGTGATGGTAGTGATTATCGTGTCGTTGGGCCTGATGAAGGCATGCAACACCTGGCGAAGCCCCCGTTTTATTCAAAATCCTGCATAGCATAGTTCCTTTTGGCCTTGTCACATCAAGTGTGCACGTGAGACCTGTGGGGTTTGCTAATGTATTGGCCATTTCGTCTCCATCCGCTCGAGCTGAGACTCTACGCGTCCGGCAAGTCGACTTGTGTGCAAA
This sequence comes from Ectocarpus siliculosus, assembly GCA_000310025.1. NCBI lineage: Eukaryota > Phaeophyceae > Ectocarpales > Ectocarpaceae > Ectocarpus > Ectocarpus siliculosus. The sequence continues at coordinate 873,698 of FN649726.1, read as the reverse complement.
GGCATGGCTACACACCTTACAACCGGCTCCTGCTCAGCCTCAAAGCTCGTGAGCGTTGGCCAAGCCCGTCTAAAACCGGCGGGTATCAAGCTTTTGGATCATACCACCCTTTAGGACTTCGTGCCGAGATTGCGTTGCTGACAATATGCGGGCAGAAAACATGCTCGGGGGTTGTATGAGTGAAAACTCACTCGACCTAAGTCTGGGTGGACACAAGGCGTGGAGATCTGGAAAATATAGTTATGGCGCCTTGTGTGTGTACATCCAAATGCAATGATGTACCGTGGCTGAATCTGAGTACGTGACATTCCGTACTGGTCGCGATATGTTTCACAAGGGACATTCGGACGGAGATCCAGAACAGTCGAATGCTCCCTTGTCTGTCCCTAAGGGTGTCGAAGCGACGGTGGTCAAGCCGCACTTTGGACGAAGCAGCAACAGTAATGTTTCTTTAAGGAGGCGGTCGCGGCCAGGGTTCTCTGTCTGTCGAACACCTGGTTTTTGCTCAATACCACCCGGAAAGGAAGAACGAGAATCATATCCACTGTGAACGCGCCACACGTTTACCTGTCCACCTATACCGTTCCGATCACATGTCGTTGCGAACATACGTACTGTTGTTCGTAATCTGAGCTCCAAAAAGCCAACACCCAATCTCGAGAAACTAGCTCAAGAGGCAGGCAGGAGAGAGAGAGACAGAGAGAGAGAGAAGATGAGGAAACAATTCCAGGCACTTATGACCACCGTCGCTTCGACACCCTTCAGGACAGACGAGGGAGCATTCGACCGCTCTGGGATGCCCATCAATATGCCCGTTATGTATCCCTAGTATCGCGACCAGAACGGAATGCCACGTCCTAGGATTCTACCACGGTACATCGTGTTTTGAATGTATCCGCAGACACTAGCCGGAGGGTTCAAGGGGATTCTGACCTCGCTTGTGGGCATGAAAGCCATCTGAAAATGTCAAGAGCTTTCGAGGGTGAAACATATGCCACACATCGTAGACCTGCTACCGTGGGTATTTGATCTGGTGGGCAACAACTCACCGGAAAATAACTGCAAATATTTGTCTGAAAGGAGTTGAAGACGGCAAAATTAAAACCTCGAGTTCAATGACATGAAAATAGTCAGTCCAAGTTGGTACTGTTTGGAGTCTTCACAAAAGAAAAACAATAACAATTCGTGAACGTGGCCTAGGTAATGCTGACCCGCCCCCCGTCCCTCCTTTTCGGCTTCGCACGCACCGGCCTCCTTTTGATCTGTCGCATTACGAATTACGCAGTCAGCACTGTGCACCGCACTGTAAGATGGGAGGTGTGGCGGGAAGAAGCGCTTTGGAGACGATGAACCGACTGTGGGACGAGGAGCTTGAGAAAGACCTCGGTTACCACCAAGTGCGATAGCACAGCGGCCTGAAGCTGCTGCCAGCCGAAGCCGAACTGTTCGCGGACTACGGATGGCTTTGTGGCATGCTTGGAATGTTTTCTACAACATGGAAGCTCCATCGGCCAGCTTGAAGTCTACAACTTCGAGCTAGGAATTTTGAGGACCAAGGGCCAAAGGTGCGGTGTCACCAGTTGGAAGGTGCTCGGAATATGTGGGACAAGGGGCTTGGGCGAGGCGTCTAAGGCCACCCGCTACCAAGCGCGATAACCCATCTCAGAGGCGTTATGCAGGTTGCGTGGCCTGCTGCATGTTTTTTCCGACGCGAGGGGATCAAAGTATTTCGAGAAGCCATACTTCCCTCCCAACATAGAGAAACGCGGGGTGGCTCACGACATGCTCATCGTTCCAGGTTTGCTGCCCTGTAGCCTAGGGTTCGCAGATGCGTGATGTACACAGTGATGCACGTGAGTGGTTTACCTCGTTTGGTGGTGTACATGGGCTGTTTGTGCTGAGTTTAGCAACGTCGCGACTCCTCGTCTTGAGTATTGAGGGATGGTGATTTTGTACGTATTGGTGTCACACGTAGAAAATTTATCTAGTCATGATGTGATGGTGTCTTCAACTTGTTGTCACTGCTTGATTTTCATTTCTAAGACCGGCACGGTCTCTAGAGGTTTCACCGCTCCCTAAGACAAAAGTGAATGATCAGTATCAGTCGGAAGACCCGGACCATGCACTTTTTTGTGCAAACCGCCGACGCGCGACAAGCCGCCCCACGGACCATCCTGCACTACTGTACACGCCCTCAGCAAGTTTCAACTCGATTTGTTCCTCCTGCGTGAACGCTTGGCTGTGTCGGTGATCGGCCCATCTCAAGCATGGAAAGACGAGCACGCCGCAAGTGCTTGGACGCGAAATTTGTCCGATTCCGGCTAATTCTTTGCGTAAACGTAGCCTATCCGCCATCAAAGTAAAGCCCCGTTTAACCTACGCCAAGATAAGCACCTTCTTCAAGTCCGGGATGGCTGGGTGTCTCGTAGCCTACCAATCAGGAGTTCGGTACACATCTCTGCCACCTGCCCCGAGGAAGCTTTTCCGCCGCATTTCGAACGGGTACATGTATGGATTTTGAGTTTGTCGCGCAATGAATCTTTTGGAGCCCCTTTTATTTTGGCTGCCGAGCACGATCCCGTAACATGACAACGACACCGACTTACCATACAACGACAAATTCTTCGGAACGCTCATTAGGCCCTTCTGACGAATCGAGGCTGGGGTATGAGTACACGGTTTTGCCGGGTGGTTGAGGATCAGATGTACGTTGTAGGATGATGCCTACATGTCCCAAGCAGTATTATCATCCCAAACTACTGTAGAGAGTTTGGATTTTCCACCGACTTCGGACACTGTTCCATTATGGGCCCTCTCATAGCCTCTCGGGAACTCTCGGGAAATCATCTCCGACATGGGTCGCGAGATGGAAGAGCCCCAACAGTATTGGAATTATTGGAAGTTGGTCACCGGCGGAGATGATCAATGAAGAACCGCTCCATTTGTGACGTGATGTCATCGTCTGGTCTAATGCATTTGGCTTGCGCATATGCGAATCTAGGCGGACTTTCTGAGGAGGGAGGGAGCAGTTGATGGCAATCGATCGCCCAGCAGCGAGGGGGGAGGGCGGACCGCGAGTACACCATACAGTACCACAGTCTAGTCTATGTTTCGATGTTGTAGAAAAGAGGGCATCACCCTGCTCAGCTTTCGCGATTCCTCGTCACTGATTGGTGTAAGTGGTTGCGCCGCGCCGTTCTCATGACAACAACCCTCAAGTGAGTGGATTGAATTGACTTTTTTTTTTCCGGCTCACACAGCAAATTGACCCCATTGATGATCTTCTTACTATCGCAAAATATGGATAGAAATCACGGCAAAATTTGCAATTCCGTACTAAAGATAGAGAGGGTTTATCGCGCATGCTATCGTGCATCTAGTCCCGAAAACCCTTTCCGTTGAGCGAAAATTGCACACAGCACACGAACCTCCTTCACTCCCAATATTCTGGCTCACGCACGCCGCAGTCGTGACCTGCATCAGGCACCGAGGCACTACGTTGGCGTCGGCTCCGGTGTGCGTTATCTCAGCTCTCCATCTCGCAAGCGTGAACCGGGTTGATCACATGTTGAGGGTGCTGTATCTTCCCTCCCGTGGTATTTTCTCTTTGGATCGTACAGCAGTAGGCGGTAGGTTGGGTCCGGAAAGAAAGGATCACATCAGAGACATTTTCTGCTGTACAAATGGTGGTACTGCGTGTACCTCTGCACACATTACTCACTTGCGTGCTTCTGTGGTGGGCTACCTCTTGGTCTCTCTGTTCGCCTTTACGGCGCAGGTTTTTTCTCGTTAGCGAGGCACGCCAGCGACCTTTCGGCACAAAAAGTTTTCGTACCATATCCTATAGACCACCTCGCCGTACGACACGTGTCCATGCACAAACATACATACAGTGTTGGCCAATTGGCCAGCGGGTGTGCGATGAAGACATGGTCGTGCTGTAACGGTCCCAAGCAGTGTCCATGTCGACAGCATGAACGAAGTTCGGCACAATCCACGATCCATATTCCGACGACCATGATCCGACGACGGGTAAATGTTCCTCCGCGTTCCTCCGCGATACGGGGCGATCTTTCATTCCAACGTGCACCAACATGGCATCCACCCTCACCCCAAGCCAAACCTGCGTGCTCAAACAACATGCCCTCAGCAACAGAAGTGGAGGGGTGGACGGGACCACGGATCGGATGGATCCGACGGGTATACGTTTCATTCTACAGCCGACCAGCCACCGCGGACCATGGCGCAGGCGGACATAGCATACCGAGGCATGTGTCGCACAACGGGACTGTTTGTCCATGCTCATGCTCGGGCACACCACAGTCTGGGTGATTGCTGCACTCCATGGTACATTGTATCGCAAGGTCGAACACCGCTGGCACGACCGTTGGCACGGCAGTCGACCTCAGTCGGTGGTCCCGCAGTAAAATAAACCTCGGCCAGTGGTCCCGCACAGCACGCTGGCCAGTTTCATCGTGTTGGCGCAGACCAAATTGGTGAGTTTTGAGCGACAGGGTATATAGAAACAAGGTGAGCACCGTGGATATGAGCAGACCCTAGAATTGTTTGGCTGGCACAAAGTGTTTCAGTCTTACAGATTTATCTGTCTCTTCCAGCGGTGGTCTTGATTGGGGGTTTGGCTGGCACAAAGTGTTTCAGTCTTACAGCAAGTGTCTGTCTCTCATTCTTTCCCCAAACTCAAACAAAAACACCCGGGGGGGTATCCAAACAACTCCCCCACCCCCCACCACACCACCACACACCACCACGCCACACCACCAAAATCGGAAAAACTGGAACTGCGACATTGCCATATCGTACTGCTACTGTATCGTGCATTTAGTCATCAAACAAGGGTTAACGTGCGGAACGGCACATCTGCACGGGAAGAATCGTCAGGGCGTCACGGGCTCTCGAGCTGGGAGCATGCAAACGTTGACCCCTTCGCAACTGGCACTCATTCCACTTGTTGCACTCACGTGCCGGCCACACTCACTCCAGAGTGCGTCATCATGTGGTTAGTCTCCCGACCGTTTTACCGAAGCGCGTCATGTCTCAATATATACATATCGGTAATTGTTCTATCAGATCTCCCCGTTGTCATTTGGTGGCTACCAAGTCTACAGATCTTGCCTGATGCTATAAAGAAGAGAACGGCATGCTCCGGGTTCTAACAGATTAGAACGACGCTCCGTTATCATCGTCTACAGGACTTTTCCGGCTTTCCTTGGCTCCGGCTGTTCAAAATTTCCACAGAAAATACAGGTGCGAAAAGAAGGTTTCGGATCTTTCTGGTCTGCGAACAACAAGTCGGGCCTTCACATGCATCGGTTGATTCAATTTAGCAATTTAGCATCAAAACGTTCACTTTCTCCCTTGGCCCCATTGATGGACACAAGTAAATTCATTTCAGGTATGGTGAACCATGTACACCAGACAATATATTTTTGACGTCATGATATCCACCACCCGTTGACGTTCCCCAAAAAAGCATGATCGGTCGATTCCGCCGTACATACTACTACGAGAGAAAAAAATCCAAAGTCTAAATTGCTTCTCCGGGTACAGAATGCACTTGATGTGTCGGCGGATACACCTACTTGCCAGCAAATTACTGTTTTCGCTTTCACCAGAATGTTCCCCAAAGGTACGATGTCGCTTCTACCTTCCACCCCATCCAGCAGCATTCGTTTCCAGAGGCCTTGGCCATTCCATGCACCAAACAGCCGTAGTTATATTACCAGTTCCCGCTATCGCTATGCGTGGCATCTCTTGAATTTCCGTTTCGTGTCACCTTCAGCATAAAACGCCGAGGTGCGTGTTTCGCAGCCTCCCCCGCCCTAATCAACTGCTCAACCCGGCTATGCGCCTCATACGTGGGACTCTGTCGGGAAAGCAAATCTGATTGCTATTTCCCACATTTCTCGCATCGATCGGCAAGGTTGAGAGTAGCTGCAGCGAAAATTGCAGGATCCTGAAGTGAATTTACCTCGTCGAGTACCGTCGACCGTGTCAAACCAGACCCTTTAAGAGCAGTATGTATTTCACTACCCCCGCTAAAGAATGATTCCTACCATACGTTTTGAGGTTCTATGCCCGCAAATGACCTGACCCACTGCGCCTAAAATGTGGGGCGGCTTTGGACCATTGTTCATTTTTCCTCGGTGGGCTTCCTTCCGTTTGAACCGCCGCGAAGCTTTCTCGCCACCTGAACGACTCCGGGGGTTGCGGGGCCAAAGTCGATATCAACACCCACACCCCCGTCGCCAATTCTCGAGTTGGCTCCATCGGCGTTTCCGGGATCTTGTTGAGTTTCTTGTGTTTCGTCGTCGTTGTCGCCCTGAAGACCGGCTAGAACGTTGCGCGGCAAGAGGGCCTCAAGAAGTTTGAGGGCAACGCCTCCCACCAGGCTGGTCTTGCGAAGGTTAGTCCACCGTTTGTTTTCCTGCTGTTCGAGGGCCTCTCCTGGTTGTTCAGCAGCGACCTGAGCCGACTTCATCCGGTACTGCGACCCGGGAGACGGTTGATGCAGCTGATGCTCCATGCCGGTGAACCTAGGGCCCTGAGCCATCTCCGAGAAATGCTGCATTTCTGTAAGGTGTGTGAAGTATTCACTGTCCGTGTCGAGTGGCGGTGTCCCTTCCTCCACCCCATATTCTCGCTGGTCGTTCAGTCCACCGCCAACCTCATGCGCCGCTGCACCCACGGCCACCTCGTGTTGATCGTGCGCAAAGAGTTGATAGTTGTCTGCGAATGAATCAAATTGAAAGTCTTCGTCATCTTCGTCCTTCTCTTCTCCCACGTTAGTAACAGAAGCATCACCCCCGCCTGGTTGTTTCCTGATAGAATAGCGCTGCTCCCAGGCGAAATATCCCTCGCTCTCATCGCTTTGGTCAAACGGGTCATTCGGATAGAAGTTTGGGAAGCTGGACCACTGTTCTCCTGCTTTTTTTTTGTGCTGCCCCCCCTGCTCTACCAATCTATCATTCCAGCCTCGAATAATCGCAAGCATATGAGCTCGCTGGAGACCTACATCGCCGTCAGTGGAGGAGGAGCTGCTCCAGTCGTCCGTTTCCTGTTCAACCGCAACCCCTGCCGCATCCGCATCGGCCTGTCTCTCTTGACGCCATTCGGCGAAGATGGGGTGGCCATCGTCATCTTGCAAGCGTCCGGAGTACCCATCTGGGGTCGAAGTCACCTGCCCGTTTTCCGCTTCTCTTGTTGAACTCGACACGATGGGAGTTTCGTCGCTGTACGTTCCCCCAGCCGAAACTGCTTGTTCCCCTTTCGTTGTTTCAAAGTCGCCGATTGCGTACAAGGAGTACTCATCAGCATCGTCCGTCTCCGGGTTGATGGCCACCCCTATGGATTCCCCCACGTTCATGGCCTGTTGTTCTGGCTCAACCTCACTATTGGGCTCATACAAAGCGGGGTCTTCGTAGTACGGGAAATCATCCTCAACGTCAGTGCTCAAGGGATTCCATGTCCAGCTTTCCTCGTGCACCTCCTCCGCCGCCTCTTCCGCGGGCACCTCGGGGGCGTGGTTTTCCTTTCTCTCATGCATCCACTGGCGAGCAATGTGGATATAGAAGTCGTCGTCGAATTCCCAAACGTCCGGGTCCACGTCCTCTCCCGCTTTGACGTCCCTCTCCCTTCCTTTCTGCTGCGGCTGTTCCTCCGGACCACTGCCGCCGTGGTTCTCCTTTCTGCCGTTCCTCGACTCTCGAGCAATGTTCAAATAGAAGTCGTCGTCGGCGTCCCAAACGTCCGGTTCTTCCGCCTTGACGTCCCTCTTTCTTCGCGGTTGCTGCGGCTGTCCGTGCCCCCCACTGCCGAAAGTAGTGCGCCCCCTGGGACGCGGTTCGTAGCCCGTGACGTGGTCGATGGACGACTCGCGGTTGAGAACGCCTTCATCGGTGGATTGTTGTCCCACGTTCATCTCTGTCGGTGTTCCGTCCGCCCGGAAAAAGAACATGCCATCGTCGTCAACACGCCACTCTCCGTACGGGTCTCGCTGCTGATCCCAATGCATGCGACCGCCATCTTCTGTGGGAAGAGGGCCCTCCTCCGTGTGAACCATCTCACCGTCTTGAGCGTAAGCGCCGTTGATTTCGGGGTTGAGAGATTCCGCGCCAGTATGAACGTTGTCGGGGAGAGGAGAAACGTTTCGGCCTTTGTTCTCCCCTTCCTCCGTCCTTCCCGGCCACGTTGCCCTCCGTAAAACGCTATCGTCGTCGGTGGTATATTCATCTCCCTGCATGAGGTCGAAGTCCTCCTCACCATGATCGGCGGACGGATTATTTGAGACAATCTTCTCTTGCTTCATGGCCCCTTCTTGCTGCCGCTCGCCGGCGTTGTCAGGGTAGGGGACTCGGGGGAAATGGTCTCCTCGCCCGGACATGACGTACCCGTCGTCCGAGAGGCGCCACAAGATCGCGTCATCTTCCCAGCTGTCGTAGTAGGGGAATAAGTCATAGTCAGCGCTGTACTCATCCTGGGCAGCATTCTCCTCTCCTTCCGTATCCTCGGTTTCCGCCTGTCGCTCTTGTTTGCCCCCATCGCCCTGGGGTTTCGAAAATGGCATCCCCGTGCCTCCTGGCCCCGTTGACGCCTTCATGGCCTCGTGAATCCAGTTGCGGGCCGCGTCGGCTATCTTTTCGACCGGGGGTAACATCGCTAACCGTCTCGAGGCTTTATCCCCCGCGCCTACCGTCTCCTCTGGATGAACGTTCGTCTGCGGGGGATTCATGCCGATAACGGGCGGCGTCGAAACGACGTTGCTTTCAAGCGCGCCAACCTCCTGTAGTCGATGGTCCGCGATGGTACCAGGAGGCGATAGATCGACCGCAACACCGTGTGCGGTAGTGACGCCACTCGGAGTGCTGGCGATGTCGACCTGATTCTTCGCCTCGAGGAGCTTCCTGTATTTGGCGGCGAAGAGCGTTGATCCTCTTGGTATGCGTTGAGTTTTGTTAGGCCGAGCCAAATGTTGCTGAGGAGAGTTCTACGGCAACGTATGACCTGTGTTCTTGGCATAGTGCGTGTCAACGACGTAGGATGGCTAGCGGCAGTTGCAAGACGTGAAAGCGGCCAGTACACCGGAGAACGGGTTGGAAAGCCCATGCACTGCTGACCAGGTCTTCCAAGAGGTAACGCTGATGGGCATCCACGTCCATCTGGCACAACAAAAGGGGAACTGAATCCTTATCTCTCACCCTCGCATCCTGGATTGCTCCAGCAAACAGCAGAGCGCCTTCAGTGTGAAGAAAAGTGCCTCGTCCTACAAGCGCAATACCAAGCCTCAGTTCGCCGCTACGAGATCGGTTACTCCAGTGACGTTCGGCTGGTCGGTTTGTACTTCCGATTGCGACCACCAATACTTTGCGATGCGCCCCCCCCCATCGAGAAAGGTTAACATCTAGTATTCCTATGGGTTGGCAAGACATCAAACCACACAGTAAACACAACACCCACCTAACGAGGTTGATGATTTCACCGACGTTCGGTTCATAATGGCTGTCGCATAATGCGTCGACGCTCATGGTGTCGCTAAAACCGAGGTGTCTCGCGTATACGTGTTGCAGCTGTAACAACACCACACCGCGCAGCACCGGAGGGGGAATTGGCGGCAGCGGGAAGGTTTGAGAGGACGGGGTTGTTTTGTCCACGTTGGTGGCAAGAAAGATCTTATCGCAAGGAGGGTAAACAATCAACGGGATGAAATCGAGGGAAACTCTGTCTGTTTGCATGCGTCCACCAGGGTTCAATTCCGCTTTGAGGGTATCGGCATCAAACGGTCACCACTTGATCGAAAAGGCCAGACTTGAGGATCCTCTGGTCTGATTGTTCAAAGTCAAAGCAGCAAAAAATCCGCCTTTGACAGTACGACAGAGATATTGATCGGCTCGAACACTTGGATATTGATCCCAGCAATGAACTCTTCAAGGAGAGCGCAGAGCGATACAAAGAAGTATTTTAGTTCGGTGCCGACCCTAGGTATACGGGTGAAGGCGTCGTAACCCCCTCACACTACACCAGCACGTGGACACAAAGAAACACGCCACCATCCACAAAAAAAAGCCTAGACAATTTTACGGCACGTCTTCCTCGATTGCGCTTACCTTCACGGCAAGGTGCATGTACCCGCTTGAACATGTCGGCGGCCCTATCTCAAGCACCGGAGTGTTTAGGGGCGACACAATCATGGCAGACAACCCCGCGGTGTGGGGGGCCACGATCAGGGAGGCCACCGCGAAGGTGTGCAGCTGCTGCAGCGCGGGACTGTCGCTGAAGGACTCTACCACGTCGTACTTCGGGAACTTCGTCTGTAGAGCCTTCCGAATCTGCGTTGTTGATTGTATCGCCATGGGCGGAGCGGGTTGGAAATACGAAATTACGCTATCGTTTTAGCACGCGGCTTTTCAGACGATTGTCGGCAAGATGACTGAACAGCAGAAGTGGGGGCATGCGGAAATCCTCACCGCTACTCTCAACAACAACAACAACAACAACAACATAACGAGCCATTTTTACCTGGTCGTGGTTTCTCAGCCCCCCCTCCTTCTGGCGCACGAGTACCAAGGTGGGGGGGCGGGTTACTGGGGGAGGAACTCCCGCGCTGCTCGGATACATCCCCTGCAAGAACACCGCGACGACAAGGCCCAGTACGCATGTGTGGTACACAGGAAGACGATGGTTTCGAGGAATAAAGCCACTGCCTTGACTCATGGTCAACGTAGGACAGTTGGCCTTGTGATCTTGTTGTTGGTTGGAGTGATCTTGTCGAACAACGGCTCAAAGTTTCAACAAACGGCCAACACTCAGACATTCGTGGGTGTTTTAAATGAAGTATGATGGGTGTTTCAAGGCTAACGTGACCGCAACACATCGAGGGTGGATTCATCGGTACAGTACATTCAGACATAACAAGGAACGCCACGATGGCTCAGACAGGTGTATGAGGTACAGAAAACCTTGGAGGGCCTTCCGAGTTCAGTTCAGGACATTTCCGTGCGAACTATGTAACCGGGTTTCACGCTTGACGCGTACAACCTTTGTGAGCCAAGTCGACGGCATATTTCGACGAGTGGCGCGAACAAAGAGTGCCCTTCTTGAATGCGATATTTTAGTTTTTCCAGCTGTATGCTACTGCAACTCACCAACGAGCAGGTGTTGGGCGTATCCGGTGTGCTCGAATAGTTCACTTCAAGTGTTCCAACAACGGCAGGCACCCTCCGAATATCGGCTGCGAAACTGTCGGGATGAAGACTGCATAGATATCCCCTATAGTACGAATGCCCTGGACCACTTTTTGGCGGTGCGTCTACTCATTCCGCGTTAGCTTGGCCTACTCACCTTCAGCAGAGCGGACCTCAGCATGTTGACCATCGCGGTGTTGGGCGTTTCGCATGCGGTGGACTCCGGCAGAATTGCTAGATCTGCATGAATCTGAAACAGGCCGGGTTCCGAGGACGGTACGGGCAGCCACTTTGAAACAACTTTTTGGGCAAGAATTGCGCCTCTTCCGGACCTGAAAAAGAGTTTCAGGGCCACACATATCGTCTTGCTACGACCAGTACGACCGACCTCCTTTGCTAAAGCGAAGACCAAGTTTCCGCCACCAATGTTTGCCCGCAGAGGAGCTAAGGAAGCGAGTCTAGCTTGAATTACGAGGACGGACCAACCATCGGATTCAGGACTGCAAGAGAAAACATGCGATATTACGAGGTCGCGTTCAACCACAAGACCGAACGTTCTCCGGGAGAATTGGCCTGTCAACTACCCAAGTAACTTTCTCGGTGTACCTCCGTGTCCACAAAGATGAGGCGCTCTTCCTGTATACCGAGAAGCGCCATGAGCTCAGATGTGTAGTGCTTGCGGTCGCTCCAGGTCGGTGGTGGAGCATGCACCGCAATCTTGGGAAAGCACAAAGAAGAGGACACACGTGGAGATTTGTAGCAAGCCCGGGAAAGGAACGCCCAGATTCGGAACGGGCTAGAAAATGACGCTGTCTGAGTGCATTTTCTTCGGCGTTTCGTTCGGGTTTCTCGCCGATATTCTATCCGCAACATCTCCATATTGTGTTCGCCGACAACCGTCCATTGTGCTTCATTGAGACGAGTGCCGTACGGTAAATGATACCACGCAGTGATTCAAACCCGCCTCTGCAGTTGCATCCGCACAGGAAATCCAGCTGGATGCGCTCATAGCCAACCACCAACGTTTTTACTTCAACAGAGGCTTGGCTTGATGCCCTGAATAGCCACCAACGCGGGCAATTTTCCGACTATTACAATGGGCTGCTGACGTGTGCGAGGTCCATCCCCCAAATGCATGCAGCTACCGAACACATGAACCCTGTGTGTTGTAAGGATGATTCAATAACCTTGTCTGATGTGTAGTAACACTGTGAGGATGTTTTAATAATGTCCAGCACGCTCGTTGATTACGGTCACATATTTACTTGCGGCCTATCTCATATTGCCCCTGTGATGTTTGAGTCCACTGTTGCATCTTGGATTCGATGGTGCCGTGCTAAGGAAAAGAGAAGGGCACCATGTTGGTACTTCCCCCAAAGCTTTCTCATACCTTGATCTCGGAGTTTGCCAGCAGGACGTCCAACATTAACGTCACTCGAGGCAGGCACTCCGACAAAAAGTGGAAGTAGGCATCTCCCCAGTGCTGGGTGATCACGAACACCTTCACGTGTACCCATGAGGTTCATGCATCCAGCAGGAAAGCGCGCCGCGTCACGTGGATTAGACTGATTGTCAGGAGGAAGCTACAATGAACAAGGTTCATCCTGTGATGATCATCTGTTAAACGCTGCATGAATCATCGCCACCATTGTAGCTGTCTCATCCTCAAGCTACCGTGGTGAAGAACGCGGTTTGAAGAATAACTCCGTGAGGAAACGCGAGAGATAGAGGAACAAGTTTTGCTGCAGGGGTCACGGGGTGGTTCTATGGGGGCTGGCAACCCCGTTTCGACCATTGAGTGTAGAACAGCCATCAGCCTCGAACGGTACATGGAGGACGTTTCAATCGTTGCACTGCTGATAGCACACCTTGTCGTGCCGCGGAGCATTCCTTGGTAGAGACCATCTCGCCGAGGAGCCATCGAACTCGGCAGACCCACAGGACTTCGGCACAATGTAGTTCTGTTTTCGAACAGACAGGAGAGACACGGATATTTCGAACATTGTCGATCCATGGTACTTCTTGTTTCCTTGGGAAAAGCTCCTTGTCTCCTATAGGAAACGCTTGTCTGTTGAAGCTGAACATCGAGCTTATGGAAGAACCGAGGGCACAAGACACCGAGCGTCATCACCCATACGGCCTAGACAACTTGGTGCAAACCCTTTTCGTACCTTCGAGCGATGTTTTTCCAAATAAATTTTCTGACTCTGTCCTTCTTCCAAGTTTACAAGCACAACTACATCGGGCGGAATCGTCTCTTTTGACCGTGCCAGTTCAAGGACAAACTTGAGGTTGGCCTCGCCTTTTCGTTCCAGACGTAGCCCGAGGAGTTGATGAAGACATCGGTGAGGCTTACGAGGGTGGGTACGCCCTCGTACCCGTTGTCACTGCTGAACGATGAGGCCATATCGACGTCTGGTCCCGGGTAGTACACACTTAGATGCCTACGTACGAAAACGCGGAAAGACGTTCGGAAAAAGCGTTTCTAGGTGGCTCTCAGCAAATCACAGGTACGAGAGGGCTAGCGCAGAGCACGACGTTTCTGGGCTAGTTTGTTGCTGCCAAGGGCTCAAACTCGGGACATGTGTTTCATCTACAGGGGTGGCGGTATCATGATCATGGTGAGAATTTATCGGCTGAGATCTTACAGGTGTGACGAAACCGGAAGGACTCGTGCCGTAGTGTTGGGGTGGGCCGTCACAGTCATACGATAGGATCGGCAACGGCGCATACGTGTATGCCTAGAAGTTTGCAATGGTTGTCATGAGTCGTAATGAGTCGTCATGAGACCCCATTGGTATTCCTTGGTCGTCATTCGTCGTGTCGGGCCGCTCATGGGCCTCATGGGCCGTCCAACTATTTGAACCCGTCGGACGTCCCAGGGACGCCCATGGCCCATCGCGGGACGCCCATGCGTTCCATGGGTTACCCATGGGTTGCCCGTGGGCCGCCCGTGGGTCGTTTTGAGGCGTTGTTTAGGAAGTTTTTTCGTTATAGTGTAACCATGTCTACGATGTTTCATAGCGCCGATCCATGCGTCTATGCGTGAATAGTGCCAATATTGTACGGTAAATACCATGCCATCAAAAGAAACACCCCCACGGAAGTTGCCATATTTCCGGCAGTGGTGCTGGTTCCCTCTCGAACGTTATCACGGTGGTTTTTTCATAGCACACTCCTCTCCTCTCAATATTTGTCTGTAGAACGCTTTTGTATGAATGAAAAACAATTCAAAGTTGTTGCGCTGCACGACCTACTAGTCCATGAAAAGTCTACCCAACTAGATGGCCTAAAGCGCAACACCTCCACAACACGAAGCGTTTCTCACTTCCCGGCGGTCTCTCCTCCGTCCCGAACAGCATCCAGGAATGTCACCAAACTCCTAACTTCGGGTACATGCCGCACCTCTTCTCCGAGCATTGCCCTTTGATTCGACAGAACGAGAGCATGATCGAGCTGAATGCAGCGGATTTTGAGGTTTTTGTGGCTTTTTCTTCGCGCAGGATAACGACACTAAGACTGACCTGATTGTGGCTACTGCTTGCCGGGATTTCTGATGGCCGGGAAAAAGTTCCCCTGCTTTCGTACGACTGACCTATTTTTCCTCGGATAGCTCCATAAGTGTTGGGTGCGATTGAAACAAACAATAGGCACCTCCTTGGCCAGACTACTTGTGGCTTAGTTCACTGCAAGTACGATTCAATCGAGGTGATCTCTGCCCCAACCGTTCACATGCGCGATAACTGGTTCGTTACCTCGATGCTTTGGTCTCATGCGTGGCAGTGAAGATTGCGAAAAGAAGGGTTCCCCTCTGTTGCCGATATCTACAGCTTTCACCAATGGTGGGGTATCTGGAGCTCCATACCTGGGAAAGAGGGAGCTCCTGAAGATGGGAAAGTACGACCTCAACGTCTCGACAAAATCCAACCCGTTGGCTGGTGTCAGGATACCAGGACGTGCTGTCAGCTCTGGCCTTGTGACGACCACCGCACCCCTGACGCGCGATACTTCATTTCGGAGGTCACCGTTGTCGGTGAGCATGTGCTTTCCCTGTAAACGAGCAGGATGTCACAGCCGCAGAGGGGTTGGTACTGAGGTGTCAAGCCAGACACCAGCGGGAGTAGTTTCGCTTGACGTGGGTGGTGTCTGTCTGGAACGAAACGTGTACGCAAAGCTGATCGACATGTTTCTGACAGAATAAAATTTGTGCCGGGGATTGCACGTTCGTGCGGCGAAACCCAGCATTGCTCACGTCTTTGCATGGGTTGCTTGGGCAAATGCTCTTCAAAGATGTGGCCTCTTGAAGCCAAGCCCACACGTTGGAGCCGTCCAAACCACGGGCTCCATCTAGGTCGACAGGGGACGAAGTATCGGGCAAGACGGGCGTAGCTGGTGGTACGTGCGACGCAGCATCACCACCAGCAACGCGACCATCAACTCTCTCGTCTTCATCACCGGTATTTTCCACGCCGATTTTGGCAGACAAGGTAGTGGCATCAGCAACCGGCAAAGACGGCGCTTCAGCAGCAGCAACCGCTGTGTCGATGCTCCCCTCGACACCATTAGTTTCCGGTGATGCAAGCTTGGCAGAGTTTGTCGTGACCGGTGAAAATGCGATGTCTACGTGTTCGTCCGCTCCGTTAGTTTCTGGTGTGAGGAACGCGGGCTGTTCACGCGTGACCTGCGGTTGTTCCGCAGGTTCAAGCACTGTTGAGGCAGCGTCGAGTTGGTGCGTGGGGTACTCTCCGACAAGCTCCTGCTGCTGGTTCGGTTCCGGAGCAGTATCGACCAGCTTGTCCAGCTGGCTCTCACCCGCTTGTCCCCTTCCCTCGACCGATTTCACAACGAAGGTCCCGGCATTATCGCGTTCATCGGCGGTCGCGGCTAGGGCGACGCCGGCGTGAGCGCCAGCGTCTGCTTCCGCCAAAGAGTCCCCGCCAGGAGATCGGTCGTCCCCCGTGAACTTCGTGATTGCGGGTAAAACGTCGGTGGCGACTGGGTCTTCAGCCTTGTCCGTTTCGATGGCAGCTGATGCGATTTCATACGATTCACCGGCGACCGGAGCGTTCAACTGGCCCACTTCAGCACCAACGGGATGGCTACCGGTGCCACGTACATCGCGTAGATTTTCTGAGTTCACTCCTCCCGTGGGAGATAGAGGCGGCATGGGGTCTGTTCGTTCCGCAATAGACGGGGTACGAACACACGGAAAGGGGTGGCGGCGACTGTCGATTCTGTACAGTGGTTGCACGCTTTTTGCCACTATTGCCGCAACTTCACTTTTCAACAGGACAGCTGGTCTCCATCTCTGAAAGGGATAGGCGAACGCGAGGGCCTAAGCTTGAGCACTCGCCAAGTCTGTCGAGACGAAAATGTACCTATGGCTCCAGTTTCCGACAGCAAGTCAAATAGCCGCGTCCAGGTGTACATTGGCGCACGCACAGATAGATTACAATAGTTGCGAGGTGAAATAATGTGTGCGTACAACCGACCCCCCTCTTTCAGTGCTTGCCACTTTTACGCTGATCTTCTCACCCTGTTCCTCGCCGACATGTGCTACGCGGCGCAGTTGCTGGTTCCCGCCGCCAGGTTTTAGTGTCACGCCATCGGGTAAGGCTGCCGACTGTTCCCTCTTACCAGGCGCGTAGAAGGTCGACTCAGCCTGCTGATACACGACATCCGTGTCGGAAGGTAAACCTCCCGGCGCCTAAGAGATACAGACGTTTGCAAACGGCACTGTCAATGGGTAAATGCTACAGATTGGCGAAGGGTAGAGGGAGTAAGGGGTTCGAGGAATGACAGGCTAATAAAAGCCAAGTGTTTTCTGCAGCGTTTCACGTCGGTCTGAATCTACACCTCTGGTTCTGATGGGAACTGAAGGGTGGTTAGAGCTCAAGGTACCGCTGCCAACATATGGTAGGGAATACAGTGGATGGACCAGCGGTAGAAAACAGAACACATGCACAGACGGGGCGAGAGAGAGTATGAGAAATAATGCAATCTCAGGGCAGGTGGCAGCGCCGTTGCATCTTTTGCTGTTCGGAGTGGGCGAAGGAGGGTGGTATTGGCAACACGGAAATGGATGCCTGACGAATAGATACAGGCCCCTCTCTCGTTGAAGGCTCCCCTATAGTTTCAATAATTGTTTCTTAGGCGGGAACGCTGTTGGCAATTACTAGGTTCTGAGGATCTAAACAACCTCAAGGAGGGTGCGAAATCAGCGTTGAAAGGGGAAACGACGCACAGGACGGAGGCTCAGGCGAAATGACGCAGGCGTGCTACGCTCGAAACACGCGAGCCCATTGCTATTGTCATTTCTTCCCACAGCATACGGTCTCGTGCCTACTTTACGTTCAGTGGAAATGTGCGTTTGTACGTACCACAATAATAGCATTTGCAAAAACGTGTTAACACGAACAAGTCACACAATCGCGAGGCCAATTGAGCCAATTCAGCAACAGCCGAAAAGAGAAACCGCCTGAAACTCCGCACCCTCTTTCTGTACCAACACAGGGCATCTACCCTTGACGCTCAGACACCGGTGGGATGGGCTTCTTTTGTAGACTATTCACAGCGATACGAGAAGGACTAGGTGTGTGGCAAGCCTACTATCGAACGTCATGTTCTCACCTCGCCCCAAATATACACGGGATTCACGACCATGGCTATTCCCCCGACACCCACCAAGATCTTCAGCATAAACCATACCGCTGGTGTAAGCTCGGAGCGCCTGGGGATTAGCTGATGGACGGTAGCAGCGTATAGGACCGACCACAATAAACAAAATATTGTCTACACGCATGCAACGGATCAGAAGGCCACGGTACACGTCTTTTTCACAGCACCTAGACTATGTATGGATACAAGGTGTGCCAAAAAAATATGAACAATTGCTTCGATCACACGTTTCAGCCATGTACCACATTCGGAAGCCAAGTGGTCTGGAGAAGCAGCCTAAAATGGCCATCGTGCTATTCGTGCGTCATACAAGCAAAGGTCTGGAGAAACATGGCCAAAGGGTGGCCGCCGTGCTGTTCGTGCGTCATATTATGTACCGAAGCGGCTATAGACAGGTTGTGCGATAATACATGTAGGTGCTACTTCATACTGCTGTCGTGCTGCTATGAACTACAGTGATTTGACTTCTGCATATTGGCCTCTGCTTATTAGAGTAGACTGGAAAAATGCAATTGTTGTTTGGTCTCGGTACAACTGAAGTACATCCGATAACCAGGATTCGATTGGTGAACACGTTTACATAGTCTACATACACATGCGTCCGACGACCGATTCGAGGTACACCCTGCAGAGGTCGCTTGATATTTTGGCACTACATAAAACAATACATATCATCTTACATCGACGGCATTGCCATCCATAACGGTCGAATCAAAAGCAACAGGAAGCAGTTTTCAAGGTGAGCCGTCCGCTAGTGCACACGCGTACAGCCCACACGCGACCAAGTCGAACCTTGACTTTGCGCTGTGTCTCCCGTGACTCCTCGTCCTTCTCAATATCGCTGTCCTTCCCGGGTTCAATCCGACGTTTCATGTCGCACGGCCGTGCGGGGTTATCTCGTATCGGTTGATGCACCCTCCCTCTCTCTCTTGGTGCGTGGGTGAATTGTGGACTCAAGCGAGCGAGTAGATCCAGCGGTGGATCTGGATCATTTTCAGGCGTTTTTCTGTCCCACAAGCTTTCTGGGCAAAGATCGTGATCTACTGGATGATATGTTGACATCAGCAGACAGGGGGCGAAATCCCCCCGCACTGCGCGCGCACTCTTTGTCTACTCGTTGAACTAGATCCTGAAGAATACAAAGGATACCAAAAAACAATATCTGCATTCCATGCATTGCCATGTACTCTATGCATTCAATGCATTGACCTCGACGTCGAAGCACTAGCCATGTACACGCATACAACAAATAGAAATTGTATACGGCAGTAAATTACATAATTTTTTTTCAATCTCCCCCAAGAACATTTTGCAAAAGTGCAGAGAGAAGAGAGAGAGAGAGAGAGAGAGAGAGAGAAGACAGGAGAGAGATCTCCCGCGCACACTACACAAGCTCCCCTCCCATACATAGGGGCCCAACAAAGATGGCGTTCAGTTCTACCGTTACTGCACAAGGCATGCTCGACGCACAGGATGGAAACCCTACAGTACATTCACGGAGCCCCCATTTATATTGTTCGCGAAATCACATGTGTTGCCCCCTATAGGAAATTGAAAAAAAGTATGGACAAAAAATCACGCCGCAGGTTTCAGCGGGGCAATTTTGTTTCATCCCCTCCCCAGATTGGACAAGGCTGAGCCCAGTTCTTTCACCACCTCGTACTTCTCACACAGACCTCAGCGTGCCACCAAAGTACACGGGCACCTCAAGTAGATCATACCCTCCACCGGAAAGCTGTTTTCACCCTTTGATTTTGCTTTGGACGCGAGAAATGCCTCACGATCACATCTGAGTTGAACCAGCTTTCTGCTGCTGCGCGCAACCTTTTCAGCTCTTGGGAGCCAACTTTCACCGAGGCTTGCTGAAACACTGCGGTCCCCCGATTCGGCCGATACTTGGCCTATCGTAGAGATAAAAGACCATAGAACGAATCCATGATGTGCACGATTAGGGATCTCCACTACAGCGTCCGCAGTTGGCCTGCGAAAGTCGGCCCAGATTCAAGTCTAAACTCCAGTAGTCAGCAGAAGTGGCTTCCAGAACGATCATGCGTCTACCTCCGAAAACATATAGAAATCCAAGCCATGGAAGCACGCACCGGACTTTCATCGCCGTTTGCTGAAGACCTAACCCCAACCAAACCTGACAGAAATTGGGGTGTGTGCGTCTCTATGTATGGGCAAGGCATATCGGATGTGCACGATTAGGGATCAGCGCTACAGCGAGAGGTATAGCAGAATAGCTCAAAACTCTATGCGGAGGGACCGCCTTGTGATTCCAGGATTTGTATTGTCTGCATAATAAAAAAAATAAATATGGTAATTTTTCCATAGGGGGCAACACGTGTGAATAGAACCACGTGCATACAGCACACAGCACACAGCACACAGCACACAGCACACACACAGCACATATATCACCGGCGAGTACGGCGAGTACCCACCGTCCATCGCGTTGCCTCTCATGCACACGCGCAGCCTCATCACGAACCTTGTGCGGATGGGCAGGCAAGAGAGGCCATGATACTACATCTGGCTCCAGGTGAATTGCCAACTCTCACTTACAGTACACATGTCGAAGGATATCTGTATACGAATGCTACAATACTGAGTTTTGGCATTGGTACTGCTGTGTATCTAAGGTCAAAACGTACCACCTCTCTACACTGCTGTATGTAGTCTTCTACACCGCCAATACAGTAGCCTTCGTTTGGACAACGGGACGATGCGGATGGTGCTGCGCAGGACACTACAGTAGGTTGACACTTGTGCAAGAATATGGCGAGACGGGGAGCTGGCGGATCGGGACCGGGACCAAGTACTACGTACAAGTTCGGCGGGAGGGACGTATGTTCATCAGGTCTGAGCGAAGGCGTGTGCGTCCGTGTGTCTTTTCCGCCTACACTGCGGCAACCGACTGGCCAATCAAGAGACCACGGTATTTGTGTGTCCGTCCCATCCATTCAGGCCCAAGTCTGCAGTTCGCACCTTTCGGTGTGCATGTTTGATGTATCAGCCTGGTCACATGGCGGCTTTACGACTATCGAAAGCAATGGTTGATGCCACCATAACTCAGCTGTTGAATGCGTACCAGGTAATTTGACTCTTCCACTTTTCTTGCATCCTGGTTTGAAATCTGCACCCGAACCCTGGCACTAACAACTCGTGCTTGTTTTTACGGGAGAGTTGCCCCTCGTCGACGACACGCACTCACACACATGACCGAGACCACCACAACCAGTGGCAGGACAGTCAGTGGTGTGTGCGTGACAGGGATAGAGGGAAGTATCGACTCATATATATGGAGTATTTTGTTTAGACAACACCGCGGGCACGCATTTGCCTGGAGAGGTCGGTGTGGGCCTCGCGGCTCAACGCTTGACGCAATTAGCGGGAGAAAACAACAAGATATTCTGAGGGAAACATGTAGAGCAAGGTCTGAGAGCAACGGTCCATACACACTAGCAGAGAAGAACGGGCCTCACCACCAGTAGTGAGGAGCAACTATAAGTCAATGAAGAGTGCCCGCGGAAAAGACTGTGTCACAATAAACTGAGGGCGTCCGGTGGAGAAGCAACTGCCGAGTCACAGCTGAGATGAGCGGCCCCGGCGATAGACATATGGCCGAACCCCAAACCGGTCAGATGGTTTGAGCTACCGCTGGCGTCCACTGACCGCGTGGTCCAGTTCCACTGACCGGGCGAGACAGCCACGGGGTTCAGATTCTTGAAACATAGAGGCGCGTGTTACAACTAAATCTCAGGGAGAGGCCCGAGGCAAGCAGATGTAGTGCGGAGTGAGCAGAAAAGGTGTCGTGCAAGAGAACGCGTAGCGGTAGTGTCCGCATGAGACGAGATGATGAGCGCGCCCGGTGAGAGACGAAACGTGAACCTGCCAGATGGTTTGAGGTTCTGCCGGTGTCCGCCGACTGGTCGGTCCGCTTTCCGCAGCGCGGATGAGAGAGGCTCGGAGCGACGACGTGAAAAGCGGCACGAGAGGCACGGGACTTCTCTACTATCAAGCGATTCGGAAATTCTGCTCTGTCAACCTTCCGATAATCCTGGGATTGATGTAGCGGTCGGTGTAAGAGTCGGACAGAATTGTAGCGGAGGGAAAGTGCGATGAATTTTTTTATGGTTTCGCCTTTGTGCGGCATGGATTGGTACTCGACGTATGCGCGTGGGCCGTGAAAATTTTGGTAAAAGCGGTTTTCGTGGACAACGTTATTTCATCATGGTGTCGCTGGATCGCATGGCACCAAGCCGCACCTGGCCGCAGTCTCCCTCCTTGAACATGTACAATTAATCGGAGTCGCCCGAGCACCTCCCAACGCTGGAAACAAGAACTCACTGGGTCGTGACCCATAGTCTATCCGTGGGGAGAGAGAATCACTCATAGAACGGAAACCGAGTATTTCAAGCCGGGGAGTGGCGAGGCCATGGGATGGTGAGAGGGTAAGGTTTTTGGTCTTGGGCGCTCGTGAAAACGGATTCGTGAAGGCTCAAGCCGTTCTGTGCGGCAGGGTGCAGTACTGGAACACTCGACTGAGACACTGTTCGCTACGAGGACGGTGCCAGGAATCGTTGAAACGTTTCGTGCAACACCTTGCTTCGATCCACAACCGCAAGATCCTGCCACGTCCCGCCCTCCACGGCCAACCTGCAGAACAGCGTTGGGGCTGCCATGAGCAGAGCAGAGCGATACTGATGTAAACTAACAGTCCCTACTCGAGAACGTGGCCACCTACACCTAAACGAGGTCAAGTTGAAGTACAAATGACGTACTCGTCCTTGTCCTTGCGGAGTGCGGAACTGGTCTTCGCGTGTCATGTGAGCGTTGGATTGGGCTCAGAGCCACACCAGCACGGCCGACAAATCTCCCTGAAAGTTTCCGAAATAGCACGACGGTGCGATATACCATTTGATTTTGCTCTCGCTTGGGACGGTTTGCGTTTTGTGTACAGCATTCAACTCACTTTCGACCCACGAAGCAAGAGTCTAGCCCTCCGGAAGTTCCCGTGATCACACGGTGACGTGCTCAGGACACCTTCGCCGCCCCTCCGCCAAGAGGCCATCCAGGCCGTCAGTCTTCGGCCGCAATCGCCGGCGACGCCGCGGAGACATCGACGCACAGACGGCGGCAACAGCAGCTCTTCCCTCCCGGGAGGATGTCGCGGAGGTCTCCCCCTCGCTCCCAGTCTCCCACGCGCCCATGAGCACTTTGTTGCCCATGGTTGACATTCCCATGGGAAGCCCGCGGGCGGCCAATGAGAGCCTTTCTACCGGAACGAGTGTACTCCTAAGCAACAGAATATCTGCTCATCAACGGGTACCATAGCGGCCAATAGCCCTAACGCTAACCGTAACCCCAAGCCTAAGCCCACACGATACGTGCTAGGATGCCGCTGGGTGGCAAAGTTCTTGGTTGATGTGCAGGTGGTTAAGTTCTGCAGGTTGATATGCCGGTGGCGAAGTTCTAGGTTGAAATGCCCACTGTTGGCACTTCATGGGCGGCCTATGAGGTGCCCATGGGCGGCCCATGGGTGACCCATGGGTGTCACATGGACGGTTTAAGAAAACTGTCTGGAGTGTGAGAGATTGTGCGCTTGGGAGACTGGGAGCGAGGGGAACGGCTGCGTGGCGTCCTCTTGCGAGGAGCAGCGCTGCTGTTGTCGCCGTCTGTGCGTCCATGTCGCCGCGGCGTCGCCGGCGATGGCGGCCTGAGACTGGCGGCCTGATTGGCCTCTTGGTGGAGCCGCGGCAAAGGTGTCTTGGGCACGTCGCTGGCTTGATGGTCTCGGTGGAGGGGCGGTGTGTGGTCAAGTTACGATTTGATCAAACGCGCTTGCAGGGGGGATGGGGTGGAAAATATTTGTTGAATCGTAACTGCGTCAAACGGCTTTGGACGAAAATGATGAAAGAAGATTTAAGGTTGCATCGGAAGCAAGTTAAGTGCAGGCCAACGGTCGCCACACACACGGTGGTAACAGACCGTAGGAATGTTAGACGGCGGGCGACTCTTGACACTCGCTAGAAGTCGCCCTACCAGGCGGAACTGACAATATTTTATTTTGGTAGGGGGGGGCGGGGGGGGGTACAACGTTTCCGTAATTTTGTCGGTGGCGCTCTTTTGGCCCGTACAACTACCGTGCCGTCTTTTTCTTGTGGTGGCGGCCGCGAGGCTCGTCAGGTGACAAGGCAGGAGATACGGCAGGGAAGTGCAAGCCCCACGACGGATTCGACGACTACCTAACGTTGAGGACCCCATGCGGCGAAACGAGCCGACGGTCGTCGATGGGCTTGCGTTTCCCTGTCGTGTCACCTCACCTGCCTCGACCGCCACCACCTCTGGTGAGACCGCTACCGTAGTCGTCCGGTCCCAGCTCATCAAGAGTCTGAAGCCTCTTCATGGAATGTTAATCAGACATACACGTGGATTGGACGTGCAATGCACAGAGGACGATTGCGTCGAACAAGCCATCAACACAAAATGTTCGTCGGGGTAAAAGGGATAGGGAGCCCTCACCCATCGAAGGCAGTTTCGGCTGCCCACATATTATTTGTGGAGTAGGTCCCATGGGACGTTCCATATTATTTGTGACAGTATCGGGATTTCATATGGAACGTCCCATGGGACGCTTCCAAATAGCAGGACGCACCGACGGGTATACATACGCGACGCTTGCGCTACTAGAGTGTATTCTCACACACGGCGACCCATGACATTTCACATGTGCGTTTGTTTCATGGGCATCCCCACATCCCCACGCGAGTTCCATGGACCGTCGAACGCGTCCCATGAGAAGACAAAGACATTCCGTGGAAGGCGTGGGACAGCCCCCCGGATGCCTTGAGGTTGGGGTTACGGTTGCAGTTCGGCCGCCCGAGGGGACCTGTGGGACCGCACAGAGTTGTAGTTGTAGCTGGGCCGCCCACGAGTCCCGTGGAACGTCCGTGGACGGCACATAGTACGCGTGTGACGCTCGTGGAACAAGTGGGACGGCCCATGGTCCCCCTGGAACGTCCCAGGCGTTCCATGTGACGCCGGAGACGTCGCACAGCGTCACAGGCAGAGGATGCATGGTTTTGTACTATCCACTGGCGAAACTTGACGCAAAAGAATTTCCGTCCTAATCCCTTCGCTCAGTTGCTATGTCGCTATTCACTGCGCTCAGTTGCAGTAGACTGAAGGACATGATCCTTTTCTGAATGACCCCAAACCCGCTTCATCGTGTACGGGAATGAAGGGGCAAGGGTGACGAAGGCCTGGCCATTACAAGATCTCTTCCACAATGATTCCCACTTAACTCAAGATACGGCATGATAGCCAGCCGCTACATACGCCCTCCAAGCCGATGAATTTCTTGCCCAGCCCGACAGAGAACTAGACTGCTTCACATATGCAGGCAGACCAAATAGTACTATATTGCCAACTACAAATCGTTCTTTTGCTGTAATTTTTGTCGTTGCTTTCGTCTTCACACTCATTAATAATAAGTACCTTCTACATCCGTACCGGTCCAAATGACGCGGAGGCGTTCCGTCGTCACAGGCCACCTACCGCAAACAAGGTGCAATCGTAAAGAATAACACCAAAACACGACGGCATCAGAGCAAAAAACAGACCGAATAACAGTAAAAAGACCTCAGCCAGATACAGTCATCGCTGATGACATATCGGGCAAAAAAGAGAGCACATCGCTTCCGCGGAGCACGCAGTCCCATACAAAATAATACTTCATGCTCGGGATTAATACCCCAGCGCTACATCTTGGACTCGTCCTGTCTGGGAGAAAATGCTGTACAAAGATTTAATACTATCTCGCTGCACTCCTACACAAATGGCCATCTGTTCATATCATACACAACGTATGTACTCCGAGTAGACTCAAATCGGTGGTCTATTATATGTTGTAGACTGCACAGTTTTGACCCTAAACCCAGTTTTGTCAGTCGACACCAACGGTCTCATCTCAAGGAGAAAACATGCCAGAGATCCAATGAACCCAAGAAGTCAGCAAAGAAAATCAATGTTGTGCGGTCAGCGTTTGGTCCACGGGTGCAAGTGTAACGCCGGATTTGCCCCCGCTTGAAGATGGTACGATATGTTGCATGGCCCGCCTTAAACCGCATTCCCAAGTTCAATCAATCAATCTGCTGCCTAATGAAAATACCCAAGCAACCACACACCAAGCCTCATGTGAACCTCCATCCAGATCATCACCGACGCCCTAACTCGAGAAGGCGCAGCAGAGTACTATCGCACACCACTGTCTGGATCTGCAGCATAAAATCGAGTCCCCTTTCAACGACCCGTGGTTCGCACAAATAGCAGTAAAATGCAGGCCATTCTACTGTAGAGATATTTGACAAGTTCTGCAATGTACCAAGGAATGGAACGTAGTGAACTGGCCGGGATTGAGCTTCATTGTGACTGGTGGTCGAAACCATGAACGATCATGGCTGGATAACCCCTGCACGACACGTACGGCTAGCAACTGAAGACCTGACGCATCACGCTGAGCTGGAAAAATGTGTCGTCTGGCAACAGTGGATATTGTTGTGCTTGAATGCTACGCCCAGTCCGCCGCCCACAACAGCAAGAACCACCGCTGATATCGCAGCAATTGCCCCACTTGATAGGTCATCGCCACCACTGTCATCTCCGTCATCGTCCATCTCAATATTTGCCGCGTCGCCAGTGCCAGGTTCATCGGTGCTGTTTCCGGCAGTCGGGGCATCGGGGTCGCTAGAGCTGCCTGATGGTTCTGAGATCAAAGTTTCGAGGACGAGTTTTCACAATAAGAGGGTGGGTCCAACAAAGAATCATTGGATGCGACGGAGTATCGGGTTGTGCTGACGCACCCTTCAATGACTCGGCTACAGACTTGGGTTGCATGGCCTACATATCATGCCCGCCTGTATATGCAAGATAAGGTGTTGTAGGCGTGGCTTAGTGGAACTTACAAGAAATTAGAATATTGAACATTGTAGAAATCCTTACAAAACAGCAGACAAACGAAACAACGTTAAGCGGACTTCGATGAATGGTAGAACTTGCAGCAAGGCTCGGTGCCGTGGTAGGTAGGTACATCATTTTCGCAATGCATGGGAACTCTTCGCCCTGACTCTCGTCTCTCTCTCTTTCTCTCATTGTTAAAAAAAATATATGACACCAGGGATCTATAACCTGTGGGTCTCGTTTCTCTCTCTCTCTCTCTCTCTCTTGCTCTCTCTCTCTCTCGCTCCCTCTCCCTTGTCTCGCTCTCTTCTCTCTCCTTACGTGTGAAAGACTTGTTGAGTAATCCTTCAAGCCTGCCACCAGTCTACCCATAGGGTTGGAGTCAAAATCATCATAGGTCAGGTGCCAGTCCCGACAGGTCTGGACGCGTAAAATAGGAACGAACCGCACAGTATACAGATGTGCGACGCGTGTCAATAAAACGATAGCCAAGACAATCATACCCGTACCGTATGTTGAAGTTGCAGACGAGGACGGCGCAGAAACGCCTCTTGGCAAAGGCCCCTCCGTTGTCTCTGCACGTGGGGCAGACAAAAAACAGGCAAATGAGGATGCGAAAAATGTGGGATGGTAACATCATTTTCGTTAGTCAACCTTCCCTGCAGGCTGAGTACGACCCTTGTGGGGCACAGCAGTAATCCCAAAGCTTTGCACATGTCCAGGCCATCATACCTGCAACACCCGTTGGTGACGGTGTCAGCAATGTGTCGCTTGACGAAGACCCGCCCGTTCCGTCTGTGTGGCGCAGGGAGCAGACAGCCCGGGGGATCGAAGGATACAATGAGGGCAAACACGCATTTCGTTCGCGAAGTTTCAAAACGTCAAGTACTGTAATCCGACGTCCAAGAATTCCAAGAACTTCGTGCGCGTGACTAGGCCATCATACCTGTAACACCCGCTGGTGACGGTGTCGGCAACACGTCGCTTGACGATGACCCGCCTGTGGCGCACGGAGCCGACAAACCGGGGGGTTGAGGGGAACAATGAGGGTAAACAAGAGTTTTTTTCGCCATGTTTCGCAAGGCACGAACAGTTTTCCAACGCTGGTAGGGCAAAGTGCAGTGTGTCAAGAACCTGGTGCGCGTGACTAGGCCATCATACCTGTAACACCCGCTGGTGACGGTGTCGGCAACACGTCGTTCGATGAAGAAGACAAGTCTGTTACCCCGGCGTGGCGCAGCAACCGTGGGGTCGACGGGTACATTGAGTACACACACGTGTTTCGTTCGCCAAGTTTTACAAGGCTATTTACTGCATCCAACGCCGTTGCGGCAGAAGCGCAGCATAGCATTGTGCGCGATCAGGTCATCACACCTGTACCACCCGTTGGTGACGACGTCAACAATACGTTGATCAACGAGAACCCCTCCGTTACCTCTCTATGGCGGCCGCAGAGAGCGGACAACCGGGGAGGTCGAGGGCCGGATTGAGGGCAACACGCGTTTCGTTCGCCATTTGCGCAAGGCATAACAAACCACTAAATACCCGGCGCTGGCGTGTGCTGGCAACAACTCCCCGGCCGAAAAGACCACCCTTGCAATTTTCGCGTGGCGCTATCCAAGGGTCGAACAGGGCGCTTGATACTCCGTCATTGACGCGGCGCGATTTTCGAATGGCTGGTCGAGAGCTACCGAACTATACTACGGCTGGTCGAGTCCGTGACAACCGATTTCGACTCTCTCATATCGGAGCTCCTCATCCAAAGTGCCCTCTAATAACGGACCCCCCGAGTGTACAGTAGTCTACATTCGTTTTTGACCCCGAACAGTCTAACCCATTGTGGGTCGCACTTTTGAAATATGTAGAACCGCGATGTGAAAAGGCTTTGATAATCACTTTTTCTGTGCCCTGCTTTGAGTGAGGGAGAGGGTATCATTCGCCAGATCTACAGTACTACTCGAACATCTGCCCCGTTTGGGGTGCCAGACTAGGCATCCGCTTCGGCTTGATATGTCCCACGCCGGCCTATGAGGCATGGCCACTCTCGTTTCTCGGCGGCGACTTTTCCAAGCCCCCGCTACTTGCTGCCTACGGACAGCTGACGAGAATGTGCCCACACGACCCCACGCGTGAACGAAAGGGGGACTATGTACCAAGGACACTGTTAGGGTAAAAAAGACGAACTTGAACCTAGACTTGTGAAGACACCACGTGGGACAACGCGAGTGATGCCTTGTGGTGAACCTCACCTGAGCAAGTGATGACAATTGGTGACGGCGATGGAATGTCGAAGTCACAATAGCTGTTGTCGCATTCGACCCACTCTAGGGTGATGTCCGCAGGGTTCGAGGCATCGTCGTACGTCTGGACAACACACAGGTTCGGACGACAACAGTAGTGCATGCGGGAAGTGAAGCAGCGCAGACCTCACAAGTACACCCCAGACCTACCTCCCGCTGTACTCAAAGGCCGACCAGAAGTAACGCAACCTCGAAATTGAAGCGAATGAAACCGAGTCAAACACTTCAACGCCCGCGCCTTGTTCAACGCATGACTGGCGGCAAACGCTCGTGCAACTCGACTCGACCCCCCCTTCCCCCCTAAGGGGCCAGCATGTGTTTGGCCCCATCTTTAATCGGGATGGAGACACAGGAGGCGACGTAGATTCATGCATCCGTGTTGTTTCTCGTCGCCATTAGAAAGGGACGCACGATGGAGTCGAGCCAACGTGCTGTGGTGCCAATCAATGGCAGCGGTCTCCGAACACAAGTTACTACGCAAACAACAAGGGGATATGAATCGCCGAGCTCCTCGATACCGCGTAGCTCACATAGACAAGCCCGCTGAAAGCCAAGCGCAGAGCAGATAGACTCCCGACTCACCCGGTATCTGGGGTATTCGGCTTCAAGTGGCTGCACGTTCCAAGCGTCATTGTTAAGGTAGATGCTGTAGGTTTCAACCCCAGTCGCCATAGAGTACTGTTTGTCGTATGAGGTGTCGGCGACCTCCGCGTAAGTACCCGAAAAGTCGCCGAAGTCGGAGAGAACCACGTTGGTGCAGGTCGCTGTTCTTACGCCCGCGTGTGTGACACAAGGTGCGCGGTACGGCAGTTCGATTCGTTGTTTACGTTAAAATAGGTTCGCAAAGCAGTGGCCACAATTTCTACCAGAAAGCTAAGAGAAAGCTTGCTAAGGCGCACGACGAGAGAATAATGGTTACACAGCGATTGCACGGTACACTGGTGATCAGTCTGAATTTGCTCCCCCATTTGATATATGACGAAACGTCAGCAAGCTTTGTATCATTCTCCACCCAGATTCGGTCCACGTTCCATATGCCATTTTTTTTTTAGGTTTGTTGGGTTTAGACCCTTGAACGGGCAGGAGCGTCGTACATCGATGTACCCCTACCACGTAAAGAGCGCTCTGACTACTTGAGAACTCCAGAGCACATCCAGTTCATTTGGTTCGAAACAAGAAATCACCACGTATGAACATGATCGAGCCTTCCGTGTGAAATGAAACCCAACTGAGACACTTCACGCGTCCGGCTACCAAATCAAACCGGCAAGCTAGAGTTTGGTAGAGGCACACGTGAGCGAGGAACACTGCGGGTGGCACGGGTGAATCGAACGAAACCAGGTACTTGAATACATCGCTCGATCAGAAGTACACACGACCCGCGCGTCAACCATAACTGCCTCTTCTTCCACCCAGCGTTCGGGCCAGCAAGATGCTAGTGTCTCACATGCTGTGGCGGTAACAGTGTCTGTGGAAACGGAGGGCGGAAGCGACGCAGGGGGGGCAAGGCATGTTCGTCGTAGTCAGAAGGACGTTCGAGTAGATCATGATGTGCAGCGGCACTTCCGACAATCCTGGTCCAACTGCTTCAGTTGGGATTTTCGAATATGTGTTGCTGGTGCTTCTGTTCTTGTATCGTTCGTAAAAGAGCTGCACATATTGAGGGATGCACACAAGGATGGCTTCAACCTTTGAGCTTTGCACTACTGCACCAGGCTGCACAATCTCACCCGCGCAAGTAACGTTAAAGGACGCCGTTGCCGGTTCGTCCCAGTCGCAAGAGGCGTTGTCGCATTCGGCCCAACCTAGGGTGATGTCCGCAGGGTGTCCGGCGTCGTCATATGTCTGCGATGCGTGCGAAGACACGAAAACGGGGGGGAGGGCGTCAAGACAAACGCGGCATGGACGATATCGTCACTCGAACGTGAACCCCAACGATCGCAGCGATGGTAGGCCATGTTGGCGTGAACACCACCATGCTGATGACGCGCTGGTACTGGTGTCTGACGTCTGACGCGACCGGCTCACGATGATGAACGCGTACACGAGCTGCGTGCCGCTGCTAGAATGCTATTGCCCAACTCCTCCACCCGAGTGCCCTTTAGACTATTGAGAATCAAATAGGGACGGGGAGCAAATTAAGGGCAGTCTTTTAACCTCGTGCATCTCTTATGGTTTTCGGGCTATCACCCGCAAACGCTGATAGAGGCACAAACAAACGTGAGGGCATGTATCACGCAAGGTTACCACCAACCCAGATCAGCTGCGGGGATGCCTCCCGAGTACTGATATTGACCTGACTCACCCTGTACTTCGGGTAATCGACAACGTTAGGCGATATGTACCATGCGCTGTTGGAAAGGTACACGTAGTAGTAATCAGTCCCTCCGGCCATGTAGTAGAGCTCGTCGTAGGAACTGGTGCCAGCAATCTCCCGGTAGGTTCCGGAAAAGTCTCCCAAGCCTGAGATGGCGATGCTAGTGCACGTCGCTGTACTTTGAAGGATTTGGAAACGGATAAACAACGCGCGTGAGGATGAGAGAGAAACAACAACGATGACAAGAAACAACGACCTACTTTCCTCGAGCGTCAGCGATGAACCAGAGGGTCGCGCTGGCAATTTGCTATCGCCAATGGCAATCGCAGAATACCACGATGGGCACGAAGTGGTAGCGTACTCTTTTAAGGAGTCTATGCACGCCAACTGAGGAAGGATACAACTAGAGGAGTGGAAACGCTGAATGAGAAACGCGTAACCATGGGGCGCGCCAGCTGGTGCCCTCTGTAGCAAAGAAGTAGCGAGGTATTTTAAGTTGCGCGTCCCAAGTTCTGGTCAACGTCCGCTCGGGTCTCACATGCTGTGGTGTTGATGGTATCTGCAGAGGCAGCACAGACGACGCACATCGAAGGAACGGGTTAGGTCGCATCGGTCAGCTGCTTTCCCATAGACCTAATCCACGTTGCTACCGTCGCGGCTGGAGGCGGTGAATACTCGAAAAATAGAGAACCCAAAACTGGGGAGATCATACGGCTCAGCACTAAAATGCTTTACGAAAACAAAGAGAGTACACTTGCAGCAGAGATGAGAACTTGCGAACGTATTGACAGCGCACGTGTGATTTGACAGCGCACGCGAGGTAGGGTGTTTGAAGACGATTGGGATGGCGTCGTTCAACGCCATGTGCAATATGTCCCGGGGGGTGGGAGGCTTGCGGAAACTGGTCTTTCCCTTCGCCATGCACAAAAACATGGAACTTGGACTTGCGTGAGGCTAACTTGTTTCTGCTGCCCGATACGGCGTCACCTTCTTGCAACTACATACAATGTATGCGTTGAACTTCTCGACTGAAAGTCCTGACTGACGACGTACAAGGCCCAATCTCACCTGCCGCGCACGTGATGGCCATGGATGTCGCCACTTCTACGTAGTCACAGTAAGTGTTATCGCATTCGGCCCAGCTTTGGGTGATGTCCGCAGGATGTGCGGCATCGTCGTATGTCTGTAGTATATAAGAAGCGACAGGTGTGCGCAACTCACCATTTAGTGACTTCGGAAAGAACGCCACATCACAGATTCGTTGCACTGTATGCATCAAGCATCAAGGGGAGAAACAAGGACGACGGTAAACACCAGTCTATCGGGGGGTCATTGACCCTCATGCATCTATCGCTTTTCGACGCATCGCGACGAAATGCTGTGAGGCACAAAACAACCTTGAGGGAATGCATCACGCAAGGCCGCTACCTAGCAAGATCAGCCGTAGAGAAGCCTCTCGAAAACTGGCTTATTGAACTGACTCACCCTGTACTTCGGATAGTCGACAACGTTTGGTTGTATGAACCATGCCCCACCAGAAAGGTACACGTAGTAGTAATCGGTCCCTCCGGCCATGTAGAAGAGCTCGTCGTAGGAACTGGTGCCAGCAACCTCCCGGTAGGTTCCGGAATAGCTCCCCAAGTCCGAGACGGCGATGTTAGTGCACGTCGCTGCATTTTTTACGGATTTGGCAACGGATACACAACCCGCATGCGGGTGAGGAAGAAACAACCAAGCTACACAACTGGCGCATCAGGGATGCAGCAGGCGTCCTGATAGATTTTGCTAGGGCCAACAGACATCGGCGAAGACAACAATGGACACAAGCCAGCCAGCAGCGTACTCTTCAAAGTGGCTTGCACACGGCCACGCAGGAGCGCTACAGCTAGCGGGGGTGGAACCACTCAACGCGTAACCACGGCAAAAGCTGGAGCCTTAGCGTGGGCAAGTAAGGTGTGCCGCGGTCGTCGAAGTCATTGCCGAGCTGCATTTTACGCGCCCACGTTCTGGTCAACGTCCACAGGGGTCTCACATGCTATCGTGGAGTTCGTATCTGCAGAGGCAGCACAGACGACGAACGCAACAGAACGGGATGGGTCACGATCGTTTTAGCTTTCTTCCCTCTCACAAATAAATACACCTAGCTACCGTCGGCTTGAGGTGGCCAATACTCGAAACATGGTACACAAAACTGCGGGAATCATACGGCGCAGCAATCAATTGTTCACGAAAACAAAGCACTTGCAGCCGAGGCCAGAACCTGGGAAAGCATTGACAGCGCAAGTGTAAATGATGAGGTATTTGTAGATAATTAGGTTCGTGTAGTTCAACGCCATGTGAGAAGTTGTCCGGGGGGGGGGGGGGGGGGGGGGGGGCAAAAAAAAAGGGGCCTTCCCTCCCCCCCGAAAAATTTTTAGGAAAACCCCGGGGGAACCGGAATTTTAACCCCCCCCTCCCCCCCAAAATGGGGGGTTTTTTTTGAAAAAAAAAAACCCGGGCTTTGAACTTTTTGGGGGAATTTTTCCCCTTTTAAAAAAAAAGGGCCCACCCCCCCCTGGCCGGCCGGGGGGGGTTTTGGTTTTGGAATTTTTCCCAAACCCCAAAAATGGGGCCCCCCTTTCCCCCCCCCCTGGGGGAATTCCCCGGGGAGGGGGGGGCCCCCCCTTTTTTTTTAAAAAAAAAACATTTTAAAAGGAAAAAAAAGGTCCCCCCAAAAAATTTCCTCTTTAAAAAAAGGGAGAAGGGGGGGGGGAAAAAC
>FN649726.1:826192-839386 GCA_000310025.1 Ectocarpus siliculosus | reverse complement strand
TGGGGGGGGGGGGGGCTACGAGAACGTGCGCTTGCCTTCGCCCTGCAAAATTCTTATGGAAACACCCGGGCAAGCCGTACGTTAACGCACTCCTTCCACCCAATACTGTGGCATCTTCTTGCAACGACAGTACGCATGCCTTGACACTTCTCGAGCGAATTTTCCCCATTTACAAGTACAAGGCTCAACCTCACCTGTCGCGCACGTGATGGTCATGGTTGTTGCAATTTCTACGTAGTCGCAAAATTGGGCCTCGCATTCGGCCCAACTCTGGGTGATGTCCGCGGGATGTGCGGCGTCGTCGTATGTCTGTGATACAGAAGCGATTTCAGAGTGAATAACAGGTTCCTCCAAATATATACTCTTCATAAAAGAGAGGACAAGGATGAGGGCAAAAACCTATTGCGGATCCTTCTGGAACACAAGGAGAACTTTCGAGCGTGGCTAACGGCATGCCCCGTCCGGAAGCTCGGCCAATCAGAAGTCAGCGGCACACGCGTTGGCCAACGATAGCTTTTTCTCGTGATGAAAATTTATGGCTTGGACGTATCTCGAGCA
Organism: Ectocarpus siliculosus; assembly: GCA_000310025.1. Taxonomy (NCBI): domain Eukaryota; class Phaeophyceae; order Ectocarpales; family Ectocarpaceae; genus Ectocarpus; species Ectocarpus siliculosus. The sequence continues at coordinate 838,828 of FN649726.1, read as the reverse complement.
GCCGACATGAGGCATAAACACCCGAGAGGGTCCATCACAAATCGCCCTGTGTGGTGGCGCGGCTACCCACTACGGCCAGCCGCAGAGATGCCTCCCGAGTACTGATACTGAACTGACTCACCCTGTACTTCGGGTAGTCGGCCACGTTTGGTTGTATGAACCATGCCCCACCAGAAAGGTACACGTAGTAGTACTCGGACCCTGCGGCCATGTAGAAGAGCTCGTCGTAGGAACTGGTGCCAGCAACCTCCCGGTAGGTTCCGGAAAAATCCCCGAAGTTTGAGATGGTGATGCTAGTGCAGGTCGCTGCATTTTGACGGGTCAGGCGACGGACAAACAACCCGCGTACGGGTGAGGAAGAAATAACCAACCTACAACGGGCGCATCAGGGATACATCAGAGGGTCCTGCTGGCAGCCAGCTAAGGCGGTCAATGGCAATGACAGAAGACGACAACCAGCACAAGCCGGTAGCGCGCTCGTTACGGGGGCTCGCGCACGGCAACGCAGGAAAGATAGTGGAGGTGGAAACGCTGATGGGGATAGCGGGGACAGCTGGCTGCCTTGGCTTACAAATACGGAGGAACTGCTGTAAGTTGCGCCCCCAAGTTCTGGTCAACGTCCACCGCGGTGGTCTCACATGTGGTCGCCTCGCTGGCAGAACTCGACGAAACTGCAGAGACGGCACAGACGAAACACAACGGTGCAAGGGTTGGGGACGGTGGGTTTACACCTCCCTCAGCCTGATACGGACGGGTTATTTTGCCACTGCAGAGGTGGTGAATAACTCTTGGGGGTGATTACGGCGAAGGACAATGAAATACTTTGCGAAACAAAAGATAATCACCTGTAGCGGAGGTCAGCACTTGGGAACGTTAATTGTCAGGGCACGAACACATGATGTCGGAAGACTCCGTGAAGCTAAACGGACAAGTGAGAAACGCTATTCTGGGATACCTGGCGAAAGCGAGCGTTTGCCTTCTCGCCAAGAACAAGAACGAAAGAACGTGCGCTTGGGGAAGGATAACGTCCTTCCGCTGCACCCCACACAGAACGTCTCTCCTCACAGCTAGTTCGCGATGTACCACGTAAACGGGCTCAACCTCACCTGCGCACGTGACGGTCACGGCGGTCGACATCTCCACGTAGTCGCAAAACTGGACATCGCATTCGGACCAACCCAGCGTGATGTCGCTGGGGTGTGCAACCTCATCGTACGTCTGCGGGACACAACACGCCAGGGTATGTGGTAAGGGGGACAGCCCAATGGCTGGCGTATCCTGCCGCAGATACCCTAACATTTAATAGGAAAAATAAATACGAACACAGGAAGACTACCCATTCGAGATATACCCACTTTCGAACGGGGATGTGGTGGAGTCTTTGCAGTGAGTGGAGGGAAACCGGCTGGGTACTGGGCTTACTTCGAGTCTATTTAAGCCTCTACACTGACATTTTATGAGTGATGCCAGCAGGTGCTAGTCACAAGACATCTTCCCCGTAGTTTCCTCTATCTACTGGATCAACGACAAAAATGTCGGGGAGAAACCCTCCGTCATGTCGTGTGTTGTAATATTCTGCCTTCACAGGAACACGTCACTACGCACACATTTCCTCTCGGCCGCGACAACAAGACCAGGTCCATCGGAGGTGGAAACGCGAGAGTGAATCGAATAACCTGCCTGGTGATTGACAAGCTGGCGACAAGCGGCCAAACCAAGTCATCGTAATAATGCGCGTACACGCACTGTAACATAGTATCTCTTTGTCTTTGAATTGCATAATCCAGATGGGTGCGAAATCCCGGTATTGGTTAGGAAAACTCCAATAACATAATTTCGTTTTATGTAGCTTTTTCGAAGGCACCCCTCCCCGGGGGGACAAATCCAAGATTGGTAGGTGCGATGCAGAGCCAACCACAGCGGCCCTACCGTTGCTACGTACGGTCGCATGATTAGGGTAATTTACCCTGAGGCTGAACTCGCGACCGCTTCAAACATGAACAGAACCTTCGGTGTTTTCACTCATGTCAGGAGATTCAAACCAGGCAGCCCAACGCTGAGTTCGTCAACAACTAGAAGAACACCAAACCCCTCTTGTTGCTCACCCGATACCGAGGATAGTCTGCGATGGCGGGTATGATGTACCATGCGCCATCGGACAGGTACAGCTCGTGGTAGTCGACTCCGGCGGCGTAGTAGTAGGAGGTGGAGGAAAGCTCCCTGTATGTTCCCGATGACAGTCCGACGCCCGAGACGGTCACGCTTGTGCAGCCAGCTAGAGCAGTACGGGCCCGGGGATAAGAAACGTCAAAGTCAGGTAGAGGCTAAGGGCTTTGTTTTGATTTTTTTTGTTTTCGCGCATCTGCAGGTCGTGCTATTCTCTCCGGCATTCATCCCCGACTCTCGAGAAAGGACTGTGAAGCAAAGGTACATTTAGTGCAAGGGTCCACCGCTGAAGTATTTCTTTTATTCCATTTTTCTTGTTTTTCGTGAAAATGAAAGCCTCTACTTGGTAAACAAAAAATCTCAAGTGCGGGCCCGTGTTGTACTTTCGCGAGGTGGCAAAAGCAAGCGGAGCAGAGGTCTGTGTTGCCACACCAGGCAGGAAGAAAGACGAACAACGCGGATATCTATTTGCCAATAATTATCAGTAGGACAGTTGTTGCTCGAGTCATGGTGAATCTTCTTGCATACGATCGCTACTCGCTTTCGTCTACTATCCGGCCGGAATGACCCAGACCGTCTCCATCTGCCGCTATTCCTCTTGACACACACACACACACCCCGGTGTTTGCCATCGAGGTTGGGTTTTCGTCGCTTGGCAACGACGTTGTAAAACAAGCCAATTCACTTCGTGAACTCGGCAACCAGGTTACCGTTTATTTTTTACCTCTCTTTTTTTTGTTTGCGGTAACCATAATGGTGGTCGAGTAGATCATGTTGTGCGGGGTCGAGAAACCTCACTCCGTACAAAGGGGGTGGTCGCACCACGCTGTGTTAAAATGGTCAAGCATCCTCGAGGCAGTTACACAGTGCTTATAACTGTCTCTGGAAGTGAAAGCACCAGAAAATAAATAAAGTCATACGTAACGGTCATCCGTACGCAAGGAAGTAAGCACAAGATGCCGAACACCCTTAGCAGGATGCAGCTCACCCTTCATGCGACTCGCCAAATACCTCACGGCGCTTCGCGCTTGGTGACGTGAGAGCCTGGTCCGGTGATAACCCGGCATGCTCCGTCCCGGCTTTGTAGGGATGCGAGGTCAATGGTCTAACGACTACGGCATGCACGACTATGAGTACACCCCCCACCCTCCCCCCACCGGTTGTGGCCGTACACAGTGCAAATGTTGACGTATCATACCTCCGCGTGCTTGTTCCCCACCCAATGTTTGGGGTACCCGACACTCGATACGGATCTACAGAGATTCCAGGGATACGTGGATGCGTTGGGTGTGGTGATAGGGAAGTTGGACCCCGTGGCCCCCGGCAGGGTTCCTCGTTGTCTCACTCCGAACAATACGTCGACGGGGTCAGTCTTTGCTCTGCGCTTCTGTCAACAAGCTGTCCCCCTCCAAACACCATACCTGCCTCCAGTAAGAGTAAGTGAAGGAAACCGAGTTTTCGCTAGCCAGGCCGGAATCTCTCGTCAAAACAATGCAGTCGTGTGCGTTGGCTATGGCGTCGGAGACGAGTCCACAATTTCACCTCGCGCATGCGAAGGTAGACGTGAGAGTGGCAGTTTACCCCCGAGAAACCCCGTAATCACGAACAATAAGCTCTTGGTTTGAAGATCGGGCAGAACCGAGACTGCGTCGATGACTGGTGATTTGGAATTTTCTTACGAATACAGCGTTTAAGCCACCATCCGTGTTATTTGTCCATCCATGAACGCACCTACACTACACCCTTAATGTTGCCAAATTCCTCGTCTCTGTTTCTCAAATGGCAAGACAGTCTCCGTAGTGGATGTATTGATGGTTTGTTAGAGAGGGTCGTGTGAAAGTTTTCAGAATTAGCAGGAGGGGATTCTGATCCCCCTCGTTCCTCTCGATCAACCAGAGATCACAAAAAAAGCATCGTCCTCCTCCTCCCGGGCTCGTGGTCATTCGGTACCCTCGCAACCTTCCGCCGACGTTCTGGACGTGGGCTCGAATCTCGGCCGAGTCACGCGAACTGGGACTTTCCAACATTCTGCCCAATTATCCGTAGTGTGAAGAGCGATTTGATTTGTTCAATGTACCCTTCCGTACGTTTTGACGTCACAACAGTCGACGAAGGAAAGAAATACCTGAATATCTGACTAGAGACCATCGTTAAGGCAGCCGCAGAAAGATGTGAGGCAGAATGATACGTCCACCAGAAAATATACAGAAAAGGGTACAACTGATGCCAGGACACAAAATGAAACAAACTCTCACGCGTATCGGAGAGGGCGTTCGTTGTCTTGTCTGTGGTCCCCTTCCTATCCTTCTCGACGGCTCTCCACATCATCATCCATTCCACCCCTGACTTCATCTATATATGCCGAACGGAGCGACACATTTACATGATGACTGAGAATGCAGGTCGTTGTTCGATTCTTCAGGAAATTGATTCTGGTGCAACAGACGTGCCAGTGAGGGAAAAGCGACCTTAACCATACGACATTTCACTTTGGATGCGAACATCTGATTGTGGAGTATACCCAAGCACAGCCACCAACCCTCTCTCCCTCTCACACGCCCACACACACACAAGAATTCGTGCGTGATGCGGCGCAATGGCGGGAATTTCTGTCAGCAAAGAAATTGAGAATACATGGAACAAAACAGACCCCGATTGGCCCTCTCGTTCAGTTTGGGGCAGGACGTCAGAAATTCCGCCGTACCCTCTGGGGGAGCAGTGGGGGTTCTCTCATATCTATAGACACCTGCCGTAGCGTACGTGTATGTTTCGCGTCTCGTACACGACCAACGGATAAAATTTTCGCAGTTGCTTGACGTAGGAGCCACCGGTTGTTGCTATTGTTGCGCCCCTTTCGGAACACATTCTGATGTCCAACATGTTAACAACAGGAGGGGAGATAATATGCTGCTCTTGTTGACCACAGGGGAGATACGTATGCTGCTTGGGGAATCAATCGCAGAAACAGAGGTAGTGACCGCTAATACTATCAATTCCTTGCGAATTTAGCCTGGACTCATCTGCATGTGGATGTGGATGGTGATGGATCAATTCGTCGTGATTTCTAAGGGCAAAACAGAATACTTCGGTAGGATGCAGAGCTGTGGTTAAAGCGTCGGATGCACCAGCACTTGCGAGTGTCGTTTTTGCGGGAGGATGATACAAAAGCTTTATAGGTCTACATACCATTCGAGTCTAGCGACATAGACTAGACTACTTGTACAGGAATGGTTTTCACCCGCGCTTGTTCTATTGGCGAATGCCTCAAATAGCATCACTAACAGAGTTGTTGAAAATATGCATTTGTTTGCAGTACTCTACACCCAACCAAGAGTTGATGCGGAGATCGATGTCCATCATCAGAACCAATAACGTGATGACTTCACGCCCGCAACGCCGGAACGACACACACCCTCTGTGAGTTTCGCACACCACAGCACAAACTATGCAACCTAACGGAATGGGAGACGACGACCATGCACTGCTTTCGGGACACTGCTGCACACGACTTGTTGGTAGAATCATCACGAAAACAGCCCTTCTGCTGTACACCGCACCGCACGCACCGCCGCCGCGTTGATTTGCTTGAAGCGACAGGCAAGCGCCGTACTTGCGTGAAAATTCGAATCCAAGCACATGTCGGACATCGCACTCGTTTTCAGTAATGCTTGATCGCGACCAAAGGTACACCGTACACGAAGAGTCTAGCACGTCTCTCCCTTTCTCCGTAGAGCTCGTGGTGGCAAGTCACCCTACCGTCCAATGATACTCTCGAACACCCGTGGCCCTGCTGTTATGGCTCACCGCCGAACATGCCCACCACTCGATCGCCTGCATGCACATTTATAGCAGAAGAAATCCCGTCTGCCAACTCACATGAAGAACTGGTACCCGACACACGCAGCACCTGGTGGCCTGCCACCAGCAATAACATCGATCTCCAACCAAGAGCTCGCATGCTGCTCCTCCAAGCCATATGGATGGAGCCTCCAACTCGGGCAGGACGCCTGCTGTGAATCTCGCTCGAAGCTCTCTTGAGGTATCCCATCCCGCGTTTGAGGTTAGAACGATCGATCCCCGATTCATCAGACGAAAGGGCGGCAGGCCATTTGATTGGCCAAAGTCTTCGGGCTCGTGCGATGGTAGCCTTGGGAAAATTCCAACCGTGAAATAATCAGTCCGCATATTTTCTCGGCAAATTCAGGCGGCCAAAGATGAGGCAGTAGCATCGCAGCATCGCACAGCAGCCGTACCTTCCTACCTACTGTACTATTGCAGTACAGGGCTCTCTATGTCTGTGCGCTTGTTGTGCTTGCTGCGTGATCGTGGAATGGCAAGGTGCGAGAGCCGCAGGAAACAAATGTCTTCCTTCTAAAACAGAAGATGGAACTGATGAAGAAGCAAGGAATGAATACATGCCGTTCCGCAGCTTGCGAACGCAACTTGTCAACTGCAAAGTTGGCAAGCTGTGCTGCTGCTGAGCATACATCCACCTATCCACATCGCGTGTCAGATGTACATACAGTAGTTCATGTCCACGCTGCTATGCAAGTTCAGTGTGGGAGTTTACAGTAGCAGTACTGTAGTAGTGACGTGCAGCTTAATCGTAGTACCTGTTTCTCTAAAGCGTAAATTCCTTCATACAACACAAACAACGTTCGAACGGTATCCATCCACGGAAGATAATAAGCGTAAATAGTAATGAATCATCCCGGCCTGCCCCCCTCCCTGCTGGGGTGGGCCGAGGTCCGTAAGTGGACTTAGACCTCGAAACACCACCCAACAAAGACGGATACACAGTCCCTAGCACTGATCAGAAGGGGATCCTGAGTTTGGCGGCCGGGAACTACCGCTGTCGTAAGATCGGGGTAGCTCGCGACCTAGCCGACTTGGGTTTAGGCTGGCTAAGAGAGCAGCACGCACCGCCCGAGAGGGACCGCGGGGTCGACTTCTTAGGGTAGCAACCTGGAATGTGCGGACTCTGGCTGTAAACGGTAAGAATGGGTACAGGCGAGTCTTCAGCATCCTACCCGAGGCAGCGAAGCAAGATGTATCGGTGGTAGGGCTACAGGAGGCCAGGTCAAACCAGTCCTCTACATTATTACTGTCCATATGGGTGTAGCTTCCATGGAAGTAGATGTTTACTTCCATGGAAGCAGTACATACTTCCATGGAAGCTCATTGATTTTAGCTTCCATGGAAGCTCGAAACTTACTTCCATGGAAGTGCGGTGGACTTCCGTGGAAGTTCACATAGCTGGGGGGTCAGCGACAACTTCCATGGAAGTTGAAGCTTCCACGGAAGTTGGTAGCTTCCACGGAAGTGGTTTGGAAGGCTTCCACGGAAGTAGATTACACCCACTTCCACGTGCTTCCATGGAAGTGGGCCATATTCGGACAGCTTCCATGGAAGCATAATTTCAAGCTTCCATGGAAGCATCAACGCTCTACTTCCATGGAAGTACACCACCCGACCCCAGCTTCCATGGAAGTAAAAATATCTTGCTTCCATGGAAGCTGTCCAAACGTGTCGTGGCGAAACTTCCATGGAAGTATGCCGTCCGGCCCAAGCTTCCATGGAAGTATTCATTAGCGACTCCCATGGAGACGTTCGCAGATGTCATGGCGTGACGGGAGTAGACTCGCATTGGTTCTGTATGCGTCGAGAGCATCATGGCGATGTGAAATACGGTTTGGCTATTTCGCAGGGGATGCAGCCCGATTGTCTGGGCAAAAAAATACGATTTATTTGGATTCCACGCCGTCGCGAAGGTCTTCCCACACTCGGCACCCATGCCTATCAAAGCTGTCACGCCTAGAGATATTATCGCAATGGAGCACACACACGCTCGAAGTGGTGTGATTACGATTGGTGCGCTACGTGACGAGAGCCGACTTGTTGTGTCATCCTTCTCTTTCGTGGGAGTTGGGAAACCAACGATCAAAATAAATAGGAACAACAACAGTGTGTAGTAGACTAGGTTCGTTCACGAAAGCGGGATGTGGACACGGGGGGGGGGTAGCCGGCAGGTGAAAGTTTACGTTACCACAGCAGCTCTCACACCAGCGCACAGCAGGTAGGTGTAGTAGTATCAGGTGCGTGGTGTTTGCACTCTGTCTGTTTCTGTCTGTGGACGCACACGTCCGAGAGGACAGTTACATCTATCAGCTAGCTGTCGCTCGTTTTGTAGCGACAGCTGTGTGTGGTACATCTTATAGTCCATACTAAGCTGCGGTTTGTGGCCGGCCTCCGTTGCGTCTCAGTATGTTGTATGTCTCGAAACGGCCAGATGAAAGGGCAAGAGTGTTATGTAAAGCTCCACACCAGCCTCGGGTGTAGGATTGTTTCGGCCGCCGGAGACTGCTTCATTGTTTCGAAGGGGCCCGGGGGAACGAAGTGTTTTGTCTTAGACAACAAACAATCGGGCGTCGGTATCTACCTTTTCGTAGAACTTCAGTTCCAAAGCCCCACGAGCCAACATTGAAAAAGAGTAGGAGTACAAAAATAGTCAAGATATAGCAGTAGTATCCGTCAAATTAGGTTGGAACACGTCATTGACCAGCTTCCACTCTGAACCACCCGCCTTGCCAACTTCCCCTTCCTGGCCACCTCCTTCGGCACTGCACAACAGGGATCGATCTTGTCTCGCAAATAAATGTACTCGTTTGTACGTACATCCTTGGTTTTCTTATTGTGTTACATTGCGACTACGGGCTATAGGGGCTGCTCGTGGGGTATCCACGCCAAGATTGAGATATTGACCCTGTAATGTGCGGGGTGTCTGCCATCTGTAGTAGATCTCCACCGCTCCACATCGCCAGCAGCGCCAGCGGTGATTCACCCCATGCGAGAACAGGACGCCGACGCACAGACGCCTCGATAGTAGACCCGGGGATACATGGGTATATGCCCCCCTACCCATAAATGGAACCGAAGGGACGATGCCTCGGCGGACAAGCCGGGGATACATTGATGTGTATGTCTCTCCCAAACGACCCCGATTCGCCCACGCATCGGCGCAAATTCCGGGGTTGCATGGATGGGTACATGTCCTCGCCCCCCCCCCCAAATGACGCCGACCTTCGATGACTTGGCGTTGTCTTTGATTATTTTTTCACGTATACCGTTGCGACTAAACTGTGCGCGAAAGAATTCGGGACGTCTTACAGATTTACGTAGGTACTTGGCTTATTGCACTCTTGGGGCGTGTAGGTTCAGAGGTCTTGGTTCGTTTTTCTGGGGTCCCACAAGAGAGAAGAAAAATATTTGGAGCTCGCATTCTGCAGGAGACAGAGCGTGTAACATGCAGCACCATTCGGAGGGCCACGCAGCAGAAGTGCAGCAGCTTTTTGCTACATCGAAGTTCGGACGAACCATGTCGTAGTTGTTCTCCCCTGCACCCTCCCATTATCTTTGTTGGTGGATAGGAGAGAGACGATACAAGTGAGGACTCACTTAGTATAGGCCCATATAACAGACTAGGGTTAAGGATTGGCCCCCCGCCCCCCAATGGGGCTGGAGGCCAACATCCAGGACCGATGGTGGTGAGTGTCCGGCAGGAAGGAAAGAAGAAGAAGAAGGGGAGAGGATTTGTAGGGGCGGGAAGAAGGGACGGTGTTGGGAGAGGAAAGGAAGTGGTGAAGAATTTCGACACTCGACGAGCGCGCGGTCCCGTCGGAGGTGAAAGGGACATACATGTCAGTCCGTAGTCTTGTCTATTGCATCGAAAAGTCGAAAATTCGAGGTGTACATTATGTACATGACGATGGAGAAGGCCGACGAGGAAGGTACGAAGAGAGGAAATTGCACCCCACGTTCGAAGTCGGTGTGAAAACCGCCGCAAGGAAGGAGTGCAAAGGAGAAAAAGAAGGAGACGTCGACGTTTGTTTGCGTCGTGGAACGATCCTCCTTTTGTATAACGTTGGTACTCACCAATGCAAGACGGGGGGTTAGGGTTGAATACCCATCGTGAAAGTCAAAGCGCAGGTCATAACTACGTGCTTGCTTGTGACTCATGCACGGAGAAGTTACCACGGAGACTTGTTATCAACTAGAAGTTTGAAGGCTGGCTGAGAAGGTTTGAAGACACAAACACTTAGCGACGATGGCAAGCGCGACGTCAAAACTTCACAAGAAGAAAAGTCTACACCAAAAAAGAAAAGAAGGCCGGATGCCGACCTATTATGGCTCTCTCGGAATGAAGGGATTCGCACAATTTCCAACAGGCAATAATCCAAAAGTAGTACGGACATATGAAGGTACTGGGTAGAGAGAGATCGGAACGGTTTTTAATGCGAAGACACAACAACAACGACAATGATGAAGGTCGACCCGTCCTGCGTCGTTCGCACTGTAAAATGATAAATAAATGCGAAAGATGGGCTGCGTAAAGATCCAGCGGTGTTTTTCGGCAGTGGCAAAGACAAATATATATGCAACCAAAATATGCAAAAATATGCAACCACATGCCGTATCAGTCGTTTTCTACTTTCGATGCAAGTACATCTCGGAAGCGCAGGGCATTTTGTCACGCTTTAATGGAAGCCGCCTGGAAGCTACAGCAGTGCGACTCCCCCACCGTAGCTCAACGCGATTACGCGATTTCCATGCACATGGGTTAACCTTAAAGGGGGGTAGACTGAGCTCCCATGGAAGCAGCGGTGGTTGCTTCCATGGAAAGAAGTATCGCCTGCACTTGTACGGAAGTACTACCGGACTTACATGGGAGTCCGTCCATCAAAACTATCGTGTTATATATATACTCACAGGATCGTCGTGACGTGATACATTTCTTGTTTTTGGCATCGGAATAAAAAAAAAAGATGGCTCGATATTTGGGTTTCTACAGCAGTATGGACCAGACGCCTACTGTACATAGAAGTCGTACGAGTGTCGACCTAGTTGTTGTGCTGTCACAGCATCTTCCACGCACTTCTGCCAGTGCTGGTTTGTTGATTGGAGTATTGTAGGCCGAGATACAGCCGTGGGATTCTCGGGTTGTGGAGGCAAAAGTGAACCAGGGCAAAAAATTGCATGCAGACCTCGATTACTGCTGTTGCAAAACGCGGCGGCTTACGCGTCCACTGCGGCATGCCGTTAACGTACGTTGAAGGAACTAGTTTGTTGCACTACGTCGTTTGGCTGGACGATGACATCAAACAGCCTGCTTCCCTAGGAGCAGACGCACTTTCGCTACCTGCATTGTCTAACTTCCACGACCGCTGCAATATAAGCTTTCAAGGAAGTAATAACGTGAGCTCCGTGGAAGTAAACCATGCCCTAGATCCCACTTACACGTTGTGGCGAGGAAGTGGTAGTATACAGCCAGCTTCCGCAGAACCGGTGTGACTTTCACATCTATTCTATTGTCAGCTTCGGTATCGAACAGACTGCTTCCCTAGAAGTAGACTCGCCATTTGTAACGAGCCACTTGTGAGCTTCCGCAGAGCAATGTGCCAGCCACGTCTGTCAGTCTTGAGCTTCCGTCAAAGTTGCAATGTGGCTATGGCGCCCGCTGCAGCTTCCGTAAAAGTAATCCATCCATGTTCCCCACTTCACTTACTATAATCGACGACGGCATGCAACCAGCCGGCTTGGTGATGGGGCTCAGGCTGACTTCCACGGACCGACGCTTTTGTGAACTTCCACGGAAGCAATGTGACTTACACAACACTATCACTTGTTTCCAGGTCAATCATCATGCGGCCTATTTCACCTACTACGTTGTTTTGGCGAAGGTAGCGTAGTATACGCACCTTCCACGGATTAACTATCGATACCACATGGAAGTTGATGGAAGACGACCTTTGCTCGCCATTGGACACTCCCACGGAAGTTCGAATAATGGCTTCCATGGAAGTCGCTGAATTCCACGGAAGTTGAGCTATGGCAAATTCAATGACTTCCAAGGAAGTGCAAGGAATGTCTTCCATGGAAGTTGACAAGGTTCCATGGAAGGTGCGTGGGAATCGAGACGAACGCTTCCATGGAAGTTACTCGATTATCTTCCATGAACGTCGCTGCCCAATCGTTCCGTTTACTTCCATGGAAGTATGTGTGGTTCCGTGGAAGTCGCTGCCCACTCGTTCCGTTTACTTCCATGGAAGTAACTTCCATGGAAATACTTCCATGGAAGTATGTGTGGTTCCGTGGAAGTCGCTGCCCAATCGTTCCTTTTACTTCCATGGAAGTTACTTCCATGGAAGTAAATGTATGTGGTTCCGTGGAAGTTAATGCCAGATTCTCGTTAAGGATCGATGGTCGGACTTCCATGGAATTGAACTTCCATGGAAGTCCGACCGGACTTCCGTGGAAGTTTCAGGCGAGACTTCCATGGAAGCTACCACCGCTGATTCCATGGAAGTACGAGCTACTTCCATGGAAGTGCAAGGTACTTCCATGGAAGTAGCGTGGAAGTACGGGGGCGGATTCGCACGACCACTTCCATGCGGCTTCCATGGAAGTACCAGG
>FN649726.1:801151-820328 GCA_000310025.1 Ectocarpus siliculosus | reverse complement strand
GGGGGGCGTACTCTTATGCTTTGCATGCCTTAGCGGTTAGACCATTGACCACGCGTCCTCGAGAGGACGGAGCATTGTTCCCACAGGACCGATCACCGATGGCCAATCGTTCCTTCCTACTTTGCCAAAGGTGGCTCAAAAATGTCTTCCCTAGTCTGTCTATCCTACCGATGTCATTTCCCGCCTTTTCAAACCACTTCCTACTCCCCAGTACCGCTACCGTCCTCTCCTCTCTATTCCATGCCTCAAACATCTCCCTGTACGTCCCTTGTATTCTTCCCAGCTCAGTCATGTACACTTCCCTCTCCTTTTCGTACCACGGACATTCCGCGACTACATGAACACTGTCTTCGCATTCGAAGCCGCAATCACATTTGAACTTGTCGTCTTCGTCGTCTACCGTCCTATGTCTTCGTCGACGTTCGCGAAGGCCTATGTCCCCGGTCCTGAATTTGACCTTAAGCTTTGTCCCTGCATCCATTGGTCCATGTAGGTAATCCTTGAACCCTATTCCTTCTTTCAACATTCCGTACACTTCTAGACCCTCCTTATCCTTGGATTCTTTCCTTAGATTCTGTTCTTCTCTGTCGGCACAAGCAACAGATATCTTCTTCTTGAACCCCTGTAGACCCTCCGTTTCCAGCGTTTCATCTTCGTCGATGTCCAATCCCTTCCATACGTCCTCTACAACCTTGACCCATTCCGTGGGTTTTCTACCCCTCTTTTTGTTTGCCCACTTCGCCTCCCATACTATTCTCGGCAACCTCTCCTCTCCCATCCCGCACATGCGGTACTGCCATGTCAGCTTCCTTACGTCTCTTCCCGACCGTAGGGATTGGATCCCCAATTCTGCCCTGACTGCTGCATTACTTGTGCGCTTGGAGCATCCTAGGATGATTTTCGCTGCTTTCATCTGCGCCGCCTCGAGTTCTTTCACTACCTTCTTATTTCCTTCCCATACTTCTCCGGCGTACTCCAGCGGCGGTACGATTACGCTCTTCAAAACCGTCAATTTGATGCGTGTATCAAGGTGCCGGTTTGCGAGTATTGGGTGAAGCTTCCCTGCTCGTGCTTTGCCCTTTTCCGCTTCGCAAGGGGGGGGGGAGAGAAAGGGAAGGAAACCACTTTCGAATCACGTTTGGAAGGAGAGTAAGCGCAGAATGGGAAAGACTAGAAGTAGAGAAGATGTCGGCGTGGGTGAGGAGACTAGGTTGGAGGGTGTGCATAGCAAATAGGATCCAGGAAGTAAGGCGCAGCCCAAGGCTGGCTGAAAACAAAGGGGGGCAGGAGATTCGAAAGGGTCAAAAGGGCAAGCCAAAGTAGGGGAAGGGGGGGGCAGCGATAGGATAAGGCAGAAGGGAAGGCAAATGGGGGACAGAAGGAATCCTGAAAGGCACGGGAAAGTAGAAAGTAGGAGTAAGGAAATCAGAATAGGGTCTTGGAATGTATGCGGATTTGCCACAGATGAGCGTAAAAGACTCGAAATTGCCGAGCAAGCAGCCGAAAAAGACCTGTTCATAGTCGGAGTCCAAGAGTCGTGGGAGAAGGACGGGGGAGAAATAGGAAAACAAGTGGGAAGCTACACATGGATAGGTAAAATGAGGAGAGGACAGAAAATCAAGAGTAGAGGGGAGCACATGTGCGACATAATTGAGGTGATCACCGACACCAAATTCAACGAAAGCATGTGGATAAGGGTACCAGGGGAACGGGGAAGGAAGGATTTGTTCGTAGGAAATGTATATATGCCACCAGAGTCGAAGAATATGGTGAAGGACATCAGGATAGGGTTCGAGGAGGTAGCAGCGGATGTACAAAACTTCAAGAGAAAGGGAGAAGTAGTTCTAGTTGGGGACTTCAATTCAAGAATCGGGCGAACCACGAACCCACACGGAGCCGTAGGGCAATACGGGGAGGGAGCCACGAACAAAAACGGGGAAGAAATGCTGAGGTTCCTTGACAGTAGCGAGATGAAGGTGTTGGACGGTAGAGTACGAAAGACAGAACCGGAATGGACTAGGCAATGTTTCAAAAAAGGAGAACGCTCCATCCTTGACTATACAGTCGTAGAGAATGGGGGGAAAGAGACGGAAGTACAAGTATGCACAACGGATGTAGGCACTACAGACCACGCGTTGGTGTGGACAGCCCTACAACAGACGAGAGTCATACAGAGTAGGCGACGCAGGAAAATGTACAGATGGAGAATAGATAAGCTAGAAGTAGAAGAAACGAGGGTAGAGTTCCAAGAAGAGATAGCTATAAACGACAAGAAACTCTCGGAGTTGATAGAGGCAATGGGCACACCAAAGGATGCCGAAGGCCGGGACCAGGCCGGGTCTAGAATCGTAGAAGGGTGGGAAGAGCTGCTAAACACAACAGCAAGTAGAGTTCTAGGTAGAAAGTTGATAGTTTGTAAGAGAGCAGTGAAGTGGTGGGACGAATCAACGACTTCCACTGCGCGCACGGCCACTCCCACGAGGTGCTGCTGAGGACCACGGCGAAGCAGCAGGGAACGACGCTGGTGGGCGAGCTCCGGGAGTGCCTGGGGTGCTCGACGGCGGAGGGGCTTTCCAAGCCCATCCCCAACAAGACGTCGACCCGAGCAGTTTAGAAACTGCTGCGAGTTTTCGTGGATTTGAGTGGAAAAGCTAGGGTGCAGAGCTTGGGGGGGAAGTGGTACACTCTCATTGTCAAGGATGATTACACAAGGTGGAACCGTGTCTATTTCCTGAAGCACAAATCAGGCGCCGCTGAGGCATTCGAGTGGTATCTTGCAGAAAACCGGGCAGACGGTGCCCCGTCCGATGTCATGGTCGTGAGATCCGACAATGGAGGAGAGTTTTTTTAGGGAGAGTTCGGCAAGGTGTGCCGGAAGTACTGCATCAAACAGGAGTTCACCCCCGCACACAGCCCAGAATACAACGGTGTAGTGAGAGAGCACTGGGTCTGATCAAAGATGCAGCACTAGCCGCCCGTATCCAAGCGCCAACTCTTTACCCCGGAGCACCGAACTACCCCTCCCTTTGGGCCGAGGCCATAGCTTGGGCATGCAACGCCCTGAACTGCACCTCCACCAAATCCAACCCAGAGAAGAAATCGCCGTACGAGATGTGGCACGGGCACCCTCCCCCGCCGGGCGACGTACCCGTTCCTCAAACCTGCCGTATACAAGGTCAAGCGCACACACAAGTCCGAGCCGAAAGCCCAAAAGTGTTTTTACCTCGGCCCGGGAATCAACACCAACCGTGATTGCGTGCGCATCCTGAACGAAAAACGCCAAGCGATAACAACTCGCAACTTCACCTGGCAATCCGTACCCGCCGCCCCCACTGCCCTGCCCCAGTCGCTGCCTCCCATCGCAGAGGAGGAAGAGGAATTCGCGACTGAGGAGGACGAGGTTGGAGAGGGCGCGTCGAGCCAAGGTGCAGGGAGGGCGGAGGGAGAACCTGTGGATGGAGGACCAGACTTCAACCTTGGCACGACGGCAGCCCCGGGGCCCGCGGGGCCGCCCGCGCGCGTAGCGCTGGCGGCGCCGCCGGCCGCGCCCCAGGAGTCGGGCGCAGGCGACGCTGGCGATGGCGCCCCCTCGAGCAGGGAGGGCGCGAGCGTCGCCCCATCTACCACATCGGCCGGCATGGCCGATGTGGGCGGCGGCGAGGACGACCGCCGCAGCAGCAGCCGCCGCGGTAGCGGAGGCAGCGGTAGCGGCAGCGGCAGCGGCAGCGACAGAGGCAGCAACAGCGGCAGCGACAGCGGCTTCAACAGCGGCAGCGGCAGCGGCAGCGGCAGTGATAGCGACAGCGAGACGGATCTCCTGGCGCTCCGCGGGCCAGAGGCCCGGCGGCTCGCCCGCTTCGACAAGCCGGCGGAACTCACCAGCCGCCGCACCAGAGAGAACCCTCGCAGAAACCCGAGGTACGAGTCGCCCCCGTCGCCGACAAGTGCCGAAGCCCTTCTCGCCTCGGTGGCGAGCCTGCCCGTCAGCAGCACGGAGGAGTTCACCCGCTGGGTGCTCTCGGCGGTCCTCCACGTGGCGGAGGGGCTAGAGGCGAGGGTGGTGCGAGAGTTGCTGTTCGAGCGCGCCGAGGAGGCCCACGCTGCGCGCCAAGAAGCAGAGGACTTCCTGCTGGGCGCGGTGGACCTCATGCTCAACTCGCCAGACGCCTTCGAGACGGCTCTGGCGTCCCACGAGCAAAGTGAATCCCCCATAGGCAAGCGTCCGAGTGATGTAGAACCCCGTAGCCGGTGTTGCCAAGTCTGTGTACAGAGAGGGATGGGAACAGGCCATGAGGGAAGAATTTGAAGGGCACTTGGGCACGGGGACGTTTTCATTCGTAGACGGCACGCCAGAGGGGCGCAGGCCTGTGAGCTCAAAGTGGTGTGTTAGTTGGAAGACCAACAAGGAAGGGAAGATAGACATGTTCGAGCGCGCCGAGGAGGCCCACGCTGCGCGCCAAGAAGCGGAGGACTTCCTGCTGGGTGCAGTGGACCTCATGCTCAACTCGCCAGACGCCTTCGAGACGGCTCTGGCGTCCCACGAGCTAAGTGAATCCCCCATAGGACCGAAGCGAGATGATGAGAAGGGAGGGGAGTGGCCGGTGAGGGAGGCCATCGGCAGCATGATGTGGGTGTCGACGTTCTCGCGTCCAGACGTATCGTTCGCCGTGCGTGCGGTAGCGCGCCACGCCCACGCCCCAGCGAAGAGGCACTGGGACGCGATACAGAAGATCCTCGGCTACCTAAAACAGACGAGGGACCTCGGCATCACCTACCAACGGGGATCGGGGTTAGGGCTTGCCGTGTACGTAGACGCTAGCTACGCCGACACGGAGGATAGGCGTTCGGTGTCAGGGTTGGCAGCAACGGTTGGAGGTACCGTAGTCAGCCATGGTAGCAAGACACAGAGCATCGTGTCTTTTTCTTCTACGGAAGCCGAGTACATTGCTGCCGGGGAGGGCGTCAAGGAAGCGTTGTTTGTGCGTGCTGTGCTTTCGTTTGTTGCCCCAGAGACCAGTGGTAGCAGCATCCAGGTCCTTGAGGACAATCAGGCCGCACGAAACACATCGACGTGAGGTTTCATTTTATCCGCGGATTGTTTAGGTCGGGGGATATTTCGGTCAAGTTCGTTCCGACAACGGAGCAACACGCGGACCTCCTAACCAAGGCCCTTAGCAGGGCCAGTCTGCAGTACCACCGGCGCAAGTTGATGAATTTGCCGGAGAAGCTGTAGCTGTTTTTTAGCACTTGCATTGGATTTTCTAATAAGTGCGGCCGTTGTGATCCGCTGTGATAGCGACGGTTTTTCTCTGTGGTGTTTGGGTTTCTTTCGAGGGGTTTTGCCCGGACGCCGGGTTTCCCCTCCACATATTACCATGTTGGCATTTCTGATGTATCCAGGGGCGTTCTTGCCCCATTGATGGTTAGTCACTCGCGTGAAGAACCAGGGAGGGTGTTCGAGAGTCTGCGAACATTGGTGCTGGATGCACGTGCTGTATGATTTGGTGTCACGCAGATTAGTAAGATTGCCGTTTGGTAGGGGGCACCGTGATGTGTCACGGGGCCCCTCCTTGCTGTTGGAGCGTTGGAGCTGCTCTGTGTGGAGCACTCCCTCTTTCGTCCGTGTGAAGGACGGTCGCCTACCTCTCGTGAAGTTAATACATCACCGAAACAGTCTCACTCGATAAATAAGTGGCGTAGGCCGCAAACACTCAAACAGAAATCAAGCAAGCAATTCGAGTACGAAGAGAGTCACACGCAAAATATGTGGCAGGGAAAACAGATGCAGGATGGAAGGAGTATGTTGAAAGTAGAAAGAGGGTGAAGGAGTTGGTCGTGAAGAAGAAGAAAGGGTTGTGGTAGGAAGTAGTCCAAAAGACTAACGAAGATTTTGAGGGGGGGATGAAGCAAATGTGGGTAGGAATTCAAGGGTTAGTGGGCAAGAAGAGAGGGGGAGACACGGAAATAACGACACTAAGATCTGCCGAGGGTAAGATGGTAAGCAGTTCTAAAGGAAAGAGGGAAGTACTAGTAGAGCACTACCGCAAACTTGGGACACCCACCACCAATGACAACTTCCGACTCGGAGTTTGAGAAGGAAATCAACTCGTGGGCAGAGGAAAACGTCGAAAGATCTCGGAGGGAACGTAGTGATGTAGACGGGTTGCAGGGAGAGTTCACACGAGAAGAGGTAGAGGACTGCGTAGCGAAACTCAAGAATAGAAAAGCGGCAGGGGCTCTGATGGAATTGTGAACGAGCTTTTGAAACAGGGGGGGGAGGGGATGATTAACATGTTGGTCCGGATATTCAACTGGATATGGAAACACGAGTACGCGCCGAAGAGATGGAGAGAAGGAGTAGTCGTGAACCTGTTCAAAAAGGGGGATAAAGCTGACCCGGGGAATTATAGAGGGATAACCCTGCTGAGCACAGTGGGGAAACTGTTTGGCAAGATGATAGACAATAGAATGGGAGACATGTTGGAGGGGAAACAAAAGATCAGCGAAGGACAAGCTGGACTTAGACCAGATTGTAGTTGTGTAGACCATGTATATTCGTTGAGTAAAATTATCCAAGGTAGGAAAGACGCCGGGCGTACGACATACTGTTTCTTCCTTGATGTACAAAAAGCCTACGACACCGTATGGCGCAATGGATTGTGGAAAAAGATGTGGGACATCGGCATCCGGGGGAAAATGTGGAGGAAGTTGAAAAAGATGACAGAATGCACAAGAAGTGCGGTGATGATGGATGGGGAAATTTCGAAGTGTACGTGGATATACTCCAAGGAGTCGCACAGGGCTGTACGATATCACCCACTCTATTTAAGATTTACATCAACGATTTGATAAGGGCGGTTGAAGCAGTAAGACAGGGAGTCCGTCCAAGTAGGGGGATGATCGATAATTCGGGTGGCTCGGTTCTTTGTGGTTGGAGCTCAAAGCGGGTGGCTCATGGCGGAGCGTGTATGGGTAGGAAACGTGTTGAAAACGTAAAGCAAAAGTATTGGAAAGTATTGCGTTCATCGGGGGCGTGCCAGTGCTCGTCAAACCTTCACGGTATCTGGGCACGCCTTCACTCTTTGTCACTCAACGAATCTCTCTGAATCTCCACCAAATACCTCTCGCAACCAAGGAATATATGTAGAAAGTTCCTATCCCTCCGCATCTCATCACTGTTACTTTCGTACGTACGTACCGGACATCTCAACCGTCATACTATGCTACGAGTACTCCCAATATATCTAATAGCCCCCCTACTCGTATGCATCGTCATGCTCCGAGAAAAACCAAATTCCTCTTTACCATCTCTCCAAAACAAACAAAAACCAATATCTTCACCAAAACAATCCAAAATCCTCCAAGTCCATCACAAGAAAAATCAAACACAATCAAAACTCCTCCAAAACAATCAAGAAAAACTAAACACAACAACTCCTCCAACCTTCACCAGACTCTCTCTTTTCTCTTGTCCAATCTCTCGTCTCTCTCACTCTCTCCATCACAGAATACGAATCGACCCCAAAACACTTCCTTCACTGCAAGTTCATCACAAAGTCACGGTGCAACGCAAAAGACTCCTTGCTAATGGCCTTCGTCAAGAAATCTGCATGCTGAAATTGCGTCGGCACATGAGTAATTGAAATCTCCTTCCTCTCTACCAGCTCCCTGATAAAGTGATGTCGTACATCGATGTGTTTCGAGTTGGAGTTCGTGATCGGGTTGTGCGCAATCTGAATCGCTCCCTGATTATCCTCGAACACCGGGATGCACGGCATACCTGCATCTGGCAACATAGAACGCCACACCTGCCTCAGGAACAACACTTCCTTCAAGACATCGGCAATTGCCACATACTCTGCTTCCGTGGTGGAAAGCGTGACACACTTTTGTGTCCTCGAAAACCAAGTCACACACCCTCCCCCACACATCACTAGCCCTCCTGACACCGATCTACGGTCTGTCGCCTTGCTTGCATAGTCGGCATCCACAAACACCTGCATGCTGATCCCAGTCACCACTCCCCTCTCAAATGTAATCCCCATCCAACTCGTCCTCCGTACGTACCCTAAAATACCGAGTGCTGCCTTCCAGTGCACCATCTTGGGAGATGCACAATACCGCGCTACTGCTCGTACTGCGTTCGCGATGTCCGGCCTTGTTTGAGTGGCCAACCACATCAGAGATCCTACCAACTCGCGAAAAGGGACATCAGCGCACGCTTCGTTCTCGTCAAAGTCGGTGAGCTTCACGCTCACAAGCAAGGGCACACTCCTCCCCCACTCAATTCCGTACTCTGCAGCCAACTCTTCGGCAAACCTCTGCTGCGAAATCCTCAACAGCCCTCTCTCTACGTCTCTCTCGTAAAAGCACGCGGAGTACCACCTCAACTCTCCAAGGTTCTTCACGGGGACCATCTCGTTGAGATCCCTGCCAAACTTGTCACACCTCTCCTTCTGCCCTACAGCAAAAATGTCATCCACGTGGACCACGATGATCATGATCACACGTCCCTCCTCCATCAATCGAAAAACACATGCGTCCGCCAGACACTGCAAAAAACCTAAAAGTAACAAACACCTCGTCAGGTGCGCATGCCAATGTCGTGATGCCTGCTTCAAACCATACAGACTCTTGCACAGCTTCACGATCAGGCCAGATAACCTACCACACCCCTGCGGTAAGCGCATGAAAACATCCTCATCAAGCTCAGACTGCACAAAAGCCTGCTGAATATCAAAATGGCACAAGTCAAGATTCTGCTCACATGCTAATGCTGCCAACAAGCGCACACTAGACACTGATACGGTGGGTGCAAACAATTCTCCAAAATCAATCGAAGCCCTCTGCATGTCCCCCCGCGCTACAAGTCTTGCCTTGAATTTCGTCGGCCATCCATACTCGTCTGCCTTACAGTTGAATACCCACTTAGCATTGATGGCGTTCTCTACTGGTTGCTACACCGGACTAAAAGTTCCTGCATCCAACAAACCGAAAAACTCTCGACCGATTGCATCATTCCATAACTCTGAATGTTGAGACCGCATGGCCTCGTTGAACGTCTTCGGCTCGCGGAGGTCGCTGGCCATGCAGTGCGGAAGGTCAGGCATCTTGTCAGGAGGACGCTCGGCGCGAAGAGCGGCGTCCACATCCTCGCGGGTGGCGAACATCGTTGCGAACATCTGCGGTCTCCCCCCCCCCCCGGAATCCACGGGCCCCCCAGCTCCCACAGCCCCCCCGCTTCCACGGCCTCCAGGATTCGGATCCGGCTGCGGCGGGGGCGGTAGGTCGCGGCGTCCTTGATCCACGGCCTCCCGGGTGGCGAGCGACGAGATGAGGGTGTCCTTGTCCATCATGTCCAACAGCTCAAGGCGGTGGTGGAGAGCGGTGCCGCCACTGGGTGGCGACGGCGGTTTTTGTTGCTCATCCATGAACCGCACTCCATCGCCGCGTGTGCGGCCGTGAACCCTCGTGTCCTCTCGTCCCAACTCCTTGACGGCTCGTTTCGAAAGCGGCGGGTGCGGAGGAGCGGGGACGGCGGCGCTGGCGGGCTTCGGCGGCGGCGGCGGTAGGCCCGGGGGCGAACGGGGCGGAGTGGCTGCGGTCGACGGCGGGGCTGAGGATGGTGCGACGGAGATCGGCGACGGCGCTGAAGATCCTGTGAAGATCGACGGGGGAGGGGGCGGCGCTGCGGTGGTCGCTGGTGCAGGGGGGTAGTACGTCCATGTCCGCGGGGGCGGCGGCGGTGCGGCATCGGCCGCAGGTACGGCGGCGGCCGGCGAGGGCGCCGCGGTGACCGAAGAACCCCCCCCGATGGCCGGCACCGGCGCCGGCGCTCCTGCCCGGCGGTTGACCCACACGACGTTGTTGGTGAGGGCGAGGCGACCGGTGTCAGCGCGAAGAACGACGGCGGTAGACGTCGAGTGGTTGTTGGCGCCGTGCAGGTAGAAGCACCTTGCGGATTGGACGTCCGCCTTGGTGGCCCGCTTCACGCGCATCCTACCCTCCTGGAAAAAGGGGACGACGGTGAGGGGCGGCTTCCGGCCGAAGAAGGCCTCGAACGGCGACATCCAGCCCTGATTGGCCTTCGTCGCGGAGCGGTTGAAACAACCGGATGCCCAGAGCGCCGACGAGAGCCACAGCCGTTGTCCGTTGGCGCCGATGTTGGGGACGGAGGCGAGGTCGACGTGGGCCATGGAGAGGATGTGGCGTCGCGCGGCGTGGCCCCCCTTCATCGCACGCCAGATGGCGCTCTCGGCGACGGCGTTTTGTTTGGGGGTGTTCGGCGCGGTGTACTCGCGCCGGATGCCGGCGGCGTCGCAGAACTCG
Source organism: Ectocarpus siliculosus (assembly GCA_000310025.1). Taxonomy (NCBI): domain Eukaryota; class Phaeophyceae; order Ectocarpales; family Ectocarpaceae; genus Ectocarpus; species Ectocarpus siliculosus. Next base: position 809,999 of record FN649726.1, on the reverse strand, counting down.
ATGAAAGCGGCGCCGGTGAACTCGCCGCCGTTGTCCATGCGGAAACATCCCGGAGTGCCCATGCCGTTCATGTCGGCCAAGAAGCGCTTCACGTACTTCAGGGTGTCGCTCTTCGCCCGCATCCCGTACGCCCGTTGCCACCGCGATGCGCTGTCCACGAACATGATCAGGTACCGGGAGCCGTCCATCGCCTCGGTGAACGGGCCCGTGAGATCGATGTGGACCTTGCCGAACGGCACCGCAGCGCGTGTCCCACGCCGCGGCACCGGGGCCCTCCTGCCCTTCGCCTCCACACAGCCCACACATGGCTGCAGCTCCCCGACCAGCCGAACACCCTGCTGCTTGGCAGTCTCACTCATCAAAAATTCGTTCACGTGGCCGGTGGAAGCGTGGAACAGATTAATATCGATGGTGGGCGTGGATTTTCCTACCGAAAAGGGGGAAGCACCGGGGGCGATAATCGCCAACGCGTGGGAAAGAGACGGAGGGGCTACGGCCTGCTGCTCATTGCACTCGGAAAGAAAACCTCTCAACACCTCCAAATCATCATGCTGCACAGTGAAAGCCAAGGGAGGGGGCTCCGCAGACGCAGAGAATTGATGCGCATCCGGAAAAAAATCACCCGGGGGGACCTTGTCTTTGCCATCCATCAACCCAACATCTAGGAACATGCTCATGTCCATGATCGGTAATTCGTCCTGAGAGACAAGGGGGTTGATCTCGATCTCGCGATAGTCTGTCAGCTCTACGGCAGGGGGAGGCACAATCGAAGACGATTCTACGGCAGCAGTAATCACAGGCTGAAAATCAGGGATCGTCGTGGGGATTGGGTCTACTTCGACAGACGGAAAAGCACAAATCGGCAGCACTACACCGGAAGTGGTGGAGGGGACGCTGGGAGTCGAAGGTACTACACCGTCGGAGCCGGTGGGCTGGACACCAGGAGTCGAAGGTACAACGCCGGCCGTTGCGACGGACTGGAAGCCAGAACTCGCAGGTACAACGCCGACCGCAGCGACGGACTGGAAGCCGGTACTCGCACTCGCACTCGAAGTCGCGCCCGCTCCTGCACTCTGTGGGAAAGGGGGGTTTGCCGCAACAAGGCCTGTGCCAACGCCAGGCGGGGACGCTTGGGCAGAAACACGGGGGGGGGCATCGGGGCTGTAGGTCACAGCGCTACCAGTATAATTCTGGGGCAATCGAGTAGCCCAGAGCGAGCATCCTACGTCAGAGTATGCAAATGAAAGCCTACCATCGAATAGGTGGACGCCGGTCTCGTCTAGAACGATACGCTGCCTACGCTGCGTGTGGTGCAACGAAAAAAGATTGAAGGTGATTCCAGGCACAACGTACACGTCCGACATCTGCACGCAAAAATCATGCTCTCCTGACTGGTCTTGCATGTGAAAGGCCATGTTGACCTTCCCCACACACTGCACGCGCAAATAAGCACCGTTTCCAACCTGTATGTACTCTTTACCAGTCGGCACTGGCCTCAAATCGAACATGTGGTGGCTACTGCTAACAAAGGTGTTCGTGGCACCGCTGTCGGCCCAAAACTTCTCTCTACCAAAATGGGAAAGCGAGTTCTGCGCAGACAAAGCAAATCCATTACCATTCTCACGCTCGGTACTCGCTACAACACCACTCGGAACAATCTCGCCTGCAGACACGAAACGTGCCATCAAGAAGTGGAGGGAGCCCGGGGCCGGTGCTGCTGCTCCGGGAGGAGAGGAGTGGGGCGGGGCATGAGTCGAGTGCTGCTGCTGCTGGAACGTCGGCGGAGGCGGAGGCTGTGTCGGCGGCTGTTGCTGCTCGTAGTAAGGCGTCGGTGGCGGGTAGTACGGCTGCTGCTGCTGGGTGTAGTCAGGCGGAGGCTGCTGGTACTGTGGCTGCGGCTGCTCCCAACCCCCATACTCGCTACTATTTGCGGGCCCCCCGTAGGGCGGTGCACCGTGTTCGTGGTGCATCACGTTTGCATGCCCGTGCGAGGGTCGCCATTGCTGCTGCTGCGGGCGAGGGGGGACAGAGTTTCCATACCTTTGCTGCGCTCCGCGTCCGCCATGAGGTCCGTGCTGGGGTCCACCACGCCAGCCCCCCCCACCGCGGCCGCCTTGTTGCTGCTGCTGCTGCTGCTGCTGCTGTTGGGGACGAGGATGGTAGTACTGCTGTTGCTGAGGCTGCTGCGGATGCTGCTGTTGAGACTGCTGCGGATGCTGCTGTTGAGGCTGCTGCGGCTGTTGTTGTTGCTGCTGTGATGACTGCTGCCGCCGCTGCTGCTGCCGCTGCTTTCTCTCCTTTTCCCGCTGCTGTTGGTAGCACTCCGCGTTGGTGTGGTTTGACCACGGATGAAAATGACAGCGCCTGTCTCCTCTGGTCTCGTCGCTCCTGCTCCGACCGTCGCCTTTGCCGTCCTGTCCGCCGCCGTTCCCACTCGACCCATTTGGGACACGTCCGTCGCCCCGGGGCGCACCGGAAGCGACGAAGGCGTGCCCCACGCCACTCTTTTGCTCCTCCTCCCGTGCGCGCACCAGGTCCGTGTGGGCCTCCTTCACGGAATCCTCAATCTGTTCAAAAGTCAAATCAGGGGTGCGGTCCAAAAGTTTCTTCTCTATCTTGTAGTCGGACGAGAGTGCAGACACTAGGTGGTCGTTTGCTTCGTTGTCAGGATACACTGTCCCGTGCGACGCTAGTCTACTCCGCAAAATAGAGAACCTACCGAAGTACTCTTGTGGATGTTCGTTTGCATGCATTGCGAAGCCATGGTACTCTTTCAAAAGTCTTTTCTTCTCCGCTTTCGCTTGTGGCTCGTAATATTTGAGGAAAATCCTCCAGCCACCACTCGGGCTCCCGTCCGACACGATTTCCGACAGAATCGGCATGTACGAGATTGACGTGATTAGCACATTCCATGCCACTATAGCCTTGGCTACCTTTTGTTCGCCATACTCAGTCTTCAGGTCAGTCATACTGATCCCCTGCCTCCCTACTGGGATGTCTTGGTTGCTCATCACTACTTCGTGAACATCCTCCTGCGCAAAGCGTGCTACCATGCTCGATCGAAAAATCAAAAGCTTCTGCTGCCTACTGTCCCCCGACTTAAACACACCATCCCAAGGCTCAATTCTTCTACTCTCAGTCATACGAAGAGTTGCGGGGTGAGACACTGCACCGATATCCCCTGAGGTTTGGAGGCGACCGGCCATGGCAGTCGCAATCGCGTCGGCCAGCTCGTCTGCGGAGGGGTTGGGTGTTGGGCGCCCAGGATCTTGCTGGTGTGCTGCCTCTTGTTCCTCATTTCCTCCCCGCTGCTGCTCGGCTCGATGCCGCACCTCCATCTCGGCCATCTTCTTGGCCAGTTTCTCCTCCATCAGCTGCTTCATCCGAGCTGCTACTCGCTCGTTGACCAGTTCTTCGATCCTGGCGTCCTCCGCTGCTTGGCGGGCTTCCGCTGCTGGGCGGGATTCATCTTCGCGCCTGGAGGCCATCTTGACCCTGCTGTCGATCGCCGCAAGGCGATGCTCCTAAACCAAGCTCGACCGCGAATCTCGTAGACGACGTGTCATACCGCTAGCGTGATCGATAATTCGGGTGGCTCGGTTCTTTGTGGTTGGAGCTCAAAGCGGGTGGCTCATGGCGGAGCGTGTATGGGTAGGAAACGTGTTGAAAACGTAAAGCAAAAGTATTGGAAAGTATTGCGTTCATCGGGGGCGTGCCAGTGCTCGTCAAACCTTCACGGTATCTGGGCACGCCTTCACTCTTTGTCACTCAACGAATCTCTCTGAATCTCCACCAAATACCTCTCGCAACCAAGGAATATATGTAGAAAGTTCCTATCCCTCCGCATCTCATCACTGTTACTTTCGTACGTACGTACCGGACATCTCAACCGTCATACTATGCTACGAGTACTCCCAATATATCTAATAGGGGAAAGAGTGTGTCCGGACTGATGTTTGCAGATGATTTCGTGGGGGTATCCGAAACACCAGAAGGGTTGCAAGAACAAATAGATGCGGCGGTAGGATACACCCGAAAATGGAGACTGTCGGCGAACGTAGGAAAATGCGCAGTACAGTAGTGGTCTGAAACGAAGACAAGAAAAATCCTGTAGAATTCAAATGGAAATGGGGGGAGGAAGAACTACCGGTAGTAGACAAGTATACGTACCTGGGAGTAGAGATTTCGAAGGAGTGCTCATGGGACGCACACACACATAGCGAAGTTGGTTGGGAAGGGTAAAGCTCAGATAGGCAAGATGGACGAGATACTTACGGACCCACACCTAGACACAAGGATTAAGAGGTGTATTCTCTTGAATGTGATTGTACCTAAGCTAGAGTATGCAGGAGAGGTATGGGAAGGTAACGAAAAGGCCGTCAAGCAGCTGGAAACGGTGCAGATGGCAGCGGCCAAGAAAATACTAGGATGTTCAAGTACAACGAGCAACACTGTATTGCGAGCAGAATTGGGAATGTACTCTCTTAAAACAAAGAGAGACATGCAGAAGTTGAATTGGCAGTACATACATGGTAAGTAGAATGTCGGACGATAGACTACCAGCCATGGTTGACAAGGCAGCTTGGGGAAAACGACTCCAGGGAAGAAGGGAATCAGATGGGACAAGGTGGTAGAGAAGGTTTGGAAGGAGATAGGAGACGAGGAGGAGACGTTGGACACGGAAGGGTTCGGGGGGTTCAAGACGAAAGTCAAGGAGATGCTAGAAAGTAGGGAGGAGGCAACCCTTCGGAAGAAGGTACGAAGCGAAGACCACTTGGAGATATACGGGAAGTTGAAAGAAGGGAGAGGGATGAAAACGTACTTGGACGGCCCCATGGACTACGCGAAAAAGCTGAAATTGCAATTTCGAGTAGGCGATCTGGACTTGCCAGAACGGAGGAAGAGGTATACCAGCCGTAGGAGAGAGGAGAGGAGGATAGACACACATGTCCATGTGGCAAATCGGAGGAGAGCAGACCCCATATAGTTGGGGAGTGTGAGCTGTACAGGAAGGAAAGAGAGGATCTCGAGGAGGAAATGAGACAGAGAGGGTGTGACATGGACAAGTTTGGTAAATTAGACAACAACAGCGAAAAAACGATCGCGTTAATTGGGGATAGATGGTGGGCACAAGAGGCCCTAGAGGACGGGGATAAGATGTGCAAGAAATTTTTATGGAGTTTGTGGCAGAAACGTAAAGAGCTCCCAAATGTTGGTGGTGTCTCTAGTAGGGGTAGGAACGGTGCTCCGTCTCGAAAGGGACGCGTGGTCAATGGTCAAATGACTACGGCAAGCAACAAATGAGTACGCCCAGCACTGCACCATTGCACCAACCCCCCGCGAGCGGTGACGTGCATGGGCTGGCTCGAGTGGCCCGCGTTGTCTTGTGTTGTTTTGTGTTGTTCTGTTTGTTGTTTGTTGTTTGTCGCTAAGGCGTGTGTCTTTCTCTGTCTGTGTCTTTTCTCTTTCCCTTTGCTCTCCATCTACTCTATTCCTTTCGGTTTCTTTTTCTTTTTCTCTTTCTTTTTATTTTTTCTCGTTCTCTTTCTTTTTCATTTTTCTTTTACTTATTCTATATTTTTCCAATTAAAAGGGTTACCTCGCATAGCGTGCAGAGAGGCGAGCGGAGTGGCCCAGACTATCTGTCGTGGACTTTTATTGGCTTGCGGACCCTTCGTGTCCATTTTATTTTCGTATACCTTTTTTTGGGTAAGTTAGCCCGTGACCACGGGAATCGACCCCGTCAAGTGTTAGACTACTAGTACGGACAGAAGAAGGTACTGAGCAGAGAGAACGGAACGGTTTTTAATGTGAAGACAACAACAACCAACAATTAATCATCACGTCACCTTTCTGTACGAGTTCTAAGTTCCCTCTGGTCTGGTTTGCATTCCGTACCTTGACGTCCGATGCTTAAAAATGCAAGAGAGTATCACGGCGACGCAGGGGCAAGAATCAAGAGGAACATACGCCAACAATGACGAATGCGCTCACGAATGACGGCGGTTGGTTGTGGTCGTCAAAAATGCTACAAAAACCCGTCGTAATTCATGGTATTCGTTTCAAACATACGGTTTGGCACACATACCACTTACACGTTTGCCTCCAATGAACCAAATGAACAGAGCGGGGGGTCCACTTTTGCATCGAATGAACAGAGCGCGGGGTCGTGGTGAAAGTCACCACACAGAACATCGTGTAGGGAGAACGACGCCATCAACCGGGAAAGATAATGCGGGTGCTTCATAGCCGCCGAAGTACATGGAACCCCAGATCAGGAAAGAGGAACGGAATGGTGGGCCTTGTTCACCACGCTCACCGGTTTCACCGTAGATACTTTTGTGATGGTGCTGCTTTTTTGTCCACGAAGCGCTCGGACAGAAACGGTCAGGGCGAAAACTCGGATTGACACGGTTAGAGGGCGAAAACATCGAACACACTTCACTCGGCTTCGTGCTTTGCCCCCTCTTATGGGCGAAGCTAGCGCGCGGCCAGAGAATCGTCCGTCTCACAACCGAAAGAAGGGGTAGATCGCGACGCAGCGGGGAGGGCATGCATACGAATGTATTTCAAGCAACCACCATCAACTTCTCGGCGGTACTATCGAGACATCACACCTAGCGCATCAAAACAAGCAGCTTCAAACACGCCCTTCCGATAGAAAGACTACCGAACCAGGGACGGACTATTTAGCAGTGCCCGTGTTAACCTGACTGGATCGTACGTCGGACTACTGTAGAGACGGCGCAAAACAAGCGACCGTTTGAGTAAGAAAATCTGCAAAGCATGTCTCTCCCAAAGCGGAAACGATTCCGCAAGAAATTTCTCCGTCACCTTCGCATGATGATCTGTAACTCCCGAATCTTGCCCTCAACAACACTTGCCGGGAACAACACACAGAATTAACTGCGGCCTGAAAATTAACTGAACGCCGTCAGGAGGAACACCCAACCAAATCCATTGAGAAAAAACATTAGCAACAGTGAAGTCCCCCGGGCACCTGCCGACAAAAACCATCCGATAACGCAATGCACACCGCAAGCAAGCGCGCGAAGTCTACGTCTGACGGCAGGAGCTACCAATCAGGCCCGCCTAAACAACTTTACTCCTGTGGAATGGAGGTACAACATTGCAGCGGCTCTCCGTGCACAGCTATAGGTCTGCGGTGCAACTCTGGATCTTCAACTCTGGATCTTACCCGAATATTTCTGCGCGGTCAACAGAGCTCTGCGTTGCGAAATGGCCACCCACTCTCCCGGCTTTCATTCCTGCGCTACGTCGCGGCACACACATAAATACAGTGCTGTCGTACATACCAAGACTGTTGCAGCATCTCCCCGAAGGCTACGTGAAGCTAGTCTGTCTTAGCTCTTTTCGACGGGGCCTGAGGCGGGGGCTTGGAAAGCGTGGTGGTGGCGAAGAGCACCAGGAGAAGCAGAAGAGACCCAACCAGCACCATGATCGTCATCTGAGACGGCATTTTTCCGTCCTTTACCCCTTCGAGATCCTTGAGCACGCTGGTCAGGAGTCCCTGTTATTCGTGCCACGGACGGTGTGTGTTTGGAGCGGGCGGGATTAGGGCCTTTAGGGGCATCACATGCGGCTGGACAGAGTAGGTCTTACTAATAGCGCCGGGCCCGAAGAGCGCATCGGAAAAATACAGACGCTTCTCTGATCACATTTCAAGCAAACAAAGGGAGCTGAAAATCACACACCGAATGTCGAAAAAATCTTCCGGAACGAAGGTGGCGGTAAATTGAAGTATTGAGACTGCTGTCTCTAAATCGACGAAATGTGAAATATCCCACCAAGGTACGTGAGATTTCCCACCCCCTCTCTTGCAAGCAGAGGAGGGTCCAAAAGCCGAGATGGAAAATCAAGCCAGAAGATGGGAGGGGGGGTCTCATCCAAGCCAAAACGTGAATTTTCGCCCATGGCTGACGTCCCACACCCGGTCAACGATTCCCGGCCAATCAGAAATCAGCGGGACCGGTGTTGACCAACAGGAAAACTGAGGGCACTTATTTTCTCTCCGCGAGCTGCCTTTGGGATTGCTGAGTTCCCAAATTCTTGTGCCATCCGCTGTTCGCGCAAAACGCTCTGGAGTTCAAGGGTCCTCACACAAATCACTCTCAAACTCACACCTTCACTTCGCAGCCAAACACGAACCTGTTAGCCGTGCGCCCTCCCCGGATAATCGTGCGAGTGAGTACATTGATAAAATAGAAATTGAAACATTTGAACATCCGTACGCCCTCCACGCAAAATTGTGCGAGTGACTGCATTGAAAAAATAACAACGGGGAAGTTTAAACATCCCGCCCATTACCTTCAAGCCACCAGCCAGGGAAGGGGGACCGGGCACAGGCACAGAGTCCGTCTTCTTGAACCCTCCCTGCTCTCGAAACAACAAAAAGCAAGCACGAGACCCGCGAAACCACAACGAGGGTTAGGGTGAGCCGGTCGGGAGCGGGTGACGGGAGGCGTTCAACGAACAACAACATGATATGGGAGAAACCCGAGAGCGGATGCAGCGTAGTCAAGAGGATGCGGAAAGGCGATCGGCCTTTACTTTGGCCTTTACTTCCATGAGACTCTCGGGCAACCGCGACAAGGAAGAGTCTACCAGCGGCTCTTGTCGGCAAAAAAAAAGGATTCTACAGAGCTCTCGTTCCGTGGTGATCATGCACACCGCCGCGCGGGGGGAGGGCGTACCGAGCAACATACCATACCAAGAGGCACGCGCGACACTTGCAGAGGAGCGCCCGGCATCAGAAAAAAAAAAATGATCAGTCACAATCTGGTGCAACAGTTAAGCCATGGAGCCACCCCCGCCCTCTCGTCCGAGC
>FN649726.1:790482-801051 GCA_000310025.1 Ectocarpus siliculosus | reverse complement strand
CCTTGGCAAATTCGATGAAGGAATCGAGCTTGCGAGGGCCAGCGAACTTGTGGAGGTTCCCATGCGAGAAGAACAAAAGCGTCGGGAAGCCCTGTGCGGACGGCGTGGGGAGAGTCACGGGTCAAGCAAAATGCGGGTTATACATTTGAACCTCGAGGCGACACAATTCGTCGCGTTTTCGCGGTGCCGCGAACGAACGGAACCAAATAATACTGAGGTGTGGTGCCCGTATGTGCCCGTCAGGTTAACTGGAATTATACCGAGCACCCGGCTCCATACAGAGAAGGGTGGCAACTTTGACATTCCAGCCGTGCCACGCTATTTCACCGGCACTATACCGGGCAGTGGCACTATTGAGGGACCCCCACTGTGCCGGGATAACTTCGATGGAATAACATGCAGCATGGTGGAGGTGGGTGGTGGACACTCAGCTGTAAGAAATTCGAGTAGAGTTCCTGCGGCAGAACGGACGTGGATGATGGAAAGGTAGACGCAAGAGCACATGTATCCACGACAACAAACAACTTATCTTTTTGAGGTGTCTCTTTCACAACACGGGAAAGGCCAGCCAGCTTCCGCGAACACTTGGCCCTACCTCCGTATGGTTTCGGCCCACACGACTCTGTCAAATAGTTCGAATGAGCACTCCAGCTTCGAGTGACCATCATCCTACCAGTCATCCCCGCTGTTCGTCAAAAAAACATTCAGGCTTGCCGACATGTCAACAGCACGTGAAAGAGTCATGAAATACAAGAAAAACGAGCGCTCTGCATCAACAATTTGACAGCAGCGGAAAGAACACACCATTGCTACGGTGTCACTCACAAAACAGAAAACGAACAAAAGCGCTTGCAACAATAACGCACCACACGACCACTGTCACTGTCGCCGTCTGGTGAGCAAAAATTCATCCGAAGGACTTCCAAGACTCGGCTATAGACAAAATAAAATAGTGACAGCAAACGGAGCGACCGGGGTCACCGGGAGTGATTCATCACCTTGACGCCGAACCGCTTCACCAACCCCCTGTTCGCCGTCGCATCCACCTTGCCCACGTTCACTTCGCCCTGTTTGTGAGCGCACGCACACGGCAAAAACGGGGTACACAGGCCGGGGGCAGCTTCTTGTTGGGGGACCACAACCATTTTCGGAACCCCTTATCAAATACTGCGAATTTTCAGTAACATGACACTTGTTGAAGCCCGTGTTGGCAAACCGCGTTCCGGTACCTCCAGCCCACCGCCGCCGTGAAAATCGTTTCTCTCTTGGTGCGGGGATAAACACTATGCTCCCATTGGTGGCCCAAACCACCAGCGAACCCTTGCTCCATTCGATCCGTGGTGAAGCCCTACTTCATAACTCCCAGCGGGTTCTTCGTACGCACGAACGCCTCACGATCGAGCATTCCCGGGGCTTCCAAGATGTACGAGAGAACGCCTCACGATCGAGTATCGACTCGAACAGCAGTGGCTATCGACTCGAACAGCAGTGGCTTGAGTCTCAGAGAGCATGCCGTGCATGTGTCTACCACAGCAGTAGCTTTACTGCGTCGATTCTGTCGCGCAGGGGGAGTCTCCTATCCTGTTCAATTCCGTAGTCTTGAAAGGTCGGACATCGGGCTGGACACCGTTGTGGTAGGCCACAACAATAATAACAAAAAACAAAACACAAGGTTGGTTTTCATCCTTCATCCGTCCGAGAGGTCGAGATGAACCTCGCGGGCAAGAACCAAGAGTGCTGCTGGCACGAACTCACCCCAAGCTTCTCCGCAAGCTCTGTCCACGTGCCGTCCAGCTTTCGGCAGTGTCCTACGGGGAAGCAACAGCGGCGGTCAAGTCAGCGGCGGACACGGCAGAAATAAGCGCGGTCAAGAGATTCAAGTAGGGTTAAAAAATAGTCAGAGCCGAACGAGCGGGAGCCACTCGAGATAGACGGCGTTTTTCATCGACACCAAACATACTTCCGTAGCCTATCGGGTTGAGTCGCGACGTTCTCATCTCATTGCCTGGCGTGTGCAAGCCGCGAGTGTTCAGGACCCTGTGTTGGTTGGACTAAATAGTGTTCGTTGTATTCCTACGAGACTTGGATGTGACGGACAAAGTTCCGAAACCAAAACCGCTGAAGAAAGGCTCATGGGGGAATGGAGGCACACCACGGGTACTGGTGGCAAAATACCATGGTACCTCATAACTCAAACGACAATAATGGCCACGAGACAAAGAACACTTCTCTCACCACACCACGGCGCGTAAAATTCTGCACATCCACGGCATCAGCAGCACACGCAGCAGCAGCAGCACACGTAGCAGCAGCAGCACACGCAGCAGCAGCAGCAGCAGCAGCAGCAGCAGCAGCAGCAGCAGCGGTAGCAGAAGCATCGGTAGTCCGACCACCACCGACGCCACCCCGAGCACGTGCGTGGCAGAAATCAGCGGCGTAGGCATCGCAAGACATTGCAAACGTTTTCAGATTCGTACAGCAGGCAAACACGCGAGATATTCTACACCACCGACAATGAACATGAGTACGGGAGGGGGAGACCGCAGTGTCGCGGGGGGCGGCAACTACTCCACGGCGGGAAACCCTTGGCTGCATGCGCCATGGAAAGCCGCCATATGCCATTCTTCAACACAGCAGAACCAAGCCCTGCAGCCAAGACAAACAAAAACCCATCCCATCAGCCCGTGATTGTGGACGAGCAACTCAAACTTGAGCTTCGCTTTGCTGCCGCTTCTTTCTCTCTCACCGACGAACCAGTCGCCGGTCGTGGCCCCCGTCGACGCCTGCGTAATCCTCTCGAAGTCGCCGTCCGTCAGCACCTGGACGGTCGCCCCCGGGATGGCCGGCTCCTCTTCTCCCTCCGCCCCCCCCATTCCGTCCTCGTCGGCGTCCACCTTTGGTTCTTGGGGAATCTCGGCGGCGGCGGCGGCAGCGCCATCTGCTGCCTCGGCAGTCACGAAGGAACCCTTGATTGGCGGCCGGATGATCGGGTCAAAAAACGTCCCCAATGTTGTGATGGGGGGTTAGAGGTTGGAGCGTCAAATTCCTGTTGGTTTCCTCACTGACCAAATAAGGAGCGAGGGTTGGCGCAAAATACATGAGAAATGCTGAAGTGAGGCTCAAAATCAAGTCATCTGCCCGTCAGGACGGCAGAACACAGAGGGTGGACACATAGTCCATGCTGAAGAGGTCAGAGCCGGCGCATCGGAAATGCTTACAAGTAGGTAGATTGCCGGGAAGCACGAAAGTCGGGGCTGCATAACAAGGGAATAAGAGCGAAGGAGCATCTGTCGGTATCTTCCTGACTTGCTGTCGCCTGCTATGTTGGCCTCGATCTTCGAGATGATGCTCTCGATTGCATCGCGATTTCTGCTTTTGAACTCTGGCGATTGCATTGCGTTGACACAAAAAAATCCAAAAAATACTTCTTTAGGTCCCAGAGTTTGGCTTAAACCACGCGAAACACAAAGAAAGCGGAGTATGCCGGCAGCAGCAGCAGTCGAACTTGAGCAGTCAAACACACATGAATCCTCCAAAAAACGGCACAACAGAAGAGACCAAGAGAACGTGGGCGTACTAACAGAGATGCTGAGGCAGGTCGACCGCAGCTGCCGGCACACGCCAGGGCTCAAATTGCTGCGGCAACGGTAATTTGGTTTAGTTCCTCGCTTGGAAACCTCTGTGTCTGATTACGACGTGTACACCCAACGCCTTTTCAACTAGAGGCAAAGGAATCCAAATACGTGTACATGAAACTGTTGCCATCACCCCCCTGGGAAATTGAAAAGATCACCCTGTGCCGGATGCCCGTAACTGACATCCCGCAGGGAAACCTTGTACGGAGTACGAAGTATGGCATGTACCAAAGTAACAAAAGCTCGCGGGTACCCAATAAGCACAACAGCCTGGTGTAACTCAAGCAGCTGCATCGACTGAATCGTAACGAACAAGCGTATTTCTACCCGCTGGAAGGTCAGGCTATTGGTCTCGGAGCGAAGACGACGCTTTGCGGCGTCCTACATCGGCCTACACCGTGCAGGTGGCATGGTAGATGTCTACCACAGCTCCAATACTCTGCAGCAAAACCAGTGGCGGTGCCGGCAATGACGGCGTTGGAAACGTCTGGTCGAGATCTTTCCGAACACACATCATTTGATGTTGGTATCCTCCTTTGTCCGTACAATGTAGAGAGATCGGGCGTAACGTAGAGATCGGTCCAGGGGGTGTGGTATCTTCTGCAACCTACCGTACACTGCAGTCTGCTGTGTACCAAGAACAAACGGGATTCGTTTCTGCTTTGGCAACATACGTTCACTGCCTAAAGCTGCCTAAAGCAGCGAGCATTCGTTCGCGGCAGAAGCTTTACCCCCGGTATCTATTTCTATATCTATATCTACTCTGTAGACTGTAGTTATTTGCAAGTACAGGTTCTCTCCAAACTTCGTTGACCAATGAGCAACAGACGCGCAGCGGACGTCTTCAAAGCGGAATATTCACGCGCGCAACGAACAACCTCGTATCATGAAGCAGGCATCGCCCGAGTGGCATGCCACTATGACCACTGCTGTAGCAACAGCTATCCAACTCCAACTCTCGATCAATGACTGGCGGCTACCCGGCCTGCAGAACGGAACAAACGGCAGCATAACCACAACGAAGGAAAACGGCTCTCTCCATATGTGTGTGCAGAGTGCAAAGCCGCAGACCAAAATTCCAGTCACCTCACCTTGGGCGAGATGGGACCTATCGAGAGTACCAGCAGCCCCAGCGCGGCCATTACACAGCGCATGCTCTTCCTCCCGATGACCTTCATGTTTTCCTCCGCCTGCGTGGAGTGTGCGGTGCGAGCGTGTGGAATGGTCTCGCGGTCGTGCACACAGCTGCACAGCAGCGGCGGCGGCGGGTGGATCTCCTCTTGTCGTAGGGGCTCCGCGAAATACTACACATACCTCCATATCATCCGCGCGCCCCCTATTTTGGGTGTAACATGTGGTTTACAACAGCAAGAGGTGTGACATACACCCCGTTTAGCTGCTGCAGGAGAGGCGGCTGCCACACACGACGTGCCAGCTGCACTTCGCGATCACCATGTTGAATTATGTGGTGGGAAGGGCCGTTCGTTCGCCGTCCGGCTGGTCCGGGGTGTCTTCGGCGAGGGCGCGAGTTGCTGCGGGCGGACGGCCGATCGGCAGAAAAGCAAGCTCAAGCACGAGCCCCACAACACCACCTGCAGCAGGAGCTGCGCCCTCTGATGGCGGGGGAGGATCTCGGGGCCGAGGTGCTTACAAGGTGACAACAAGAGAGGCATAAGCTTGATGTTGTTTGGAGCAGGGGCCAATGAATCGGGCGCGTAGCCAAAGGTGAAAGTTGCACATGTTGCTCCGTACACACGACGACGTGCCTCCTGCTGTTGTTGCGGAGTATTGTGCTGGGAGCCGAGGTTGTTGCAGAATAGCAGCTGGCCTGCTCGTGGCATATAGAGCCGCACCAGCAGAAGAGGTGCAGCTAGGGCGGGCGTCGACCAATGCACGCAAGACGGCTCCCTGCCGGGTCTTGGTTTTCTGACTGTGTGTTGAACTTGCCGCAGCTGCTGTATCCATGGTAGAATAGTGGGATGTGCGTCATCCTCCCTGTCATGTGCAAATCAAAGAACATCGGAGGCAACCGTGTGTGTGCCTGCCGTTATATTGTTAGGCACGATGTTCACCTCTTCTCCGGTGTGATTGCTTCTGTGCATTGCGGAGACATAGGTGTATTTATGCATACAAGTTTTCTTGTTCCCAACGTGCGGAAAAATTGAAAATTGGCTTCGAACTTGAACTTGTGAAGCATGTTTCCAGCAGGTGTCCCAAGTCAGACCCCGTCGTACGGGCGGTATACAAGTATCTATATTTGCGTACACAGCAGTACCTCGTACCGCACAGAAGCGACCCGGTTGTTCTCAAATCAGGTGGTATCTAAGCATTCTAGGCGTGTCGGGCTTATTTTCCTCCCCTGAAGGGGTGTACGAGGAAGGGGCTTAACCCCCAACAACGAAACACGAACAGGGCCTGATGGAACTCGGAAAAACTCAGTTCGATGAGCACTTGTATGTCTCAACTCATAAATAGGCACCCAAAGAGTACGTACAAACAGAGTATTTACCATGGAGCAAGAACGAAGAACGAACTCTAAGGAGTCTTCAGACATGGCAGAGGGAAATTTTCGCACACCCGCCGTCCACAGGGACAGAGGCAACACACACAACAGGGAGAGGTAGGTTTTGCAGGAAGCCGTTGGCGAGCGCTTGTTGCGTGCTTGGTTCTAGCCAGAGCAGACGAAGGGCATCCATGTACTGCTGTGCCTGGGAGTGAGACTCCGCAGAGATATGTTATCGTCTGTGGGGACCCTACCCTGTCGCCGAGAAACCGGGCGGGGAAGCGCAATCGCGCCCGGTGTTCACACGCGTTAGTTGCCATTCGTGAGCACATCGTCCATGTTTGCTTCTCCATGAGTGCACGTCGCTGTGACGACCAACAATACATGAACAAGCACCTCAATGCTTCGGCGAGGGCGCGAGTTGCTGCGGGCGGACGGTGTTGATTGATGATGCGGAAGCTGGGCGCGTTGCAAAGTTGCTGCTGTTGTGGCCACCTCCATGTAGAAATCTGGCATGAACAATGCATCCAGGTATTATCTCAACCTTGAACCCAACGATGCACCCTCGTGTTCTGGGGAGAACGTTTTGTTTGATGCTGATGGGAAGCAAAGCGGGTCCTCTCGACTGCGATTGCCTTC
This sequence comes from Ectocarpus siliculosus, assembly GCA_000310025.1. Classification (NCBI taxonomy): domain Eukaryota; class Phaeophyceae; order Ectocarpales; family Ectocarpaceae; genus Ectocarpus; species Ectocarpus siliculosus. Next base: position 794,274 of record FN649726.1, on the reverse strand, counting down.
AGGTTGTTCTGTTGTGTTCAATCACCGGCAGCGCAGTTGTGTTCCGATGAGGGCCCATTCGAAGCATCTTGTTTCCATACCCCCCAACACAATTTTAAACAAAGGAACCCCCGTTCTGCGTCTTGTGTCCGCATTTCTCTCCGGCAATTATCTTCTTTTTTTCTAGTATCACTTTCTTTTTTGTCAAGCTCTCTCTCGAAATCGCAAACCCCTACCAGGGGTATTTTTTCTCTCAAAATGCTTGCCAACTTCTCGCTTGAAAAATTGCTCCAGTAGCAACGGTTACATGTGAAGGATACCTGGAGTACTGACTATTATCTTCTGTGCACTTTCTGACGGTGTCGCTATTTTACCCCCGCAGGCGTTCTTCTTCGCCGGTACCGGATTCGCAGCGGGAGCGGCGTTCGCACACCTGCGCCCGGACAAGGCAAGTTGATGTTTTCGCCCTGTGGAAGGGTATTTTTTTTTTGGCTGAAGTATTTTCTAGCCAGTCGTACCATGTGCATAGCTTTGGACACGTATGCTGCTGCTGGCATTGCTGCTTGGTTCGTACTTTGTTGCTACTCTTGCTGCCGCTGCGGACATTGCTAGTTGCGTGGGCCCGATGAAGGATTGTTTTGTGGTTTGCGACTGAGCACCCCTCTTTCCGTGGCTTGACTTCTTGTGAAGCACGGACTTCTTCGTTTATGAAATGAAATATCTTGTATCACGTGTCTGTTTTGCATTCGCCTAGTCGTGTTATGTAACATATTTTATGTTATCTCTCTCTCTCTCTCTCTCTCTCTCTCTCTCTCTCTCTCTCTCTCTCGCTCTCTCTCTCTCTCTCTCTTTCTCTCTCTCTCTCTACTACCTCCCTCTACTCTCCGTGATCCCGTTTCGCTGGTCTCTGCCCACCCCCCCTTCGTCGTGTCTCCAATGCCGGTCCAAAAAAAACAAAACCTTACTCAGGCGCGCTCCGGCTACGCAACGCTCTGCGACTCCGTCGTGATGCCTCTGCTGCGAATGCTGGACGCCGAGGAGGCACACACGATCGCGGTCAAGGCGGCGTCTCTCGGACTTGCACCCAAGGCAAGACGCGTGTTTCCAACCCTGTGGTTACCGAGATTTGTTTTTCTCCCACTCTTTGTGAACCCAACATACCTCCTTCGGCTGTAGTTATTAAGCTCGAACGGGTGTTGTTTCTGTGATTTAAGGAATCTTTTTCTCGGAAAATTCTCTTCCCGTTGTTGAGGGGCATGGTACAAAAGTACAGTCGAACCTCCGTGAAGGACACCCCTGTTTTTTTGCTAAAAAAGGTGTCCTTAAGCCGGGGAAGTGTCCTTAAGGTTGATGCCCCTCCTTACCTTGTACATTCTGCGAGCCACCATGCCTGTGAAAAGCGGTGCCCTTAACCGACGAGTTTGCTTGATTTTGGAGTCTGAGTGAGGCACGACTGTTTGTATAATCTTGGTCTTCTTGCCCGATACCACGTTAAAGAGAAAAATAAATCCGCCGGCTAAAACGCGCCCACTTTTGACATGCCCATCAATAATTCTCTTCGTCTTATCCGATAAGAGAAAAATAAATCCACCGACGATACGCTTTCTTTCATCATAACCGTGCCGTACAGGACTGGACGATGGATGACCCAATCCTGGCGTCCCACGTGATGGGCCTGCGGTTCCCGAACCCCATCGGGCTGGCGGCGGGTTTCGACAAGCACGGGGAGGCGGTGGACGGTCTCATGGACACGGGGTTCGGGTTCGTTGAGGTCGGGAGCGTGACGCCCAACCCGCAGGAGGGAAACCCCAAGCCCAGGATGTTCAGGTGCGCGTGCGTGTGTGTGTGCCTTTTCGTGCAGCAGCAGCGGGAACGACAAAGAGTGAAACTGCTGCAAGTTCGTCGTGTGTCTTGTGCACGGCAGCAGCGGGAACAACAAAAAGTGAAAGTGAAACACCAATGTGGTAGAGTGATTTTGTCGAGGCATGGGAGCTATGCCCCGTCGGCTGTAAGCTAGCTCTCGTGGTCCGTTTCTATTATTTCGAGATCGACAAACTGATATTTACTGTTGGCGCTATCACCCGGACCCCGTGAGCAACGAAGAGCGTTCGCGCGCATGAGAGCCTGCTTTGCATTCCTCCGCGGAATGATCAGATTCCTCTAAGCCCCTTTGAGTTCAACTTGCACAATAGAGGGATGTTTGTTGTGTACGCGTCACGTCGGGTCGCCCCAACGGACCTTTCCCACAGTGACCCAAGCTTGTGTAATCCCGAGCGCACTACGCTTTTCACCCAGCAATCATTCTGTACAGTTCTTGAGTCTCCACCAACCCCATTTTTTCTGCCGGATTTGTTTTTTGGGACCACAACAAAGCTGCAAGAGTGATTTGCTTCTCTATGCTTTTGTCTCTCATTCTTCGTAGATTGTTGTGATTCCTCCTGCCTTCGACGACAGGGAGTTAACGGTACAAGTTGATTTTTGTTGCGACACTGTGTTATGAAGTAACGTATGCTGTTGCATTCTCGCATGTACTGAATGCAGGCTGGAGGAAGACGAGGGCGTGATCAACCGCTGCGGCTTCAACAGCGACGGCCTGCGGGTGGTGCAGCAACGCCTAAAGAAGCGTCAGGCCTCCGCCATGAACGGCCGCGCCGGGTTGCTAGGCGTCAACGTCGGGAAGAACAAGCTATCAGAGGTGCTAATAAGAACATCCATCCGATTCCTTCTTTTTTTTTCTTACGATACAACGCACAGAATACCCATCTGTTTTTTGTTGTTTTGCCCCATCTAGACTGTGTATCCTGGGCACAATTCTGTCCAGAAAAAATGTGCGTCCATGTACGCGTTTTGTTTTTTTCTTCCTCTTGTAAGATCTGTTTTCATTCGCATGTCATCTCTAGTGAGTGCTGTTCACTCTCGTTGTGAGTTTCTACTCTGACGCACACACCCTCTCCCACGCAGAGGCCCTGCAGCAGCAGGAGGAGGGTACTCGTGAAAATGATGGCGAAACTGCGGAACCCTCGGCGAATGAAAAACGCCAAACCTTAACCTTGCGAGCGCAGCAGTGATTGGCACCGTGTCGCTTTGAGAGAGAAAGTCACTTTACGGGTTGCGGTAGGTGTGTCTGTCGCGTGAAAATGGAGTGCGGTGCGCCCAGCTCCGTCCTCTTTTCCGAGCCTGGGCCGGCGAAAATCCGTCATATCGCTCCGTCCCGGCGTCGTAGGGATGCTAGGTCAACTTCTGGTTCATCCTTGCGAGCCGCAACCTGGGCCGGCGTAACCCCGGCACACAGCTCCGTCCCGGCATTGTTGGGATTCGAAAGTCTATGGTGCAACGACTACGGCATGCGTTTACATGAGTACCCCCCCCCCCCCCCCCCCTGTCACCAAACCCCCTCCCCCCCCCCCAAGGTTATGTTTAAGAATCCCCCGCGGAATTTTGCAAGGGGATCCCCACCCCGGGGGGGTACCCGGAATACCTGGGGGGGAAAGTATCCTCCCCCCACACCCCCGGGGTGCGGGAACCCCCAGGGGTCAAGGGCCTCAGGGGGGGCATTTTGGGGGCGAAGGAAGCAAAAAAACAAGGGGGCCGAATTTGCGGGGGGTTTTGGGCCGGGGGGGGGTTTTTTTTTCTTCCTGGTACCGGCGGTCCCCCCCCCTTTTTCCGGGGGTGGCTTGGGCCGTTCCGGGGTGGGGGTTGGCTTTGCCCCCCGGGAAAGACTTACTTTGTTACCGTTTTGGTTTCCTCCTGTTTTGGTCCAGGTGGTGGGGGTTTGATACAGTTTCAAATTTGTGGTTTTTCCCCCCCCACCCC
>FN649726.1:770696-784277 GCA_000310025.1 Ectocarpus siliculosus | reverse complement strand
CCCCCCCCCCCCCCCCCCAACGGAATTCACCTAGCTTCAACACACCTCTACAAATCAACATCAAACTTCGAGGTGTGTGTGTGGATATTCCTATTTCCTTCCCGCTCAGGATCCCTGCTGCAAGGGGTGGAAGGTGTGTACTCCGTCAATACCTACAAGTTGCGAAACACCCGCTCGCTCGGCGACGTGCCTAAGGGCTCACGTACAAAACGTCGCGACCGTTGAGTTCCTGAATCGGGCGGTTGGTGGCGCCCACCTCGCTCACCTAACGGGAACGGCACGGCACGGGAGAGGGAAGGAGCACGTGTCTGAAACTACGGCTGTTTTCTCCAGTCGCTGTAGAACGACCACCCGTTTGAAATGCTACCACAGAAGGGCATGTTCAATCAAATCGTTGCAGCGATGGGAGAAAAAACGGCCGGATACTCGGTATATTTGTGTATGCCTTTGCACTCAATTACTATAACACCGTCAGGTCAGAGAAGAAACAGCGGCAACGCACCTTAGAGCCCTCGTGCAACGCAACCGCGCGGCGGTAGTTGTCCAGCTGCCACGTGCTCATGTAGTTGGGCTCGCTCATGAGGATCCACCTCACACCCTGCCAAGACCGAAACGGGCGTTTGGGTTGCACCCGGTTGAGTTTTTTGAAGAAATATCATGTGTCGTGTCATCCTACGCGTGGCCAGGGATGTAGCCAGCTCCTTAATGCACGCACGAACAACGGCAGGGGGGTAACCTACAACATGCTACGGCGGCGACTCATAAATCAGTCAAACAATTGAATGTAATAAAATGTAGAGAACTATGTAATCAACTAAAATTATTGTTTCCAGATGTTTTAACACTTCATCCAACGCAACAGCAGCACGCCACTGGACGATTACAGAATCAACACCACAAGCCACATTCGCAGGCTACAGTAGGCTTCGCACGCGAAAGGTTCCACCCACCTCGGTGCACGGGGGGGTGGTGAGCGACCCGGAGTAGGTGGTGAAGCTAGGGGTAGCGGGCAAGAGCGAGTACGCCGCGGCCATGAACTGCTCCTCTGCGATATCCTGGTTCAAGTCCATCACGTTCCACATGGGCTCCAGCTGTCGTCGGGTGCGAGGGGGGGGGGGGGGGATGCCCGGTGTCAGTGAACGATCACGCTATGGACGGACGCGCCAAGGGAACGAGTGGTTTGGAAAGCCCCTATGCAAATAGAGGTGATAATAACTGGCTATCCCGGGAAAAAAAAAAATCCAAAGCATCTCCATGGTGTTGTCAGCAGCGCACAACCGTCATGTATCTGCTGCGCCCCGTGGCATTCTATCTGAGTCTCACCTCCACGTTCTGGCCGTAATCGCTGACTTCGAACATGATCCCCACTACAAGCAACCCGTCGGTGGTGTTCTGCTTGAGGTGAACCAGGTGGATCTCCGCCGCGTGTTCTGCTCCACCGAGCTGAGTGGACAGGAGCGAGCAGAAAGGACACGTCAAAAAACAGCAACAACACTTCCGCGACGATAATGTCATGTCATGTTATCAGACGCGTCGGTGCGTCACGTCACGAAACGCAGTCTCTCGGATTCGATCGTCGGGGGGAAGTCGGCGCAACATCTCCACCACGCGAGGGTTAACTTTTGAGTACCCCTACCGCAGTCGTAAGCCTCTTGCCTACAAGTACGTAGACACAATCTCACAGGCGGAACGGGCTTTCACGGACGTCAAGAGGGCAAGGAAAGAAGGCGCCATGTTTCGATGGTACCGTGTAGTTCTTCAAACACCACGCCTGCGAATCAAGGGCGTACGTACTGCAGCTGCGTTCTCATACACCCACCCCCTGCGAAGCGTACTGCAGCTGCTGCGTAAGCGTGTCTCTCCCCGGGTGCTTCCAAGGGTGTATCATCCATCAGACTCCGGTGCGCGAGTCGACGGCAACATAAGATGCGTCGGGTCAGCACTCACCACGTGCTCGGAGGGCGAGTGGATGTGGAACTGGAGCAGGTTGTAGGTCTCGCCCTGGTACTGGAGGTAGGGTGCGTCGGTGCACCCGGAGAAGTCAACCTGGAAGAACACAAGACGGTCAACAAGAGATGGCCGTTGTAGCAGAAGCAAAGGGCTGAAATCGCTTAAAAAAAAAACACGAAACAAGCCGCAAAAAATGCTTCTCCTCAAGTGACCATAATATTAAAAAAAAAAACGCCCCGCAGCGAGAGTTTCCAAGGTACAAAACGTGTTCGTTGAAAGAGCAACACAAAAGGACAATAACTTAAACTTGGATCTCGGGCTTACCCCTGGATCTAGAGAAACGTGCCGAAGGCACACACACCAATGATACACCCCCGCCTTGTCACCTGCCACACGGCGAAGTCCGACTTGAAGACCAACTCGGTCGAATTGCACTCGCTAGGGAAGAACGCGATGGCCTGCTCCTGCATCTGTAATTCCGAGGGGCCGGTAACGCGGGGTCGATCGGTGCTTCCAAGAGTTAGCCCGCGATGGTACAAACAACTCGGTAGAGGCGGCGGAACCCAGTCTCCGCGGGCCCCCTGAGCGGGGGCGTCGCGAACGCGAAGCTCCTCTGCGTCGTTCTTAGGATTTTTACACCTAAAGACGTGGTGTCACACGGAGACAAGACGTCCCCCAAGGATGATAAGTTGTCGAAGGGTAGAAGTCAACCTGCACAAATGATTTATTCCTAGGCGTTGGTGCCGCCCATACATGGCGAGGTACACGGGCCGTCCGCCACACGCTGTTTCCTGTCGATATGCACGAGCTTCACTTGTACCTAGGTGTTCCAGCTACGCATCCCTGCATGGCATGTAACGATCTTGATACGTTCGAGGCGCGCTCGTTTCCTGTCTACCTCCGCCACGCATGTCTCGTCGTGATTGGGAGCGCGACCAAGCAAACATCAGGTCGACCGCGCCACACGCTGGTGTATTTCTTCGTTTGCGTGCTCGACATCCACATGCTGCTCGACTTCCATCAACATTTTGTTCCCAAACATTCTATGCATATAATTGAACACCACTCACGGTAGCCGTGCCCATGACGTCTGCGGCGATGTTGATAGGGGTCTGTTTCGTCCCTGCGCAGTCGGGGTACCCCAAGTACCAGTCGCTGCACGTGGGTTCATCGGATTAGGAGGAACACGAAACGGGATCACGTAGGGTGAGGGAAAAATGAAAGGGACACGAGCAACATCGTTGTGGAAACGGGACCGGCCAGAAAAACACGAAATACGCGCGCTCGATCTCTGGGGTGTACTATTTACGACTGTAGTCCATAACAAGAGAGGCGGAGAGGCATGGATGACAACATCTCAATCTGCGGGTTCTCCCGCAGTCAAGCACGAACCAGGGCACGACAAATGCGGGAATAGATCTAGCCCATCCTCGCCGTCGCACCAAAGTACACCCTGAGTTCAACTAAGCGTTGAGCCCGATACACGACAAGACAGTACACACTTGACACAGGGACAAATTATTCTCCAGGGCATGGACGGACGCCTGACCGAGGAAAGCAATTAATTAACCAATAATGTAGGACACAACAATAGGACGGAAGGAACGCAACAATCACCAACAATCTAGCATACGGACTTCGAAAATAACGCCGAAGGGGAGAAAGCAACAACCAAGAACAGGGGGGCAAAAGGTGATGGGATACTCACTCTGGGCCGTACGGCTCTTCCCCGACGACTCCCGTGGCGCGGTAAGTCCATTCCGCGGCAGCTTCGTCTGATGACGTGCAGGGACGGTTCATGCAACGCACGAGAAAACGGTACGGAAAGAATAGGTCACGGTCATCGCTTGTTTATGCTCGCATACAGGGATCCAGCGGAGGGGATCCGCGCATCGGAGAACGATGGGAATACCCTCTACTAGGTTGTTGTAAACAACAACTTGCCAACAAAAACCAACCAACAAAAAAAACACTGGCGACTCCAAACAACCAAGACCAACAGAAACAACAAGCACAACTCTGTCAACAAGAAAACATCAGAAGAACTACTCTGGAAAACACAGGCAACACTACAATAATAGTCGTCGAGAGAAGGCGCGTGCTCGTCCGTATGTAATGTGCGTATACGCAGCGACCAATCGGCTCGTTCCGGCGCTCGCAAGCCTTACCGTCGGTCTCGGCGAGGTTGCGTAGCTGCGACGACGGAACGCGAAATTGTTTGATACAGGCGTCGGTCGCACGGTACACGCCGTGGGGCAAGTGTTTGCCGGCCAGGGAGAAAAAAATGTCGTTCCGGATTCGGAGAGAGTGCGCGGTCCCAGTCCCAGACCCCCCAAGAAAAGATCATGAGAGGAACACGAGAAGCGGAAAAGGGCGTTTCGAAAGTTATTCCCACTAGTCTTAAACGAGTGGCGGCCGCAGCCGCAGCAGGTCGGAGCTATAATAGAACGTGCGGGCGACAAGACACCAACCGTGGATACATGAATTGCGAAAATGCAAGTTATGCATGGGTTATCTGCCACACGTACATGTCACGGTTTGAACGGCCACGCTAGACACGACGGCGCATTTAATGTTCGTGTGAGTGCGTATGTAGTCGGATCTGTAGACGAGATGACTGTTTCAGGTGCACTGCACATAGGTATGCGTTGGGTAGTACGACCAGAGAATGATTGTGCGGAGCCCCCACGCCAGCTGCTGTCAGCTGGCGTGCGCGTGGCACTCCCTGCTCTTTCCCCCCAACCGGGTGTGAGAGATAACAAGCATCTAAACATCAAGCACTACAATCTCTACAAAGACAACAAGGGCATACCACTTAGGGTTGACGAATACTCTAGAGTTTCCTTCGAAGGAGCCCCTTTGCGGAGATTATGCCTGGCGACACCCCAGAGAGCGACAGCGGCGGAACCACGATCGACACGCGCGTGGCGGAGCTGTCCACGAAGCTCGAGGAGCAAAGCAAGGTGCTGTCGGCTGTCATGGAGAAGCTAGGGCAACTTCAGATGCCGCCTGCCAGGGCGGCGGGGGCAGAAGAGGGGGAGTCAAGCGGCGCTGGCAACGCCGCAGGGCGCGGAGGAGCCGCGCCGGGCACACGGTTTGGGGTGCCACCCGGTGGAGTCGGGGGGGTAGGTCCCCCGGGCCACCCATCCGCTGGCCCCCCGCTGGGAAGCAATGCGCAGGGATTTTGGATGCAGGGGGTGATGGACACGATGTCATCGCTGCTGCAGGCAATAACAGATTGCGAAAGCCGAGGGGGGCCAGGCGGTGCTGGAAGACGCGCCGCATCCTGCGGTGGGATTGTTGGAATCTCGCCGCCAGGCAGCTGCCTATCAGAGCTGCACGCTGCGGCTGGCGTTAGAACAGATGACGCCGCTGGAAGAGAGAGCAGCAGTAGATCGGGCACAGAAGGTGTACCGGTGCGGGCGTTTGACGTCCCTGCAAATGGTGGTTTTGGTGGGTTCCAGACCATCGACTTTCTCTGTACGGTTGGCAGCTCTAGCAGAGGCGCTGCTGGGGATAGTTTGACTGCCCCGGGCACACGGGACGAGGTGTCAGGAGGTGGAGCCTGGAGGGTAATCCTCCGGGGCCACAAACATGAGCGACCTGTTGGGACCGGTCTAGTTACAATGGCAGCAAAGGGGCGGCGGCATCGGCGGTGGAGTAGCGGGCGGCACAACACACGAGCCTGTTGATCGCGGGAAAAGTACTCGCACCGGGAGAACTGGAGGATTGCAGTCATGGCGATTCTGGTGAACGTGGAATTGCCGCAGAGGAGCAAGGGCGACACCGCGAAATCTGCTATGCTTTTGAACGAGGGCCAACAACAACGCGGCGTTACCGCGAGGCGCTTCTTTCTGGTTGAGTTCGTGAGTGATATTGAATGATTTTGCTTGCGACGAATGATACCGAAAGTTTCTACAGGGGATTCGCGGTTAAGGCGTTTCCATTTTCTGATTTGGTGTTCGTAGAGTGATAGTAGCTTCGCTTACGATGATACGACCAACGATGATTTCGAAAGGGGATTCGCGGTTCAGGCGTTTCCATTCTTGAGTGTGGGTGTTTTGTTGAGCAATTGTTGTTCGTCTTTTTCGATGGTAAAATCCAGGCGTGCTATCGCGGGTGTTTCGTACGACGATGGTAATTCGGCTCCAAAAACCAGCCGCTCTATGATGGGGATTCGCGGTACAGGCGCTTCCATTTCATGATGTCCGCGGGCGATGAAAACTTTGTCTGGGGCAGAATAAAAGGGGTACGCAGGACCAGGCGTACTAAACGAGGGGATGCAGCATAGGCGCTCCCCACAACCGATGAAAATTCACGCACAGAGGTAAACCAGTATCTAGCGTGGAGGTTGAACAGAAGGGGTGCACAGGACCAGGTGTATTAGATGAGGGGATGCAGCAAAGGCGGTCCCGACAGCCGATGAAAACTTACGCACAGGGGTAAAACACTATCCAGCGTGTCGGCTGAAGAGAAGGGGTACACAGGATCCGGTGTATCAAAGGAGGGGATGCAGCACAGGCGCTCCCCGCGGTCGATGAAAACTCACGCACAGGGGTAAAACAGTATCCAGCGTGTCGGCTGACAAAAAGGGGGTACACGGGACCCGGTGTATCAAAAGTTGCAGACACCGGCGTAGGTGAAATTGTGCTGGCGTCAACATGAGGTGGAAATGGGGAGGGGAGGACACAAATGTAGGTGACATTTCCGTTGTTGCTGCTGGTAGGTGTGGACCCATGTACCAGATATATCACCTTGTGTGCGTGAGGTGGAAATGGGGAGGGGAGGACACCGTTATACTGCTGTGGGTGACATTTCCGTTGTTGCTGCAGGTAGGTGTGGACCCATGTACCAGACGTATCCACCTTATTGAGGGATTCGCAGTAGCAAGGCGTCTCCACAATCTATATCAGTGTTTGTCTTGTAGAAGGGGAGAAGCCCCATGATGAGAATCACTGTGTTTGTCTTGTAGGAGGAAAAGAAGCCTCAGCAATGATAAGTTCTCGATGCAGTATATAGTCAAGCGTGTTTTCCGCGAGCGTTGAATGAAGGAGGTATTGTGTGTGGCGTACCACTCGCAGCAAAGAGCGAGGGAGGTTATCGCACGACATGATGGACCGCAGTTTTCTTCGAGTGAGGGAGAGCAGCCATATCGACGCGTGCTGTATGACGGTTGAGAATTGGAACTTTGTTTTTTCTGAGAGTCTAAGAGTTGTGTGTGAGCAGGCTGAAGTTTGAATTTCTGAGAGTCGGAGCAAGAGTTGTTGCAAGAAGGCTTATCAGGCTTGATGTGTTTGACAAAACAGCTGTCGCGGGATGATAGCATTTACCACCGACCCCGGGGGCGACGCGATGCGCCGGAATCAAGGGGGAGGGAGGAAGTTAGGTGCTCAGATCATCGATAGTTGTTCGTCGAGCGGGGAGGGCAGTAGGAGTAAATCGCAACAGACTTTTGTTTGGGCTTTGTGGGAGTAAAATCGTGGCAGTGGCTGCAGACTTTTTGGACTTTGTTGGGTACTAGGGAAGAAGGTGATATTGAAACGTGGCGGGAAGGTTACCCGGATCGATGACGTTGTCGGAGTTATCCTGTTTGCGTCTCTATCTTGCTTTTTAGTAGTACCATACTTGGGAGGGAGGGGTTTTGACCCGGTGGCCGGGTTTCCCCTTAGGTTTTTATTGATTTGTTGTTTTTGCGGAAAAAACCTGACTTGAGGTGGCGGAAGCACGTATCCCACAGAAGAAGTGGTTAGTTACTTTAGTGTAAAGAACCAGGGAGGGTGTTCGTGTGAGTGCGTATGTAGTCGGATCTGTAGACGAGATGACTGTTTCAGGTGCACTGCACATAGGTATGCGTTGGGTAGTACGACCAGAGAATGATTGTGCGGAGCCCCCACGCCAGCTGCTGTCAGCTGGCGTGCGCGTGGCACTCCCTGCTCTTTCCCCCCAACCGGGTGTGAGAGATAACAAGCATCTAAACATCAAGCACTACAATCTCTACAAAGACAACAAGGGCATACCACTTAGGGTTGACGAATATTTAATATGCAAGAAAAAACGTGGGGTGGGCACATCAAGCCTTTTGCTACAACCGACACAAGGTGGATGCTATCCCTGTGCCAAGGTGTTCGAAATTTTCATCTCCTCTTACCCGGAGCCCTTCAGTAGAGGCGCCATAACGGCAAGCAGAGGAAACACCGATTTCGCGAGGAGTCCGCAATGCGCCGTGTGCGCGGGAGTGGGGGACAAGAAAGCAGAAGGGGAGCCAAGAGGTTAGGGAGGAATACACCGATCTTACTCATGCACGCATGCGTATGGATCTTACTCATGCACGCATGCGTATAGATGTTCAAACCAAAAAAAAATGTGCGTATGCACCGCCGTCCCACGTATGCATATAGCACATATCCGAGTTCCACGTATGCATTCGGATACGCATCATCAAGGGACCTGAAGTGAACGAACAAAACGATCCCGCAGCTCACGTATGCCGCGAATCACGTGCATACATGAGACCTGCTTAGCTCAGCAGCTCTCGCTCGTACGTACGATGATGCCGTGCGCACGGCACTTGCAGCGAGAAGGAGCAGAGAGTGGGCCATCATATATCCGTGTTGACCTCATCGGGCGGATACTAATATCTACGGACAGGCCAACTTGGGCGGCAGCCAGAGGGACCTCGGAAGATGGTGTACTTCTCTGGCTTGCCGCGCAAAATATAAAAATCAACCACATAACGCTTTCGTCCGTCGTGAGCTCGTAGGAACGACGACTGCCACACGCGAGCTCACCTCCCTTCTCTTGGATCTTGCGGCCGCTCTGAATGATGCGTGGCAATACGTCGCGTGGCGTAAAGAGGCATGGACGGATCCCGAGAACATGAGCGGGACAAAGCACGCGCGTACATGCGTATTGCCGGCATGCATGAAAACAAGAGCAGCAGCAGCAGCAACAGCAGCAGCAGCAACAGCAGCAGCAGTGGGGCACGGTTAGAGGATTGGGCGAGGGCAAGGCGTATACATCGCGGCTTGGATCCAGAGATTCATGGCAAGGTAGGCACTGGGAAGGAAGGCAGCAAGAAAGCAGAAAGGTCGTGAGGTCTTTGCCAGTCCGCGACAACAATGTTGGGGCCGTCGGGATATTTTGATATTTGAGCTACAACAAAATAGCTAGATACGCGTGTCGGCTCCAAGCTGAGCAGCCGAAGACTATGTAGCGCGAGAACCTCGCCGTGTCCACTACCCATGAGGGGTAGTGTTCCTTCACCGCTACCCGTACACGAGCTGAGGCACGCGACCATAGCATCGCCGTAGCTCCGAGACACGTACCGACACCGTTGCATACGCATGCCTCGAAATGTTCGCGGTCCAGGGATATACATACGTGCGGGTCTGTACTTTTACGAAGCAGCAGAACACCATCTCGTCACTCACCGCCTGTGCTGCAAGGGCCAGCACCAGCAAAGACGAGGTCACTTGCGCGAAGGAAGGCATGGTATCTGATGTGCAGTGTGGAGACAGAAGAAAGGAAAAGAGGGAAGGAGGTGGTTGTGAAGTGTGTGGGGAAGGTGTGGGCAAGAGGTGGGGGATTGGCTCCCACGAGGCGGGGGCGGCCCTCAAAAGTAAACAGACATGACCGGTCGTCGGAGATTCTCCTGAAAGATTCAATTTCGTAGATTCCGGGTTTGTGTGATACAGCCAGGATAAGTGTGTGTGTCATGTGTGTGTCACATCGAATTCCTCCGACAATAGCCGAATGGATCAGCCGACTAATCAACCATCAGGACCAAACCTGCACCCTAAAGGGGTTCAACGCCTACAAAACAAGGACAATCTTTTGTCCAGCATGGGATCGCGTTGGAGCAAGGCAGAGATTAAAGGCCATATATGCATCACTCACCAACATTAACATTGTTCGGTTTCCTTTTCGAAAAGAGAACAAGCATCCAGACACAGATTCACAAGAAAATATATAATACGACGAAAAAAAAACTGTACAGTACGTAAAAAAACATTTTTTTGCACCGGACATCGAGGGGTCTCACACGTACGTACTACGCATGCGTCATTCCCCCTTCGGACGAAAGGGTCTTTGGATCGGATCATTAATTAGTACGGCCGTGGAGGGCCGCCGGGCCTCAGGGTGGTAGTGGTAGTCAGAGAGTTGGCTCTATAATACGGAATTACTGCCAGGGCCGCACACCTGGTGTGGTTGCGTGTGGTGCCGTAATTCATGCAGACCGCATGCCCCTGCTGTACGGAGCTGAGAAAGGCGGAGAGGGATGCACTCACAGCAGCAGCCTACATAGTGATCCGTTGATCCTATTTTAATTTTGATTTTGACCCGCACACGCAGCAGTCAACGTACACATCATAAAACTCAAAACCAACGTCATCGTAGATCGTACATCCCGTTCGACTGCTGGGTAAAATATCTCGAATGGGGAGTCCTTCTGTGTGTGTTTTTATTATTCGGCACGGCTAAACACCCCACCGGTGGGGTAATAGCTTAACCACCCCACGGTGGGGTGGTAAGGCTTGCAAAGCGGCAATACATTCGTACATGTCTTGTGTTAATTGGAGTCTTGTAGGGCTACATACGGCAGTGGGGAAGTCTGCCTGCAAGAGAATAGAAGGCAGTGTTCGCTACCCACTTCGGGTGTTTGGCGTCATGCGGCGGGATTTCTTGAACTGTTCGGCGCCCCAGGTGCTGCCCGCTGCTGTGCGCTGTGCGTGCATCGACCACACACTCCTACAGGTGGTTGTGTGTCGATTGGAGCCTTGTAGAGGGAGATCCAGCTGGTGGGGTCAATAAAGTTATCGACCCCACCAGTGGGGTAGCGGCGGTATATGCCCCACCAACCGTGGCACCACGAAAACTGTGCCGTTTCGGCCTCACGATGGGTCCAATGATAGCCCTGCAACGCAGCAGCACACCCGTTGAAGTCCTGAGCTGATTGGAGTCTTGTAGAGCGAGATACAGCCGGTGGGGTGTTTAAGCCTTAACCACCCCACCGGTGGGGTGGTTAAGAAATTACCCCACCGGTGGGGTGTTTAGCCGTGCCGTTTATTATTCCTTAAATCGTACAGGCGTGCGTGGCTACGCGGTTGAACCGTGAGATCCGTCCGACTGACCAGCCCACCAGATCACTCACCCAGTCAGAGGAGGCGGAGCACGGAACACCGACCAGACGTGCGCGTACCCGGCAGGAAATATCGCTGTAGTATATCATCGTTCCTGCGCGCGTATCTCTGATGCCGGATTGTAGTTTCGCGGTCGGTCATGAAGAATCGTGGCTGCGTCGTTAGGGTTCGTGACATGTGAAGACCCTACTGCTGTTATTATCATCATGCTCGCTGGATGGATGTTCGCTTCGCTGCCGTGTGGGCCTGACCAATCACACGAGGTGAGAGAGAGAACAAATTAAATGTCATATGCCGTCATGCGAAAGGGGTGCAGTCAACACCAACAAGGGTAGTTGCTCAAAAGGAGGACCTGGTTCCCAAGGTACCCGTCAATCGACTTCACCTTTATTCCTCTTCGCATGTCCAACAAAAGTATCCGTCTGCAGGACACTGGTTCGGTACGCCGGTTGGTTGTTGTGCACATACATTTTTTCTTTTGACTTGATCACTTTTCCTACCCCGGACCTTCCGTACCTTGGACCTTCGCTGACGCGGACCTTGTGGACACAACAACATCTACCGTGGGTGACATGAGATTCTACACCCCATGGACCGATTTTCGAAGGTCAGTCACTCCACCGACGAGAGGATTGTTGTTGTTGTTGTCTTCACATTAAAAACCGTTCCGATCTCTCTCTACCCAGTACCTTCGTATGTCCGTACTGACCCAACAGTGGACGCGGTCGATTCCCGTGGTCACAGGTTAACTTACCCTAAAAAGGCACACTCAAATAAACTGGCCCCGAGGGGTCCCCAAGTCAATAGAAATCAACGACAGATATTCTGGAATCCCCCACTCCCTCTGCGCGCTATGCGAGGTATCAACTGAGACTTGGAGTCACTATCACGGGCCGGAGAGAAAGAGGTACACCCCCTTGGTTCAATCTTGGTACTTCACAACGCAAGCAGAGACAAGGCCATCTGGCACAGAAAAAGAGAGAGAAAAAAGAGAGAAAAAAAAGAGAAAAAAGAGAAAAAAAAAATGAAAACAGTAAGAAGAAGAGAAAATAAAATGAAAATATAATGAAAAAGGGCGAGGACAAAAAGGGACCAGGCCGAAAATAACAAGAAATAAGAGGCAGAAACAGGCACACGGTGGAGAGACCACTAACGAACAAGCAAACACGCAAACATGGCCACCAACCAGCGATACATTGTAATGGTCGTTATCACTACTGGGGGGTTGGTGCAATGGTGCAGCGTTGGGGGGGGGGAATTGGCTAAAAGAATTTCAATCCGGCACGTATCGTGCCACTCGGTCCGTCTCTTCTCGTTTGCTTTCTTCCCTCGCCGTCTCGTCCGTCTCCTGCCCCCCTCCCGCCCCATTGGTTGTTGGCTTGTGGTTTCGTTTGAGCGCTCCTTGTCGGCTGGCCTCTTCTTCCTTCTCGTGCCAGGAGGTCATGAACCTCTCAGCTCCCTGCAGCACCGCCGCATGCCAGGGTACTCCCCCCTCCACCTTCGCGGCTTCCGTCCACTTTAACTTCGGTGCCGTGTCTTTCGGTACGGGAATTCCGAGACAACATGGATCGGTTTTCGTAGATCCATGGTCGCCCCCAAAAGCCTTCAGGTCGTCGAGCACACACTTCGGCCAGTTCTGTTCCTGTCCCCCCCTACGTGGCTTCTCCCCCCCCGCCAGCTCGCCGAGCACCAGTCGTTTCGGGAGTCGCCCGTCCGGCTGCCTTGCCAGTGCTCCCGCGAACAGTAGGCGTCGTTGTCGGATCGTGGCTTCAACGCTCTGGCATTCGATCCTCTTCAGCGTCTGGGCGTAAGAGAGCTGCCTGTAGGTGTCTTTCTTGCGCTGTACCCGATAACTTGAAGGAGCAGTCAGTCGGTGGTGTGTCGACCGCAGCGTCTGATAGTGGCCGCTGAGTGGTGACCATGTCATGCAGCCGTACAGCAGTGCCTCCATCGCCTCCGCCTGGAGGAGGCGGATCTTTAGTCGGAATGGCGCTTTCGGTCTGTCGAAGAGCTCCTGGCCATATCGCCTGAGGCACGCCCACGCTCCTCTGCTCCTGTAGCTGATCTCCCGGGTGAGGTCGCCATGTTCGTTGACGAGGCCACCGAGGTACCGGAACTCGGTCGTCTGGGCGTATTTCTGTCCCGCGGCTTCGATGGTCAGCGGTGGAGGCTGTGATGACAATAATCAAACCATACACACACGTACGTACACCGGAAAGCTCTTGAGACGGTTCCTACATTTTTTTTTTTGCTCCCATCAATGGACTCTGCCGTCTGCCCCTCTGGCCCCCATCCTCCACTTCTACTAGCTAGACGACCCAACCGGGGTCACGTAGGAGGGGGGGGTTGGACCCCCTCCTGCGGTTCCTGCCTGAGATATTTTTATCGCGAGAAGGGTACAGCAACCCCTTCCCTCGCGACTTATAAAGTCGATCTAGTTTACACGCGGAAAATATTCCAGACACATAGGTCACCCCCCCCCCCCCCCCCC
>FN649726.1:720759-769306 GCA_000310025.1 Ectocarpus siliculosus | reverse complement strand
GGAAGGCCTTTTTGAACCCCCTTTGGCAAAATTGGAAGGAAAAATTGGCCATTGGGGATGGGTCCCGGGGGAAAAATGTTCCTTCTTTTTGGGGGGGGGGGGTCAAAGGTTTAACCGGTAAGGCAGGCAAAAAATAAGGGTTCCCCCCCCCCCCCCCCCCCCGGAGGGCGAAGAAATTCGAAAAGTTACCCTGAATCCAGGAATCGTCAAAATTTACTATGAGGTTGCAGTAGTAGTAGATGGATGGCAAACAAACAAACGTGCCTCACGCTCGTTACCCGTTCTGCATCTACCTCCTCGTCATCGATGCCGCAGCCCATGTTCACCCAGCAGTGCTAAATACTACAGGAACACACGGAAACAAGTAGCCTAGTTCGCGTAGCGCCTAATATCTACCAAGAGTGTACAAGAAGAGTCGTATAGTAGTTACAGTATATATTTAGTGGTATCATCGATCAAAGCTCGAAACCATTCCAATTCAATTAGAACAGGCCATTGACCAGCTTTCACATTGAACCACCTGCCTTGCAAACTTGCCCTTGCCGCCTCCTCTGGCACTGCGCAACAGGGGAACATAGTCTCGCAAATCTACTCGTAGCCTTGGTCTTCTTGTTCTAGTTTTTTTTTTAACTGGACCAATCCGCCACACGGGCGACTGGCGGGCTATAATAGCGGCTGCTCCTGGGGTATGCATGCGAAGATTGCGAAGATGACCCGCCTGTCGTGTGCGGGGTGTCTGCCATCTCTCGGGGATCTCCACAGCTCCACAGCGCCAGCAACGCCAGTGGTGATGCACTTCATGCGAGAGCGGGACGCCAAAGCACCGAGGCCTCGGCAGAAAACCCGGGGATACAAGGGTGTAACCCCCCTCCCGCAAAGAACCCCGAAGCGCCGACGCCTCGGCGGAAACCCGGGGATACATGGGTACAAAGAAAGAAAACAACCTTCCCGCCAGAGTTATTATGTGGCACATTCTATTGTCATCAGTAGAGGCCGCCATGAAGAGGCGTCGTGCGTGCTGGCACGTTCAGGTTTGCTACTGGAGCTGAAATATCGAAGGTCGCTGCAGCCTCTGAAAACGGTCCGAAATCTGCGCCGGAACCAAGCGGCATTGAACGTTTGTTACACCCGTGCTCACCGCCACGGACCGTAAACCCCTGACGTGTCAGCAGTTGCTAAATATTAATGGTGCCGGCGCAGATTTCGGACCGTTTTCAGAGGCTGCTGCGACCTTCGATATTTCAGCTCCAGTAGCAAACCTGAACGTGCCAGCACGCACGACGCCTCTTCATGATGTCCTCTACTGATGACAATAGAATGCGCCACCTAACCCTCAAAACTGACCTTGTTTGAGAGCCTTCCGTTTTGGCTCTTTTGACTAGAATTTGGTACGGTGTGAACTTTATCTTTATTGCAAAGGAGGCGTGTGGAGGTAGACGCGTGAAATGTATTTTTTGAGCAGCCTCTACTGCTGCCCTGTGCGAGAATCAACTATTTCTGTATTGCGCAGTGCCTTCCGACTGGTCGGGTGTGTCTGCTGTTGTGCAGTTTCTGGTGCTCTTGCGTTTGTTTTCGGAATTAGTCAACATCAAATTTCGTCTTCTGCTCCCCCTTAAGTGCGATACACGGGCGATGTGTTCGTAACACCGCCACGTACTAAAGCTGCGTGTTCTAATTTGAAGTACGTCAGTAGTACGTAGAAATCACGGTATCGACAGGCAACTGGGTACGTTATTACCCGAGTGCGGACGGGGATGGACAAGCAACGTTGACTCCGATGAACCTCGCAGCGGACGTGGAGGAGGTCGTCTGAACCGGTGCTGTTGCTGCTCTTGTTGCTTTTGTTGTTGTTCTGGCTCCCATCCAAAAAATGGCAGGTCCTTGGCATCTACAACTCGAGCACCACCTCGGTACTCCTGGCTACAACCATGCGAGTCACGCCATAAATTCTTCAGGTGCGCAACAGACCTGTGAGATTCACCAACCCTCAAGCGGTTTCCTTGCTCTTGCCCATTTCCGAAATCGCCCGGGGAGACGTTTCTTCGCTTATTTATTTTTTCGTGCAACGATCGCCCCCCTACCTTTTGAGACCGCCACGAATGCGAGTAAAAAATATTCCATATTTTACGGTACTTTGATGCACCTAACGCCCGTTTTTCTCGCTGCAGGGCGTGAGGTGGATGGCGATGAACAACCCCAGCTTCTTGAGCTAGAGGCAGGTGGACTACAGCTCGGTCGCCGTGTGAGACATCTCCAAGGTGCGTGGCTTTCCTGGACACAGGGGCGGGTCGAAACTTGTCTGTTGGATATGAGTTAGATCCGCATGCGATTCGGTTAGGGGAGGGTTGTTTCGGCAGGTTCACAATCAGAACCAGAACAATGGGTCTGACCGTACGAAGCACACACGCCCGATCGAAAGTAGTGGTTGATGGCCCTGCAAACATGGGTCGCGGTCAAGGTACTCCCGTTGTAGGTTTGAATCACAACAATGATCAAGGCGGACGTGGAAATCTGTTTTCCAAATCGTTTTCCAAATCGTTGCGGCGGAATTGTGCGCGAGGGGGCCGACTGCAAACTACAAGTGCCGAGAAAGAGAAAGAAAGGCCATCAGCAAATAGGCGGCAGATGTCCCGCGAGGTATTGTACGCCAAGCCCCCCCGGAGACAGGCGAACAACGGATCGCCAACACGAACACAAAAAAATGCACGAGCGTCGCCGGGAGCACGGGCCACTGTTTGGCGGCAAGGTGATGGTTACAAGAGGCAGCCAGCAGTTTCCACCGCGACGGCCTTCACCCCCCAAGTCGGCACGAGGCCACTTCACAGGCCCCGTGGGAAGTTGCGAACCGTGATGTCGAGAACGCTTCGGCTTCACCGTCAGGATCAACGGGCGGCAGCGGTCGGCCGCAGCCTCGGACATGGAACCGTTTCACTTCAGGCCACAAGAGCTACACCAAGAGTTGGCAAACGGCTGCGTCCACGTCATCTGGTCAGCTGAGTTGGGTCTCGCCAATACCTCTGCATAGCGCTGCTACACAGTGTTATTGGCGAGACCAAGCTCAGCTGACCGAGACGACGTGGACGCAGCCGTCTGCAAACTCTTGCTGTAGCTCTCGTGGCCTGAAGTGAAACGGTTTCATATCCGAGGCTGCGACCGACCGCTGACGTTCACTTCGCCGCCCGTTGATCCTGACGGTGAAGCCCCAAGCGATATCACGTTCACAACGTCCTGTGAAGGGGCCTCGTGCCCACTTGGGGGTGCAGGCCGTCGCGGTGGAAACTGCTGGCTGCCTCTTGTAACCATCACCTCGTCGGTAAAGGCTCCCTGCGACGCTCGTGCGTTTCCCTTGTGTTGGCGTTGGCGATACTTTGTTCGCCTGTCTCCGGACTAGGCCCTGGTGTGTGCCTTGCGGGACAACTTCCACCTCTTGGCGGCCACCATCCATTCCACCCCTTGTCCCAAACCGGCGTTGTCCACCAGAGTGGATGCCATTTTCGTCGAGTTTTGTGCAGGAGGTCTCGCCCGAAGAGCATTCTATATTTTGCCGACCCTCTTTTCAATCGTGGCGGTTACCGCGTAAGCGGAACAAAAAGCTTGTAGGTGAAAGTCCGAAAACGACGTGCCGTAATAGTCGGAGAGATGGCACTGGGTGCGATCGTTTTTTTAAATGTTTGTTCCTCGGTTTTTTTATCACACCCCGGTGCCATCTCTCCGACCCCGGTGCGGAAATGTAGTAAATCATTTCGTATAATTTTTTCAAGGCACCCCGGTGCGATCTCTCCGACCGGTGCCACCCCCCCCGATGAAATACACACAGATACTGTATGCACGCCCCCCGGTGCCATCTCCCCGACCAGTACCATAGTATTGATACCAGTGTAAACATACCCACGCACACACGCGGTCGTCTGCACACACTGTTGACAATGCTATTATCAGTGAACCACACGTGTAGGTACCGTTGTTGCTGGTTGGAAGCACACCGGTAACGGCAACATATACGTAGCCGCTTTCCGTGCAGCGAGTGGTCTGTGTTTGAAGTCGAGTTTGGCTATGGCGTGACACGGACAACAAACGATCTGGTTTCCATCTGAGGCACCGGTAAACACGGTATCAGGCTGTCTTCCGCTTTCGTTTCGGTCTTCCTCTACGGATACCAGCACGTACGCAGCAGTACAATAGATTCGTGTTGTGCAAGGTGGGCAGGGTGAGGCTTGCACGTTGTGTGTTTGGTTGAGTGTACGGTTGGCAACTTCGAGACCAGTTGAAAAATGAAAACAACTGGCATCCCGCGTGAACCGCGACCATGCATGCGTACCTACAGGACAGGAGTGGCGCTCCGTTGACACCGTCCCCACGTGCAAAAGGTACGCACATGTACCTCGTTCCGGCAGCCGAAAAGGAGCTCAATCTTGGATTTGGGGGTCGGTGAGATTGCATCGCACCCGACCCCGGTGCGTAAATCGAATTAAATCATGCCGTTCTTGTACTTTTTTGCGCACCCCGGTGCCATCTCTCCGACTAATACGGTACCCCTCTTGCCCTCTTGGGTTTTGGAGGGAGACGTGGCCGGTCGTCACATGCTCATCGTTGGTGGCGGCGCGCACTGACAAGCGCACAGCGTTGGCTGAGGGTGCTTTGTCAGCCTTCTTTTTTTCCCGCAAGGATAACAAGTGTGAACCTTCTTTCTCGACGCTCGAAACGCCCTACAGCCTCAACCCTTGGGGAACTCAAGATACTCAGCAGATTCACCTAGCGGTGGCCTTGCTTTTGATCGCGATATGCGTACACGTCCGTCCAAAAAACACGAGCCACATGTCTCAGCAAATGGATGTGAGAAACACATGGAGCCACCGGTTCGTCGATCTCACGTTGATTCCTTATTATTGCATTTTGCATACACAACTTTTCCCGGAGTCGTTCGACACCCAGCGGCACAGCAAGACTTGGGCGGGCAAGGCTCACATTGGAGCCACTTGATTCCTCGCCTTTTCGCGTCGTACTGCGGCAAAGTACGAGCCAGAAGCTTTGGGCGTGGGGAGTAGAGAGTAGTATCAAACTTCGGTCAACAGCTACACGCTCTCTTGCTTTTGACTCTCGTGGGTGAACGCGGTTTCATTTCTGGCACATTCGGCACCCCACGGCGCCAAGCGCTTACCAGAACCCGATGGACCCATGGAATCATGTCCTCCTGCATACTCCCCCTCCCAACACGTCACGTCCTTTTCGTGCAACTATTGTGACGAAAAAACGAACGCATTCCCGCCCTCTGCCTTTTCCTGGTGCCAAGCTTGTCCGCCGGGCTATCTCGACCCGACCCGTCTTCCTGCTAACAACCTGGCTCGTTGTTTTTTCTCGAAGCTACATGTTTGGTTCTGGTGCCATCCTCTCATGCCGGACGGCCACCCGTTCAGATATTGCTTCCTCCCCCCCCGGAGCCGCGAAACAGATCATGTATCAACGTCAGCACCCCCCCCCCTCCCTCGTTTTTCGGCTGCGTACAGGAGGACGAACAACTATTTCTCCTTCCAATCGGCAGAGCATGTATCTACGGAGTCTCCAGGGGGAGGGGGGGGGGGGAATGGGCATGGCGAGCGAGGTTCTTCCGGCCTCCGATGAAGTTGCTGTACCCAAACAAAGCTGGCGCCTATCGCCTGGTCCAGGCCCTCGACGTGTGCTTCGTTGTGATCTAAATCGGTCGACCCCATAGTGACACGACGCACTTTGCGGTAATAGTTGTTGAGTTGCCGTTCGTGAGCACTACGGTAGACGGAGAGACTGCTGTTTTGACATCTTCTGGGAATACTATTTCTTGCATTTTTCCGGTAAGGTAAAAGTGTCCAAAGCTTCTCGAATACATGTAGTCGTATTCCGGTACGAAGGGGTGATGTCTTGCTTCTCTTGCGCTTGTACTCCGTGCCGCATGCCGTACGGTAATCGTGTGTTGTGTAGAAGCGCGCGGTTTCGTGATATACAAGTGTTGATGGGATACTGTAATAGAGAGGAAAAGGCAATCCATATTTCGGGTTCCTCTGAAAAGGGGACCGCCTTTTTTTCCAGGCTCTGTCGGAAAAGACGAAAAGACGAGGGGAAGCAGTTATTATGTCTTCCGTTCTCGGGACAATGGCGGTGTCGGTTCGAATGGTGAAATACTGCTCCTCCGTGGTGATGGTTGCGTCGTGGCGGGAAATTGGGTTGGTCTTTTGGTCGAGAGACCGGCCACGTTTTCGAAGTGATTTGCCCGAGAGGTTTCCTTTTTGGGTAGAGCAAACGCATGGCTGCGTTGTCGCTTGATTTGCGAGATCTGAGATCTTCGTACGCCGGTGTGAGAGTCTTGTAGATTTTTTGTTTTCCTCGGCACCCAGAGCACATGCGCAATACGACGAGCATAATATCCTCTGCCCACCACCGAAAGTACTCATTGGCTGGTGAAGCACTGCCCTTTTGGGGGTGCTGTGCAACAAACACTCACGCATGCCATCGCAGTGAGTCTTTGCGTGGCACATGCCAAGGGGGGGAGGGGATTGTTTGTATGTACAGCATGCAAGGCTGGCCCGTTGCCGCTGTATGTAGTACATGACGGAAACAATCTGCTGTCTACAATAATCTGCCGAAAGAGAACACTGGGCTCAAATGCTGTAAAGAAAGTACGAAAGACATCGTACATCGAGCACCCTTGTGCTCGACGGTGTGGCGACGGAATAAGGAACTGATTCTAAGGGTCAAAATTGTTTGTCTCTACAGATCGGCCGGGTGTACCGTATGAGTCGGAGAGATGGCACCCCCGTGTTAGCGTTTTCTTGTAGCGTATTTCCCCACATCTAGGAGGGTGCGAACACCAACCGATGCCTCTCAGGAAAGCCCTCGACGAGATATTTCCAAAACTACCCTTCTCGGCAGTGGTACCCTCCTGGTTGTGGCGAAATACGCTATACAAAAATGCTAACACGGGGACGCCATCTCTCCGACTCTTCTTACGGTACTGCTGTATGATCTGATTGGACTGCACGTATAGAGATCAGATAAGGGTAGAGCCCTAATCGTGGCCACTGCTGTAAATTGAATTCGTTAACGCAAATCATTCAAGTCTTTTTTGTGGAAACCCCCCACACCTCAATGGCTAGTGCGCTTTTTGAAGCACACCAACAGCACATTAGATCACCCCACAAAGTCGAGCGAAACTATTATTATTGACCGCAAAACTGTAGTTGGGCCTCGGACGCGATGGCTTGGATGAGGGTATTCCGCAGCATCAACCCGACGCCACTAAAAACCTGGGCATTTCCTTGTTCGGTACGAAGCACTTGAAAATTATGTAGGGCGATTTTACATAGTCTACTGCCGTAATGTCTACCAGGTGCAGTAGTAGGTTCTGTACGTTGAAGTTGAAGTGACACAGGAATTACGCGGAGGGAACAGATTAGAGAAAATCTATAACGTCTCCTCGGACGACGCCAAACACGTTAGAGATTGCAACAACGTTCGAGACCAAGCATGATGAAACACATGTACGTCCCGCCGGTCGCATCAGAAAGAGCTTGGGACACGATTATTGTGGATAGGATTGGAAGATATGGGGGTGTCGTATAAGATATTGAATGAACGGGACGTGGGATGTAGAAACATACACGGAGCCCCCGCGGGCCCTTGCCTCGTATCACTCACTGCTGTTGCTGTAGGCGCGCACAAGCTGCTGTGTGCGTGCCTGAGAGCGAGACCATGAAAGACCATGTCAGGATTCTGGTTTGCGGCGACGGTGAGCAAGAAAGAAAGCCTTCGATGTATTGTTTGTCTGTTTTGGACTGCTGTGGAACGGCCGGATCAACAGACCTCTGAAACGCAGCACACACGAGAGAGACAGCACGCGACCAATACGCCAGCAGCAGCAGCAGCAGCAGCAGCAGCAAAATATGTAAACTCCCGTCGGAGACCAATCAGCTTTGCCTCGGTCACAGCACATCCAGGAGCAATCGACTCCATCCGGAAGGAAGAACTCGATCATGACTGCAATCGAGCGTTGGTGCCTCACTTTACATTATTCCTCGATCTCACTTAGACTAATAAGGGCACATCCCTTTCCCCCCGCTTTGCTTGACGCGTGTTTTCGCGCACACATCAAGTTGCTCTCTTGCGCTCTTTCTAACGTTTGACGTTCATCGTTTCGCCTACGCCCTGTTCCATCACCGCCGCCAACAATTACGTTGCCCGGCTGCTGCCGTGCCGATCCTGTGGAAAACGTGTGCACGGGCATGCATACCTACCTACCTGCCCGTGCCTGGGTGCAGATGGAGTTGGCAAGTCCACGTTCATCGGTACACTCATCGCGAGGAACTTCGCTCACGAGGTAGGTGTGTCTGCTGTCTGCTGTCTGCTGTTTGAGCGCAACAACGGAGGATGAGCAGGCGGGGCGGTGTAGGCCTCTCCTCTAAGGAGATAGGCTGCTGCAGGGTTTTTGGCAGGGGACCGTCGGAGTTTTTTGGGAAAAGTACATAAAACACTATAATAATAGCAGTTTGTTTGGGGGCTTCCATGTGGTTCAGCTAGGCGAGGGGGTGTGAGGCCTTCTGGCACTTCAAGTCACGGTTACGTTTGGTTTACAGAACCTTCCAGCTAATATGTAAATTCGGTAGTACTATCCAGGGGGCGCAACCAGCGATACGGCTGCAGTAAAGGTCTTCGATATACCTTGTGCTTGTGCTCTCTGTGCACGGCAATGACTCGCGTTGATGTTCTGTTGAACAGAGGAGGGGGAGCGTCATATATAAACTTGTACTTGGGGTTGGTGCCTAAGATGACTGCTGTTCCCCTCGCTATGCATATGATGGCGTGCTCGTTGGGGTTTACCGCGACCCGTCTTGTGTTGTCCCGCTGTGCTACATCCACAAGTATTTGGGTATCCTTTCAGGGATTGGACATGATGCTGAGTTGCTAGTGTTGACTCTGCCGCAATAGTGTCTCCGAAGCAGTTCAACGGGAAGGGCAAGCAATCCAGCGTAGCCCGTCCCCCGCCCCCCTCCCCTCTTGTATAGAAAAATACCTGCAGTCACAGAACGACTAGCCGTTCGAGATAGCACGACAGTCGTTGGTCTAATCGGAGAAAGGGAAGCAATTTCGAGAGCTTGACTGGCGTGCGCTTCGGGATGGAGTTGTCGGGCAAAAAAAAAAAAAAATGGCACAGCAGTAGTATGGCTTTCATGCTGGAAGTGGGGAAGGTAGAAGAGGCGTTAACCCTCCCACTACCGTGTTCACGAGTCAGTGGCCTTCGTAGGTTTTTTCGATTAAGTAAATATGTTGGATAAAGCATAAAATCGGGGAAGCTGAGTTAAGAGTTAGGGATAGGGAATACGGTCTGCGTCCCCCCTCCCTGTTCTGTTTCCTCATAAACTTATTCATCTCGCGAAGACCGGTCCTCACGAGTACAGTGCCACACCCACGTGGGATCACACACCAAAGCCCACAACACCACCCCCGTGGTAGTATTTTGACGGCTCAAAACAGAAGTTCGCCCAGATCAGGTACAAGGGCAACGTACGATACCCCGTAACAGTAATGCACCCGATGATACATACCGCTGTTTCCGACCCCTGCTTTTGGTGACAGGTGCCGGCGGTGATGTCTGACGTGCACATACCTCCCGAGGAGAACGATGACCAAGTATTTTGCACCATCACCGACTCTTCCGGTAAGCCACCAAAGCTTTTTTGAAGGCACGTACCGTGATGTGATTTTGTTTACGCTCATCTGTCCTGTTTTCCTTTTGACAATCTGTGGTATCTACGCGTTTGTAGGTGTTTCGACTCAGGCCTTCTCTTGCCACCACCAGCAGCTGTAGAAGAGCAGCGATTGGAGAATTAGGATTCCATGCCAGCGGCAGTATCCGTGTGATACAGCATGGTTTCTCAACCTATGTGCAGCTAATCGCTCTCTTGTTTTGCCTTTTATTTTTTTCTTTTGACGATAGTACTGCTGTGGTCGTATGTTGCCTCTCTCGTCGCTATTGTGTTCCTTAGCCCTGCCTCGCGACAGGCAGCAGCTGGTGGAGAAAATGCAGAGCGCGGAGTCTGTCCTTGTCCTGTACGACGTGCAGCGACCGGAGACGTTGACGCACCTCGACACGTTTTGGCTCCCCCTTATCGAGGCGAACGCTGAGGTGGGTACAGCAGTAACGCTCCTCCTCTGTGCCGACTGTTCTT
This sequence comes from Ectocarpus siliculosus, assembly GCA_000310025.1. NCBI lineage: Eukaryota > Phaeophyceae > Ectocarpales > Ectocarpaceae > Ectocarpus > Ectocarpus siliculosus. The sequence goes on along the minus strand of FN649726.1, from coordinate 759,113 downwards.
GACTACGTTGCGACTCATGTCGTTGTTGTTGCTGTTGTGGTTGTTTTGTGTAGGTGTTTCCGTTCTGTTGTTGATGTTGTTGTTGGTCGTCGTGCTCTTGTTGGGGGTTGCTGCTGATAATAGTGGTTGTGGTAAATCTCGGAGTCCCTTGCAACACATCTGGTTCGTTTTCTTTTTCTTTCTTGCGCCAGCTCTCTTGAATCTACCTGTGCTGCTGTAATCAAACGTCGCCTTTTCTTTGTTGTTTCCATCGTGCCGTCAGGATGTGCCGGTGGTGATCGTGCGCAACAAGATGGACACTTTGGTTGCGGAGGGAGACCTGGGAGAGCAGCGGTCAGTCGACTTGGAGCGGCAGGTGGGAGTTCTGCACTTAGCGCCCGCGCTTAAGAAGCTCTAGTTTTGGCCGCGACTGGGCTTCTTAGAGCCGGCGGGTATGCTACAAAATGGCAACTGTGGAGTTTAGGGGTCAAGTTTTTGATTTGTCGAGGCTATATAAATGGCTTAGCTGCTAAGCCCTTGAGGGAATGAAGGCAAGGTATTTTGACGCTGGTTCTATTTTAGTACTGTACTTAATTCCTGTATATTAAAGGAAGGCAACCTTCCCGCCGTTTAGGCTCTATGAATTCTACTGTTTATCAGCAGAAGACACCATGCAGAGGCTTCCTGTGTGCTCGTACGTTCAGGTTTGCTGCTGGAGCTGAAATATCGAAGGTCGCAGCAGCCTCTGACAACAGTCCGAAATTCTGCGCCGGAATCTGCCGGAACCACACACCTTACCCACAGCCGTGCTCACCGCCACGGACCGTAAACCCCTGAAAAATGTCAGCAGTAGCTATTGTTGCGTCAGCTACGGCCGTCAACCCGCAGTTCAGGAGATTACGGCGACCACAAAGCGTACAAGACAAGCGTACAAGACACGGGGTGTCGGTCTAACTTGCGGAGATTGTAGGCCGCTACGACCCTCGAAATCACCACCCAAGAAGCAGATTTGAGCGCGCTAACACCCCCCCCCCCACTGCTATAGGGTGTCCTCTGGTGATATCAGTAGAATGTGTTGAACCTAGTACAACACCGACCTTGTTGGAGCGCCTGCCGTTTTGGCTATTTTCACTGGAGTTTAGAATAGCGTGAATTTTGATGTTGATTTCAAAGGAGGCGTGTGGAGGTAGACTTGTGAAATGTATGCTTAGAGCAGCCTGTTCTGCCGCCCTCTGCGAGAGTCAAACGATTTATGTTGTTCGTGATGCCTTGCGACTGGTCTTGGGTGCCTCTCGTCCAATTTCTGGTGCTCTGGCGATTGTTTTCAAAAAAGTTTGTGTGCCATCCCGTAAGTGCCGTCGCTAACTGCATCGCGGCAATGGCCGTGTCGGCCTTGGCTTTCAGACCGTACCGTTCGAGTCATGGCGTCGAAAAATTGTTTTTGGTGAATTCTCGGGGAAATAGTTGAGGGAAAGTCGAATACCCAGCATGTCCACACAAGATGAGAGCTGTGTGCGGCAGGGGGTCGTAGTCGCGTACGTCCGTGGTGGCACCGCACGGCTGTGATGAGAAAGCGGTCCACGAAAGCTGGGTCACGGGCGATGTTTGTGGTGCCCCTTCTTTTGGTCGTTCCGGGTCTCGCAGGCGCTCGAAACGCTGCAGAAGCTAGGGGTGCCACCTAGCCATTGCTGTACCGATACGCCTGCTTGTATTTGTCTGGTGCTCAGTGTTGTTCAGCCTTGTTCAGCCGATCGACGGAACGAAGCAAGCTTGACCGCTTTGCTGCTGCTGCTCTCTCTCTCTCTATATATATATATATGTCCCTCCCTCCCTCCCTCCCTCCCTCCCTCCCTCCCTCCCTCCCTCTCTTGCTTTCAACGTGCTATACCGCCTCTGCGCGTGTTACAATATTCTCACCGACTAACGCTAGCAGCTCTTCTTTCTTTATTCTTTATTCGCTGTTGGTATGCCTAACTTTTGCGCGTTTTCCGCGATCCTCTCTCCTACTGTCTTCGGTGCGTTTTGATGGACCTGTCGAGGCAGATGGAACCACTAGAGAAGCGTTACAGGTGCTTCCACGTCTCTCTCGAGTGCAGCTCCGTTTCCGGGGTGAGCCGGGTCGCGATTTTCGGTTCGTGCGCTCTGGGTAGTGAACCCTAACGCCGTCGCGGTCATCGTTATTGCTGCTGATGTTGAAGGGGGCGGGCGTGGGAGGGTGGAAGCCGTTTGCGAATCCCGGTGGCCATGCGTTGTATGTACTTGGAACACGTGAAGCGATGTGTATCTGTCACGCGTACTGTAACGTTTTTTGTTCGCTCTACGTTTGGTGTTTTCGGTTTCTGATATTCTCTTCGTATACTCCCCCTCGCCCGGCCTTGTCACGCCGTCTTGACTTCCGGCTGTTTCGATGCTCACACCACTATCACCTCTGGCCTCTCTCGTGCTGGTGCTGGCTCGATATTTTCCGGCCGCGCTCGGGGGGGGGGGGACGCAGATGGGAATCAACCAAGCGTTTTACCACGGGAGGACCGCGGCGCTGTACCCCCGCGCACCCCTCTACAACGCCGAGGTGTGTATTGTTTTGGTCTTCCACATGTGATTGCCGTACGCATGCGTAGATGACGTAAGATATCACACACCCTGGACCGATTTTTCAAAGCTGGTACACTCCACAGCAGAAAAGGGTGGCGGTGCCGATAACGCCGGCTTTGGAACCGCCGCCTCTTCGAGAGCTTTCCGGAAACACATCGTTGGATTGATGCACTCCTCGCTTTGTCGTTGGGAATGCGAGCTTTCAAAATCGATCCAGTAGGGGGTGATATCTTGTGTCATGTCACCTACGGCGGTGCATTCGTTATTTTTTTATCGTCTTTCTTTTTCATAGTCTCCTCCGAAAGAACACTCGAGGACACTGCTGTCCTCCGGCGATCGGCGCCGGTTGTGCTGTCCCTCCGAAGATCCGCCAGCGTCTCCCTGACCCGGCTGGCACGGGTGTGCAGGCTCGGATCCCGAAGCTGTCCTTTGCTCTTGTGTGATGTTGCTCTCATTGAAGGAAATCAAGACCATTGGCGCATTCTAGTCAACGTAGGTAGCCCTGTTCAGGTTTCGTTGAACTGGTGAGGGGATGTTGCCCTGCAGCTTGCGGTTGCCCTGCAGCTTGCGGTTTGCTCTCAGCCTCGGTCGCGTCGCTGCACCAAGCAGTGACCTTGCACGCTCTTCCTCTCTGATGACATCGTCCTCGTTGGTGGTGCTATTGTAGTCCAAGCCTCCCCCCAACGCCGCTTGAAGCGTCCCCCGTCATGTTTGGTTTCATTTTCGGGTGCTGGTTGGCTGGCTGCTGTGCTCTCTCTCTACCAGGAGGGGAGGCTTTGCCCCCGTTTCGACCGCGCCATGCGCCGACTGTTCCGCATCCACGACGTGGACAGGGACGGCCTGCTCCGCAATGACGAGCTGAACGCCTTCCAGTTCCACGCCTTCAGGCTGCTTCTCTCGGACAGTGACCTCGAATCCCTGAGAAAAGTAAGCTGCTGCTTGCTTGTGTGTTTTTTTTTTCGCTGACGCACTTGGTTCTTATTTCACGCCCGGATGTTCTCTCGCTTCCCCCTGTGTTTGTCTTCAATGTAAGTTTAGAACTTCTACAAATGATGTAGTTTATGAGCTTGTTCACCGAAGCAATCTCTCGCCTCCGTACGTTTTTCACTGTTTTTTTTTTGTTTTTGTGATCTTGAGGGGTTCATTGTGCGAGATTGCCTTAGGTTGGGTAAGGTACCGCACCCCCTGGAATGATTTTCAAAGCTTCATTACTCCACGATGGAGAGGATGCTGAAATATAAGGATGCGTTGTCGGAAATCTCTCTCTCTCGAGACGGTTTGAACACCTCCCGCTATTTTCGGCACCATCACTGTTTTTCCTGCCGAGTAGTCGAGCTTTGAAAATCGCACCACGGGGTGTAGTACCTTGTGCAGCCTACGGTCAGCAACTTGACGCTAGCTGTAGTCAAAACACGCTTTCTCACCCCCTCTTGGAGTGAGAATTGGTGCTCAAAAGCACACACCAGAAAGTCACACCAGAAAGCAGCTTCAACAGAGTCTATATCAACAGGGGCGACCTACGGTAGAAGAGATTGGCCGCAGTAGCTGCAACGCCAGCGGTTACAACGGTTGAGAGAGAGAGAGAGAGAGAGGGAGAGACATGCACATGGGATAGTTGATTAGGATGGGTAGCGAATTCCTTCGTTTTACTCGTGGAATATGGTAAACCAAATGGCTTGCCTCAAGTCACGCCCCCCCCGCCCGCCCCTACCCTCTTCGTGCGGTTGACGGTTGTGGTCCATCTGTTCGAATTCTGAACCTACACGATGCATGCCTTGTACGCCTTCGTGTCTCCCCGCGACCACCACCGGCGACGCTTGCGCGATTCCCCTTCCCCGCAGGCCGCTCTTGCCCTTTCGCCTCGGTCCTTGCTCCTGTGTGTTCGATGACCACTGTGTAGCAGTTGCCCTATCTCTTGTCACCAGACACCCCGAACTTTTTTCCGGTCTGCTTTTTTTTTTGTTGGGGGGTTTGACGTTGTCCGCAGATTCTGGGAAGACTGGCGTCCGAGGGGGGCGAGGACGTCGAGAAATTCGTCCAGGAGGAGAGAGGAGGCAACCCCAAAGGTTTCACGGAGGCGGGGTTTTTGAGGCTGATTCAGCTGTTCATCGATAAGAAGCAGGTAATGTTGTAGTAAGGGGGGGGGGGATTGACCTTTATTTTTGGCTGTAGAGAGGGGAGGGAGGAGGGCTCGTGAACTAATTGATGTGCTGCTTGTGGGCAAGAACAGGGTGTAGAGGTTGGCGGAGTCAACAGGAAAAGGGGGGGGAGGGGGCTCATAGTCGTGCATGCCGTAGTCGTTAGACCTTTGGCCTCGCATCCCTACAAAGCCGGGACGGAGCACGCCGGGTTCTCACCGGACCAGGCTCTCACTTCACCAAGCGCCAAGCGCCGTGAGGCATTTGGCGAGTCGCATGGAGGGTGTGCTACATCCTGCTAAGGATGTGCCAAAGGGAAGGGGAATGTGTTGCACGTACGGAAGGCGTAGGCCTTGTGTTGCTTGCGCCGAAAACTGTTCGCTGTTTCCTGCGCCGTTTTTCTTTCGGTCGCAGATGAAAGCCCCCTGGCAAGCGATGAGCAGCCACCACTACGACGAGGAGCTTGTGCTGGTGGTACCTTCGGAGATGACTGACCCTCCCCCGGGGAAAGCGAACGCACAGGACCAGGTAGGCGCATCGTGAGGCTGGTGCTGAGATGAGTTGTTGTTGTTGTTGTCTTGACGTTAATAACCGTTCCGTTCTCTCTTCCCAGTACCTTCTTCTGTTCGTACTAGTATTAACGCTTGACGCGGTCGATTCCCGTGGTCTCAGGCTAACTTACCCATAAAAGGTGGACGAAAATAAATTTGACCTCTGAGTAGTTGCTGTAAAACGGTAGGGAGGAAGGTGCGCTTACTGATGAGGGTCGGAATAATGTCAGACAACGACAGCAGTGGTATGGTATGGTGCGGTACGGTATTGGTTGTGCTGTGGTATGATCTTATTCGTGATGCCACACCACAGCGAGAGAGAGAGAGAGAGAGAGACGTGGGCACGGGCGTAAAGATAATTATTCCGAGGATTTGTGTTGTGCTGCTGCTGCTGCTGCTGCTGCTGCTGCTGCTGCTGCTGCTGCTACGACTGCGACTGCCGCCGCCGCTGCTGTTCTAGCTGCTGTGGCGTTCGATTGTGCGACGCTGTGTTGAGAACAATTGATTGCTTTGTGGCACTAACACATGGCTGCTGCTACGGGCCGACCTTGCGTTAAACACGCTTCCAGGTGTTGTCGCCCCAGGCACATAAGTTCTTGCTGGAGTTGTTCAAACAGTTTTCGGAGGAGCGGGAGGGAGGGGACGGTCTCGACGCATCCCCCCCCAGGCTTTTGGCGGAGGAAGGTCAGGCGAAGGTGAGGCTCGCGTTGAAGCTTGTTGTTTGTTGGCGGACAAGGCGAAGCTGAGCACGTTGTACATAGCAACCTCGATATCAATGCCGAAGCCGACGTTCTCGATTCCGAAGCGTTGAATCCTGCGGAGACGAAGAAGTAGTTCTCTGGCTGTAGAAACCCCCACGTAGCATCAAGAATCGTCAGCACTTCTGAACGCGGACGCGTTTCCGCCACGCAGCGCCTCCACTGAACGCCTCCGATAATCCTACGAACTCTCACCGCAGGTCTTTAGCGTTATTCCCGACCCGACCTGCGCTCCTTGGGACCCCCCCCGATCACTGGGGGAGGAGGAGTCTTCGGAAGAGGAGGGTCAAGGCCAGGAAGAAGCAGGAGGAGGAGGAGCCGTTTTTTCCATGCCGCCGTTCGCCAGGCTGGGGCGGGCGCCCGGGGCGGGCCGAGCGTTGACGGCGGAGGGCTGGATAGCCCATTGGCAAATGGTGCGTGTTGCTGTTGTTGTTGTTGTTGTTGTTGTTGTTGTTGTTGTTGTTGTCTTCACGCTGAAGACCGTTCCGATCTCTCTACCCAGCACGTTGATCTCTCCGTACTAGTCCAGCACTTGGCGCGGTCGATTGCCGTGGTCACAGTCTAACTTACCCGTTAAATGTAAAGTAAAATGCAATGGACCCGAAGGGTGCCTCTGTCTTTTGTGTGTGTGCTAACTGGCCGACTAATGAAAGAGTTTAGTGTCAGTGCGGCTAGGAAGGGACAAGCTTCTGAAGGCCTGACCTGGGAACCCGTGAGGGGGCCCCGTGAGGGGGGATAATGGGTGATGCTGAGGCGTGATGCACGCGTGAGCCTAGACTATTGTCAGGATTGAGGCAGAAACGGTAGCAGATGAAGAGGAAATCGTGTGTCAAACGAGGTCGTGTATGATGTGTTTGTAAGGTCGGATCACGGCAGCTGGCCGGGAGATGAAAACCGTGATTTTGTTTTGGATGAGGAAAATCGCGCGCGCAAGTCTTTGCGGCTTGCATCGTCATGCATGTGTTGTGTAACGTGTACGTGTTTGTTTTGATGGGGTTGACAACGCTAACCTGCAGACTGAAAATATGTACAAAAAGCCTCAGCTGGACACAGAATGAAAGCGATTGACAGCAACTACGCCCTCTCCATGCTCAAACTGTCAGCTGGCGCTGCATAGCCCGGTCCTGCTTCGATCACACCTCTTCTACGTCGGCTTCGGGGGGCACGCGGAGGAAATGCTGGTGGACAAGAGCTCGCAGCTTACCTACAGAGCGGCGGCGACGACAGAAACATCTCCGAGGCGATCGGGGGCACGCGGACGGCAGCCCTCGGTGATGGAGGTGGGGTGCTGCTGTTAACGGTATCCTCGATGTTTGTGAAAAGAATACTATTATATTAATAGTTCAAGTAGAAATTAACAACTTGTACAATAAAAATTAGCAAGCCACTTGAAAAATGTAGCAATCAAAGCGAAAAAGGGATTTTTGTAAAACTTGTGAATAGACGAAAAAAAACTAAAATAGTTTTCTAATAGGTAACACGTCGTCGGTGACCTCTGTTTCTGTATCTGAGTGTGTTTTTGCCTTGATGGCGGGGTGTCGTTGGGTGCCAGCGTGCTGACTTGGGCACGAGCTTCTTGTGACGATGCTGGCGCTGAAAGTACCCTCGACGTGGTTTTGGATGCTCTGTTGTACGCGCCTCTCGTCGCCTGCTGGTGGTGTGGTTTCCTCCGTACACTTTAGGCCTCTTTCCGCCTTCTCTCTCTGAAATGTATTCGGGCCTTTCCGTCCCGATCTAGTCTCCTCGCTCACCGCCGTTGTACACCTACTCCCTAGCTTTAACCCCAGCTACCTTACCCGTACAGCTTTCTCCCGACAACTCTTATCTCCTCGTACCCGTTCATCGCGGTCTCGAGCTTGAGAAGGAGCTAGAGACAGCGGTGGCTCGACTCGCGGAAATGGAGTCCTCAAGAGTACGGGTAAAACTGGGAAAGTGGGTAAAGCCGGGTCGGCGGCGGCTCGGGCGGAAGTGCATTAACGGCGGTCAGCCGGGGAGGAAAGGGCCCAAGCACAAAATACCATTTATTTGTTTGTTTTTTTCCCGTCCATGTACTCCATGCGTGGAGCCCCCCGATGTTGGCGGCGCCTATTGTGACAAGAACGAACGTTCCCTCGCTTCGGAGAGGGAGAGTCTCAGTCTCGGTCAAGTTCAGGTGGCCTAGGCAATGGCCATCGATCGGCATTAATGTTTGGTGTTGGAATAATATTACAGCATGCTAAGGGTTTGATTTGAACTCAAAGACACCGCAGGGAGTTGCGAATCTCCAACGCTGTATCCACAGACAGGCGTTCCACTCAGGCAACGGTCACAGATATGGGGCGGTGTATACGATCACCGGACAGACTGTGATGCTCGGTAAAGAGACAGAATCTCGAGATGAGATGGGGACAGTGGTGAAGAGTGAGAGGTGTGCGAGGGTACGCCCTCGCATCCCTCTCGGACAAAAGTCACGGTCAACGATCCGAGGAAGACTCGTGGAAGACGGCTTTAGGTCCCTCGTAACGTTGCACGCTTCCTCGTGGCTCGGAGCGTTGGCGACATCGACATCGCTCCGAGAGACAATTTTCTCCGAGGAGAACGTTGTTTGTAGGATTTGTGGTGAAAGACGTAGTAGGTTGGGTTCGTAGATTTGTGACCCACAATGCCGTCATATATTGGCATTACCAAGTACCAAGCGTCTCGAACAGGAGTATACTATAACGTTTCGATCTGACAATTAATACACCCTATCGCGTATACGACGATTCCTGTCGATGTAGGCCACACGCGTCGAAACTCCCAATAGGCCACCATTCAATAGGCTGTCGTCCGTGGGTGTGCAGATTGCTTCGGCAAGCAGCAAACCGAGAACGCCCCACCGTCTCCCTCGCCGACCCTCCTCCTGTCGGTATGACTTTGTTTGTTGGTTAACATGTAACGCGGCGTTGCCGACGCGAAACGAAAGGTGTTCGTGCTGGGAAGCCGTGGGTGCGGGAAGAGCCGGCTGATCAAGGGGCTCCGGCTGGGGGACGATCTGAGGTCGAACCAGGTACGAGTCCACGATTGAAGTTGAAGTTGAAGTTGAAGTTGGGATTTGGGATTGAACTACTTAAGTCGATGCCTTGGAGGTTGATGTTGGTGTCGCAGGTCGGACGGTAACATATTTTGCAGCACGTTCACCGCGCTGCTGCATCTCGCATCCGTTTCGACCTCCTCCCTCTCCGCACTACGTTCGCCCGCCGACGACACAACCTTCTTTACCACACGACCTTCTTCACCACACCAGCAACCCTCAAGCGGGGGCAACGTCCCTCGTGCGTCGGCTACCGCTTCCGGTGGTCAAGCATCCGAGCAAGGCCCGTCGGAATCGGGTGTGGGTTTGGATACGGAGGAAGGGGAAGAGGCGTCGCCAGAGGACGAAGCGTTCTTGGGGCCCGGGGGGGGGTCGGCCGGCGGCGGCGGCGGCGGCGGGGTGAGCGGAGGGGAGGAAGATTGGGAGATGGTGGCGGAAGCGGAGGTGCCGGAGACATGCTGCGGTTTCGCAGTTCTGGCGGATGTGAGTGCAGCAGCAGTGGCTATCGAAAAAGCAGTAGGCTTCGCAGTTTTATTTTTTATTTTTTTATGTAAGCATGTTGGATACTGCATACAAGCGGGGAAGTTGGGCTGGGGTTAGGGATGGGGATACGGTCTGCGTGCCCCCTCCCTGTTGTGTTTATTCGTAACCTTGTTTATCTAGCGAAGGCGTTCCGGAGAGAAGTACGGATGTAAGAGAGTAGAAGTGGCTTGTCCCCGCCACGAGAAAAACATTCTGCTACTGTTTCATGCCTCTGTTTAAGGCTGCATTATACCAGCAGCTTGTTTGCTTCCCAGCCCTACGACAGGGAATTAATCTGCAGCCTGTTGTAGCAGGGACGGCACGAATGGGACATGGGAGAAGCAATCGCCCGCGTGTGGCGACGATAACGTAGGCCTCCCGTTTTATCTGGAGAATGACAGCAACAACAAAGCTTTTGGAGGGACAACTGCCGGGTTGGCATCCGGCGTTTTGTGTCGGTTCTGCGACAACAGAAAGGGCTGTGGTTGCCTAGATGTGCCTGTGTCCCTTGCCAGGCCTGGGTGACGGCGTGTGCTCCGGAGCGTGTGACTCATGTGCGGCGCATTATTGGGATATGGTTGTCCGAGCGTTGTGGCGGGCGGAGCTTGTGGGTGGATGCTTTGAATCGGCCTTGCAAAGGAGTAGAGACGGGTCGAGCAAGGAAGGGGAGTATGGTGATGGCCTCCTCTTTGGCGCCATGGGCGAACGTTTGCAATGTCTGTCCCACCACAGGCGTTACTAGGTGACGCCATGTCAATGGAATGTGTGATGTCGTTTGGTCCATTACTCTGCGAAAAAACGTGTTGATTCTTCGCGGAAGCTCCTGCAACGCCAGCAACTTGCCTTCCACCTTGACCTGTCTGGAATCGGCGTCTTACTCCTTCGTCAAAAGACTTTCCTACGCGTAGACCGAGTAGACCGGCTGCAAACACAGAACAGGCGTTTTTTGTCTTGACCCGCGATTTTTTCGGCAATGGTGTCATCTAACGTGTGGCTTGGCAGGCGGCTGGCTCGCCTTCGGCCGCAGGTTTTTCGGGGTCCTCCTCCTCCTCCTCGTCGTCGTACGGATCGTCGCTGTCCGTGGCTGTCACCGAAGTGCCGGAAAGCTACACGGACACCTTTGTGGAGGATCAGGTTGGGATCTCGCGCGGTACTGACTTTTTTAGAAAAACTATACGTACAAGTAGCAGCAGTAGAGGTCCCTGTTTAGTTCCGGTTGAACAGCGCCGGTGCCCGGTATTGTGCCGCTGTTTTCGGCGGGAATTTCCAAGTTGTTCTCAATGCTTGGAATATTGCCGGTGAATTTTCTGGGCACGTACCGGCAATGGTTGCGATGTTAGCAGCCGTGGAGCGTGTCCTTGCCTTCGCCATGATGCGCTGCCTTTAGCACTGCATGTTCCGGTCCGTTGCCCCCATAGATGGAACGTCGTGGTGTTGTCGATAATGAGGATCTGCGACCGCTGTCCTCTGACCTTGCCGCGATGATTTGGGTGCGGCGCGTGTCGTTCCTGGCAGGCATGGAGATGCGACCTGGCGTTACTAGTGTTCGACCCTTCCTCCCGGGAAAGCATAGACTTCATCATGCCTTTGCTGGTGAGCATCGCAAAGATAGGCGTTACCATGTTGCTTCTTGCCCTAGTGGTGGGAGCTTGACGTACACTTCGCGACAGCAGCCAGGCGTTGGACGTCCATAATTTTTTTCATTTGCCTCAAATGTATGTTCCCTTGGTATACTGTAAGTCAGTCCGAATGTTGTTGGTTGTCTTCTTGGCACACCTGTCTCTTTGTGGCGGTACATGTGTCGTCTCCCCTTCCCGGCTGGCTTCATAAAGCAGTCGTAGACCCTCTGTAAGGCGGGTTATATGAGGCGGGTGCCCGCTATAGTGCAGGTGAAATTGGCTGGCACAAATAGAATATTCAAGACGGTTAATGGTTGATGCATTGCATAGTGCTGATGCCCTGTAGGGCGGGTGAATCGGTCTGGCGCATACCCGCCTAATGAGGGACTGTGGAGGCCTTCCGGTGCCCCGTGGATGTGTTGTGGGTGCACACAGGAAGTACCCAAGCAATGCGATGCCAAAGATGCCCGCTCAGCTTTGAGTGTCCTGAAGGATTTTTTTCATTTTCCCGGCGGTGTGCATATTTGCCTGTTTTTGTTTTTTCGTGTTTTAATCTCAAGAGGGAGATAATTTTGTCGAGATATTTTTAGTGCCGACAGGTATTTCCTCACACTGATCGTTCCCTATAACTGTTGTTGTTTTTTGTTGCTGTTCCCGGTTCCTGTCGAATGAAATAAACGCGGGCCGGGTTTCCACGTTGTCACCAGGCGGACATCCCGCAGGGGGTGCCTAGGCTTCTCGTGTCTTGCGAATCATCACGCGGAGTTAACCCTTCTCTTGTCCGCATCGCCCAACAAAAGTGCAAGGTGAGCGCTTGTGATACCCCACATGCATGTTCTTGCTGCACATCCCCCTCTTGCAGTTGTGCCTAAAAGGTATGTTGCTGCGAGCGGTTACCTCCGTTGTGACATATATTTAGGGTTTTAAATGTACCCTTTCGCAAGACACAAAGGCAGTACGTTTCGATAGCAAAGCTCCCTTCGATTCTATGTGTATGCTTGTACTGTTTTGGGTTTTTTCACAAAGGTGCTGTGACGGTTCGGAGTACCAAAAATGTTGTAAAACGCTTGTACCACGGACCCCTTTCCTCATTACCCCCTTGAGCACCAAACAAGTGTAAAAGGTCTCCGTTAACGATATCATATTAAGCAGTAGTAGACTTGAGTGGGATCCACGGGCAATCCTAGCGTTGTCTTTCTTCCTTGTCTGCATAGCAACTGCGAACGCAGTAGTATTGGATGCTTCCAAAACTGCTGTGGATATATTCACGTCGTCGAGCACAACTTCACGGCTGCAGCAAGCGGCTCCCAAGCCGTGCACCGATCGCGTCCCTGCGGTCCGCCGGTGCGCCTTCTCGAACGTGCCTTCTTTCCTCGCTTTCTTGCTGGCTGATGGTCGCACGGCAGGAGCTGGAGCTGTCGCCGGTTGTCGCGGTCAACCCCTGCACGGGTTTAGGTCTGGAAGGGGACGGACAGCTCAGACAGAAAATCACGGGTCCTGTGTGGTACGTCGGCGGCGTCGGGTTCGGACGTTGGAATTGGTACTTTTCACGGCCGTACTCTTTGCGTACGGGTGATACACACGTTCGTTTTTACCTTGCTGCTCGCTTGTTGCTCTTGTTGCGCTTCGCACTACACCCTTCGCCATTTTGTATGTACCGTATGGGTTGAAAAAGCGTAGAACCAAGCAGGTTGTTCGTGTCGAATCCCCCACAGATACATGTACCCGTGTGTGTTTGGACGGACGTTTGTGGTTTCCCTCGAAAGTTTGCGTGCGGTGTCTCAGCGCTCTGCAGTCAGCGTTCTGCTGACAACTGCTGCAAGGACGCCGGTGAACCTACCCTCAGCCCCCCTCCCCTCGCTGTGTTACCCCTCCCCCGTAAATGCGCCACCCTGCCACTCCAAAACTGCCCCGCCCGCAACCCGCCTTGCTCCCTACCACACAGCAAGGGGATGCTGCCGTTCGAGGAGAGACACCGCAAGGCCGACCGCAACCGCAAGATCTACATCGCCGTTGCCGCCCTGGCCGTCGCCGCCGGACTCGTCTACGCCGTCTCCTCCTCCACCGAGCAGTCCGCTTCGGCAGCCGCAAATCTCGCCGATACCGGCGGCAGTGGGAGCCGGGGGGCGGGGTGGGAGTCGGGAGTCGGGGGCGCTCTACGCGCGCCCATGCGCGCGGCGAAGCGCGCGGCGGCGGCGGCGGCGGACTACTGGAGGCGTTGGAGATCGGGGAGATCGGGGGGCGGGGGGGAGGTGTTGGGGGGTTACGTGGGGGCTGTAGGAGGTGGTAGCATTTAAGAAGAAGTGGAGACGTTTTTTGTCAAGGGTACGGGGTGAAACGGTCGGAGGTGTTGTCGTGTTGCGCCCGGCGCACATAAAAAGAGGAGTTCTGCCTGAGTGCATTTGGTGGTGGTTGTTGTTGCTAGCACTCAAGTCATGACGAAGTTGTAGCAATGTTTTCCACGGGTGGTGTTTGTTTTTTTATCTGAAAATGCCACATGTTCGTGGGCTTGAACAATTTTGCCATCTGGTCGCTACTTTTCATGGCTAACAACGACCAATTAGAATCCGAGGATCTGGGTGTGCCTACATGAACGGGTCTTCCGTAGAATATGTCTTCATCCAAGGCCGTTTGGAAGAAGGTTGACTACATCGGCTCGCCCCCAGCTGATTCAAACAATGCGTGGAGGATTGGCCCAATCAACGAGAACAATATGCCGCAATGTCAGATGGCAAAACAAACGCTACTGCTGCTGTGCATTCTTCGGATGTTGCAACCATCTGTGCCCCAACATGGGAACAAGTCGTTATTCTGGTTTTTCCGCTTTCCCAACTGACGAACTCTTCCCTCTGTGTATCTATGAATATTCCAATTCTCAACGGGAAGTAAGAAAAAGTGCATTATTAGGGTCTAGACGCCATCGGTGCAGACCGAGGGCGAAAAAGCAGGCAGGTCGATTGAGAAGCATCGGCAACAGTCTCGGAGGTGCAAATGTTGGAGAAGATCCGATAGACGTCCTTCGAAACTTCGGAGGGTGGTGTGGCTGATTGCCACATCACACGGAGAGGTTCTGTCTCCGTTCCTACTTCATGGATTTGGGCAAGCGGTATCCTATTGTTTGTTCGTCGTCGATACCTCCTCCTCCTCCTCCTCTCTCGCATTTTTTTCTCTTTTTCTTTCGAAAGAAAACGATCCGTCCGCCCTCACCGTGCAGACGTTCACCAAGCGCATAATGTTCGCACAAACCGCGAAACCCTACCGAGAACACACATGGAACAAGGTACTCTTATGTTTTGCATGCCTTAGCGGTTAGACCATTGACCACGCGTCCTCGAGAGGACGGAGCATTGTTCCCACAGGACCGATCACCGATGGCCAATCGTTCCTTCCTACTTTGCCAAAGGTGGCTCAAAAATGTCTTCCCTAGTCTGTCTATCCTAACGATATCCCTTCCCGCCTTTTCAAACCACTTCCTACTCCCCAGTACAGCTACCATCCTCTCCTCTCTATTTCATGCCTCAAACATCTCCCTGTACGTCCCTCGCATTTTTCCCAGCTCAGTCATGTACACCCTCTCCTCTTCGTACCACGGACATTCCGCGACTACATGAAGACGGTCTTCGCATTCGAAGCCGCAATCACATTTGAACTTGTCGTCTTCGTTGTCTACCGTCCTATGTCTTCGTCGACGTTCTCGAAGGCCTATGTCCCCGGTCCTGAATTCCATCTTAGCTTTGTCCCTGCATCCATTGGTCCATGTAGTAGGTAATCCTTGAACCCTACAAGTATGTTCCTTCTTTCAACATTCCATACACTTCTAGACCCTCCTCATCCTTGGTTTCTTTCCTTAGATTCTGTTTTTCTCTCTCGGCACAAGCAACATATATCTTCTCCTTGAACCCCTGTAGACCCTCCGTTTCCAGCGTTTCATCTTCGTCGATGTCTAACCCTTTCCATACGTCCTCTACAACCTTGACCCATTCCGTGGGTTGTCTACCCCTCTTTTTGTTTGCCCACTTCGCCTCCCATACTATTCTCGGCAAGCTCTCCTCTCCCATCACGCACATGCGATACTGCCATGTCAGCTTCCTTACGTCTCTTCCCGACCGTAGGGATTGGATCCCCAATTCTGTCCTGACGGCTGCATTACTTGTGCGCTTGGAGCATCCTAGGATGATTTTCGCTGCTTTCATCTGCGCCGCCTCGAGTTCTTTAACTACCTTCTTATTTCCTTCCCATACTTCTCCGGTGTACTCTAGCGGCGGTACGATTACGCTCTTCAAAACCGTCAATTTGACGCGTGTATCGAGGTGCCGGTTTGCGAGTATTGGGTGCAGCTTCCAGCAGGGGGGGGGGGGAGGGGGCGAAGTGTGAGGAATGGAAGTACCCTTGGATTCATGCATGAAGAGAATTGGTGCGCTCTCTGCGTGAGACTGAATGTAAGAATTACCGTATTGTAGTCTAGACGTAGAGAGTGTGCTGCGCGCTAATCAAGACGCAAGGCTAGGTACAAAGTAGCCAACGGTCGTGTGTGTCCAAACCCGGGGGTGTTTGGTTGCGGTCCCCGGGCCGCGGGCTTGGGGGGGGGCACGCGACCTGAATTGATCCTGTGTTGTGATATACCGTCTGAGGGCCCTCTTGATGCCACTGGCCTCCCCTGATCTTGGCCACGTCCACTTGCTATAGCCCACACAGCACGCTAGCAGCCAGATGCACCCACGCATCTGTGGCAGCCGAATAGTCGAGAAGCGTCTCTCTTGCCCTCTCTCTGCTTCTTTCCTGTCCCTGTCCCTTTCTCAACTTGCAGTCGTATCATACGTAAGAAAACAGCCTACATATGCAGCGTCTCCTCTCACAACGACAGCGGCACCCCCGGTGGCCTCGACGCCCCCTCAACGACCTGCACAAGGCCGTGGAGCGTGGCGACACCGAGCGCGCGGTAGCCCTGCTGTCGAGCAAGAAGTTCAATGTCGATGAAGGTGGTGGCTCGATGGGCGTGACCCCGCTCATGATTGCCATCTTCAAGGGCAACCTGCGCATGGTCAAGATCCTTCTCGACGAAGGTTGCAACTTGTCGATAACCAACGATGACGGGGCTGGTCCTCTCCACCTCTCGGCTCAGGGGGGGAAGTTGAGTATAACGCGTTTACTGGCAGAAAGGGGCGCAGAGATAGAGGCGTCGACTTGGATGAGCGCGACACCGCTTCACGTCGCTTCGGACGAAGGACACTCGGAGGTGGTGAGAGCACTGTGCGAGGCAGGCGCGGACGTCCACACCAGAAAAGCGGACAGGTCAACACCGCTCATCTCTGCGGCGATAAGAGGACACGCGAACTCGACCAGGGAGCTTCTGCCCGCGAAAGCAAACCCGCTGCTGGTTAAGCCTAATGCTGTAGGTAAGAATTTCACTCCGCTGGATGCGGCAGCACTGCACGGGCGGGCGGAGGTGGTGCGCGAGCTGATAAAGCAGGTCGGCATCAGAGACTGATGTGCCGATCCCAGCGGCGGCGTGGATGCTCTCGAGCTGGCCGCTCAGGGCCAGCACGTGGAAATCTTGGCCATCGGATGCTGGAGTGGTGGACCCAGGCATAGCCCTATAAACGTCTCCGCTGACTGTGGGCACGAGGCAGCGGTGAAGTTCCTGTTGCAGGCACAGTCGCACAAGCGGAGGATAACAACCGACATTCTCGATGCTCACGGTGCGTCTCCGTTGATTCGTAGCATCGATGTCGACGTTGACCGGCTATGTTTTCCCAGGATCGTGCGCATACTCATTGACGCCGGAGCAGAAGCGAGATCGGCACTCCGCATCACCGAGAGGGGCAAGGTTTTCTTCCACGAAACGCTCCTCGCATTCACGAACCGCACTCTCCGAGAAAACAAGGTGGCAGGAAAGCCCGCCGCAAAGATGCAGCTGCAAAGGCTAGAGGCGACCCGCCGCGTGCTGTTGCGAGTGGAGGCAATTCATGCGGCCTCTTGGGTTTGGATCAGGCATGTGCCGTCCAAGAAGACCCAGAATGTCGAGAATGCCCGGAGGACTCCACGAAAAGCTTCGAGAACGCCGCTAGGGTTGATGGTGCCCCTCATCAGGCGAAGAGCTGTCGCCCGTCGCGTGCTCTTTGCTCCCCTCTGGAGGTAGGCGTGTGATGACGCTTGTTGGATGTTCATGGCATCGTCTTGCTCGTGCGCCAATATTTTGAAGAAACGTGTAGCATAGTACCACCGTCACCTCAAGGATTTTTGGTGACAAAAGTGAAGATCATGCTGCACTTTTTCTATTAAAAAACCAAACGACCTCATCTTGTTCGATAGAAGAATCGTTCCTCCTGCCTTGTGCCAAACCTGTGTGTCTTGTGTGGATGGCGTTTGTTGCGTTCTTCTTGGTTGCACTCGGCCCTTTTTGTCAAATTGTAAGGAGCGTTTGGACAATGTCGTCGCCGGAGGCTGCTTTCCTGTTTTTGACAGTACCCTCGGCAAGAACCGGACGCTAACTACTTCGCCTCGACAACACGACCATTGCGGGATATTCATGTGCTCGCCTTATCCTTTGTCGATATCTTGCTGTATCCGCGTGCGTTTGCAGGCATTCAGCAAAGCAATGATCAAGAGAAAAGAGAACGCCTTTTCCATTCAACGTGGCGGCGTTTTGAGCGGCGTGTTCATCAGGCCTTCTTTCTACGACAGCGGCAGAGGCGCGGATGAGTTTGCACAATTTTCAAGAGGAAGTGACGTCGTTGGGCGACATTATGGATGATCCAGCGTTTTCTAGATCTACGTGCTGTAGCCTTTAGGTTGCGTTGCAGATCATTAACTCAGTCAAATATGTTCGACTAAGGGGAGATGAGACTCAGCTGCCGGCATTCTTTAACGGGTAAACGGCGTCACGACTCCTGTGGACGCCAGCCTCTGTTTTGGTAGCTCGTGGTCGGTGCTTTGATTCTCGCTCGACGCATTGATTTCGGCGGTGAGCTCGCCCTGCAGGCGTTAACCTGGATTGACTTGAAGTCAGACTTGAAAGGATTGTAACATTGTGTATTCTGTGCGACGCTAGCCCCATGTCGAGGTGGCTGGTGATCGGCGATCGGCGTCCATGTTTCGATGCTGGGCTTGCCCTGCAGGTTTAAAAAGTGTAGACTAGTAGTCTAGCTTGGCCATTCCGTAGTACTGCTCTCTGCGCTGTGTTTGTCAGCCGAACAGTTCTAAAGGTATCGGCCATGGACATGTGCCCGACGCCAATACAGGGTATTTTCACTTTCGTGACATGGCAGAGGTCCGAAAAGACGTCAAGCTCACTATGATGTGAAATGTACCTTGTTGAGACTCGTAGCTGTCGGGTCCGCCGAAGCCACGATGCTCCCGCTAGGAAAGTCTTGCCGTAGAGTAGGCAAAGGGTATCGTAGGGAAACGGCCGTGAAGAAAGTCCACGAACGAACGCATTGTATCATCACGCACCGTTTCGTACTTCAAGGCTCCGGTTGTGGATTAAGGAAAAATAAATACACACACAGAAAGACTACCCATTCGAGATTCACCCACAGTCGAACGGGATGTGGTGGAGTCTTTTCAGTGAGTGGAGGAAAACCGGCTGGCTGGGTACTGGACTTATTTCATGTCTTTTTAATCTTTTCGTCCAAATCGCTTCCAGATGAATCGCCTGTGGATGATGTTGTCGTCATGCAAAGTGCATGTGAACTCCCGACAAGTAGATGACGTATCCATCGATTCTTTGCTTGTGACAGAGACGGCCACGGCCACTTCCTTAGGAGCAACAGACGAGGCATGGATTTTCCACGATTTCCGTAGATTCGCCTGGCTTCAAAACTCTTTACTACGCGTGTCTGTGGTGTTGAAGACACGTTTTCGCGGGCTTGGCACGTTGGACACTGAACTATGTCCAATATTCATGAAACTTCGTTGCGTACCGAGGCCGCTGCATCCTCTCCAGTCGTCCGGGGAGCAAGTATGAAACATTCGTATTTACCGGGTCTCCGTCGACCGCGTGCTTCCTTCCATCCATCGTTGCAGAACGGTGCGTACTTGGAGGGGTAGGGACAGAGATTCAGTCGGCGTTGTATTGGAAAGCACGAATCCAGGTTGTCTACCATCAGAGGCAACCCACAGTAGTCATAATGTCCTGGTCGACTCTGTGTGTCGTATGGGTCTATTTTATAGCTAAATCGGACCAAAAACGAATCAATGTAGGCTACTGCAAGCCTTCTCGTGGAAAACGCGTGGCAACCGGTTTTCCTACCGAAAAGAGAGCACCCGACTTGAGGTCTGCTGTTGAGTGGGGAGAGGCGGTGTTCCGCATCCGCGTTGACCATAGGTATACGTGGATGGGTACAAGGAGTGAGAGCTTCGACACGATATGAAGCCGCAGCAACGTCGTATTATAGTACTCTTTACTCTGATCTCTCTTCTTGAGGACAACGCCCGCCCCTAACCTCTCCAATCCGATTCTGGCAATCTTGCCAACAACCGTTCGCCCGACATATCGTGGAGCGCCCTCGACACTGAGAGAAAAAAAACAGAGTAATAATGATATTCTCAACATCTTTGCAGCTACTCATCACATCACAAACCTCGAACACCTCTTACAAACTTCTCCCAGCTTTTACCGCCAGCTTCGAAACCAAAACCCCAGGGTGTGCGTTGTATAAGACTATGACAAGAGCATCAAAATCCGGCCAGCGTCTAATACGGAGTGTCCCCGCGCGAGGCGAAATCTTGTCTACATGGTTCCTATTCGTATCGTACTCAAGCACGGCGCGCTATCGTGCCCATTTTCCTCGTTGGGTACAGTAGTATGCACAAACACCCGACGGTACAACGGCAGGTAGCCCGGAACGACACAACGCTGCAAACACGATCGCCTCAGGATTGATACCCCGACGCTGTTCCTCACGCACGTGCAAAGCAAGTAGGCATGCCTGCGGTCTTACGCGGCGTCGCAATACAAGGGAACAGCAAAAGAAGATCGCGCCTTGGTTCAAGCAATTTTTTTCGCCCAAAAACCTACGGCACTAAAAAAATGAATTAAAAAGATTAAATAACGATGCTAACTCACAAAGTGTGCAAGAAGACTATTCGGCGCTATGAAAATCTCACAAAGTCGGTCCCTCCGCTGGCTAATGCACGTAACGCATCTCTTTTACCATTGCGTGGCGTTTCTAACCCTCATGGCCTTTCGCCAGTGCTATTGCTGGCATGTACATCAATTTCTGTGGATACTTTTAGCAGAGATTTATTCCGTCGCTATCATGGCCTGATTCAGACGGATGGCACACGGAAAATGTCTCTTCGCCGAGGTGTATCGTGTAAGCCTACAACATGAGGGCCGGAGACCCTTAGCCGCCGAAGCGCGAATCATCGTGTCGCTCATTCCGCCCTCCATCGAATATGCGTACGTCTAAGCTCATACGCCAGAACTTGTAAATTTGAAATGCCTACGAAGAACGCGGGGTTGGGACCGTGGTGTCCTCTACCGACAATACGTTTTTTTCTGATTTCATCCGCCGCTCAAATCTCGCTTCTCCCCACCTTCTCAACACACCACGCTGTTCCCTTGTTCTATGTTTCGTGCTGCTGTCTAGGGCGCATGCCAAACGCCTTCACATCTATCAACCAGCGCTTGCATGCGCCACACCTTGACCCCACCTGCCCACCGGCCGCGCCGCACAGAATCGGCATGCTCCAGGTCAATGCGCGGCTCACCTACCACCGTTGTACGATCTAGGTGCCATCAAAGGTCCCCAAGAGGCCACTGTTGTGCAGCTATGTCTGGAGCTAAGCCGACTTGTCCACGGCAAACCGCTCGCCAGTCGCTCCAGCACAACCAAAACTCGGACGTCGCACATTCTGACTGCTTTATTGCGCGTCGTAGCCCACGAAAACAAGCGCGAAAGTTTGCGGCACACTGTTGTTCGGCCGAAAGCCTGCGGGCATGTGGTGCAACGCCCAAACTCCGGTGCCCTGCTCGTGCCCGTGGAGAGGGACTCGACACAATGGGCAGTTGGCGAGACGCTTTGGAGGGATCAAGCAGACCCTTGGGCTTCTTGTCAGCACCGCCACAAACGGCAAGTGTTGTCCTTAGAGCCTGCGATCGGAGAGCGAACACGACGAGGGCGACAGCATGACTTTTAGCCAGCATTCAACGAAAAGAGACGGCGCATCGCAGTTTTTGGCAGCAAAAATTAGCCGTCTTTAGTGCGATTATTTCCCTATGCCACCCTCCGCATCTTGGTTCCAGTGAGCAGGCGTCGGTGATCACACTTACGAATTTCAGCTATTCTTTATTCTCAGTTGCGGGCCAGACCCTGATCGAGGGACACTGAATCCTCGCCGACCCCCGAGCGAGCAGAAAAAAATATCAACGCCCCAACTTCTTGTCGTCCACGCTCGACGACTTCGCTGTATCCCGTCTAGTGGATCGAGCGTGGGATATCTCCCAATTTATCGAGTGATGTTTGTAATCGTATTCGCCCCTCAACTTTCGGTCGCCTGCTGTTACCCCCCCGCACCCCGTCGCTGCCAAAAGGGTAGGGAAACTTGGCCCGATCGAGCGTACACGACGGGGCGGCTTTCAGCGTTCGCGTGCGAGCGGTAATGCAACCCTTCCCATCCGCAAGAACATCTCTAACCAGCCGAGCAAAGGCCCAGAACGACGCTCTTCCCGCTGACTACCACACGCCCTTTTCCGTACCAGCGCCATAAAATCGCGTGACGACGATCATATCGTGCCTGTGATTATGGATATGGTACCTTTGATTGGGGATATATCCTACCTGTGATTGAAGATATCGTACCTGCGATTTGGATATCGTACATGCTATTATGGATATCGCACCTGTAATTATGGTGTCTCCCTCGTAGTTGAAGGCGCAGGAGAATATCTCGTCCGTGTGCCCTTCCAGGATCTGCAGGCAGTCGCCCGTGTCGGCGTCCCACAGGCGAGCCACCTTGTCGCTGCTCGCCGTGAGAATGCGAGTCCCCTGGGGGTTGAAGCAAGTCTGAAGAAGAGGAGGGGGTCGAGGAACTGGACATCAGGGAGAGTGCTGTAGCGTGTGCAGCGATGTGCGTGGGCATTTATTTCCTCCGTGAATGGTGTTACTATGGTCAATTATCTGCAGAACGCGCGGCACCTCGGGGAACAGCCAAGACTGGATAACACGGTGGTGGTGGTGGTGGGTAGTCGGGGTTGGGCTGATAGATGTTCACCCTTGTGCATAAATTGAAGTGATCTTTCGGTGTTCGCCCTTGTGGTGTTGGCAACGATTTTTGTCCGGACATCAATGAAGAAACTGCAGAGCGGATGGGGCTCGTATCTGCCGAAGTACAGCTCACAGAAGCCTTTGACAACTTCCGCCTCTACTCCCCACAGTCCCCTACAGCCACGTCTGAAGGAACCTATTGCCGTTGCTTGCCATCCTACTGAAGTACCGAAGAAGCGGGCCATCCTCCTGTCCTCACCACACCATAGAGCTCAGAGCAACATAATCTGTGTCGACGTTTCCGTACACACTTATCCACCCAAAACCTGCCTCACGAAGGTAGCACCGTGGCTGCTAACCAGTATCCACCTCTACCTACTGGTGAAGATCGCCCGGCAAACCCTGGCCATCCTCTTCGTCTTGAATTCGATCCCTCACAAGCAGACAACATTTCATTTTTTTCTACACGCGAAAGCGATGGTGGGAGTCGGGACCGATTCTGTTCGTGTTCGTACACTCAGCGGTAAGAACGAACCTTCGATATCTCCCCCTCGTGGCCGATGAGGATGGCCTGGCACGCCCCGTTCATGGTGTTGAACACCCTCGAGGTGCCGTCGGCGCTCGCCGTCACCAACCTCGACCCCGTGGCGTTAAAGCTCACGTCCAAGATCTCGTCGTTATGCCCGCGGAGCGTGTGGACACACTGTCCCGAGGCGACGTCCCACACCTGTACAGTTATGGCCGGCACGTAAGAACCTCTTATTTTGGCCAAGGCTCGTTTCTTATTGTATCTATAGCGTGACGACATAGGTTTTTGTGTACGCTTCTTGATTGAGCACCTGTCCTTATGGTCAAGATCTCTTCTTTTGGGTTGTTTTTGGCTCACGTTCTTGCTGCTAAGTTCTCAAGTAAGCACGTTTTTGGCATGTTTTTTGCCGCGCACGATTCGACGTGTTAAAATCTCCTGGATACGAGTAGCACCCGACAGGTCAGGGCTTGGCCTTTGGCGTGCGCAGCGCAAGGGTGCCGGCCGACAGATCAATGTCGGCGGTGCACTCCGACTTGTGCGCCACGCACGATCACATTCCGGTGACCTCAAAGCGCATACACGTGCTGGTCCTACCAGACGTCTCAGAGCCTCGGTGGGATTCGCCACCCCACTGAACCGCTGTATGCAAACGGTTCTCAATGAGCAACAGGCAGGACAAAGAAGCGATTGGCGTTAAGGGCCGTTGTGACGATTACTTGGCTCCAGTGCGCTGAGGGGAAGGCGTCGCGTTTAGGTGTCCCCCAGAAGGTGTGGAAGCTAGCACTAGGTCATGGTGGCCATCTCTTGCCCTATCTCGATGTTGTCGCGCGCCGCAAAGGCTGCTTGATGTTTTGAGGGTGACAGGATACAAACGAATTTCGTTTTTAAATTGTACGTTTGTGTGCTTGCACGACTAACGCCCTCCCGATCTGGGTTGTACAGCATGTTCGTACCTTGCACGTGCGGTCGATAGAGCCGCTGATACAAAGATCAGAGGAGTAGCTAAACTGGGTGCTGGAGATTTCTCCGTGGTGGCCCGCCAATGTGTGCGTGCATCTCCCGGTCCTAACATCCCATACTTGGAAAACGCGAAGGGCACGAAACGAACGAGGGGGGGGAAACCACAAAGCATATTTATTTTGTTATTCGTTCATCACGTTATCTCAGCGCTCACAGAATTTTTCCGCCGGCTAGGATATGGAAGCTTAAAAAACACCGTGATATAGAGGAGTGTTGTCAAATATGGTGCCCCGCCGACAAATGTGGTACTGAAACGCCGCACAACGCCTTTGTTTGAAGGGTACGAAAGGACTGAGGGTGTGCTTCATACGTCGCGAGGGTGAGAACGAAAAAGGCAACGATGAAGAGAGGTGAAGGCAATAACGGTCCCCCCTTATGCGCATCTATTGGGTGGGTGGCAACAAAACGCGGCGTCAAAGAACTTTCATCCTCAAACGTGCTTAAACGCCTTCGCCGATGGAGGTGGGAGAAGCGTACGCCGTCGCACCAACGCAAGTCAGAAAATTCCCCCCAAGGGCGCGGTAAATCAGTGACCGACTAGAAACAAGTATATGGTCAAGTGCTGGCACTCCAGGGATGGGACTGTCAAATCCGCTCGAGAAAAATAGAAGCACTCGCTAAGAACGGTATCTCCGGTGTGCGCCCGGATCGGAGCTCTCCGTTGAGAAGCGTAAAGTGGTATGGTACGAAAAACAACGGGCAACGATGACAAAAAGAGACCTATCATAGACAGGAAGCAATAGTGACGTTGGAGTCAGGTTCGCACTTACGTTTCACGGTGTGATCGAATGAGCCGGTCATGACCCTCTGCCCGTTGGTGTCGAAGTTGAGAGACACAATCTCCGCCGTGTGCCCCAGGAGCGTGTGCAGGCACTCTCCCGATTCCACGTCGAAAACCCTGGCAAAGACCGCACATAAAAAATGAAACGCTATATCAGAGCAGTGTCAAACAAAGACCCTCGGAGATAAGCTTTGCAGAGGATTTGAGTGGTAGAGGGGAGGGGCACACTGGCCGCCGTAGGGGATTTAATCCCACACTGCTGTAGGAGCAGAATAAATATGCCGGGGCCTGAGGACCGGGACTACGTCGGTTTCCAAGGTCCACCACAACTACTTTATCACCAAAGAAAACATACTAAGGAGTAGTAGTACCCTTGGTCATTGAGCACATTCTGTAGAGGGGACACAGCGTGTTGGACTAGACTACGCCAATAGAGTAGACTAATAGAACCACATCAAACGGACCGTTTTTCGACTCCCGGACTATGCCTTCGCGAGAAGTTGCGGAGTATTGTAGGAAACAAGCGGATGAAGTCTCCGCAAGCATGGAAAACAAACGGTAACCAGCGTGTGCTGACTGGAGTAACGCAACTGTTACCGACGTACAAAAAATCTCATGCACCGAGTCACGCTCCAGAAAGAAACACTTTGGTGCTTCACCTCTCGCGCGCGGCAAGAAAATAATATGGCCGTCAGGCTCAATACGACGGCAAGCAAGGACCGAATCGCCACGTTACTGTCCATGAGGTCTCGAAAAGGTGATGGCAGGCAGAGAGCGAACTAGCTGAGCTGCACGCTGCCTCACCGAATCCGAAGAACAGTCACAGTCATACACACCAAGCCCCAAGAGCAAACATGCCTCGTCCTTGCCACCAACACATCGAGGCACAACAAACGAGGTGAGCTCTGAACTCAAGGTTGCCTCCCTTCCCCTCCGCCGTATCACCTGGCCGTGTTGTCCATCGAGCCCGTGGCGATCTTGGTCCCGTGCGGGTCGAACGACAGGCACACGATCTCCGTAGAATGTCCTCGGTAGGTGTGGTAAAGGTTACCCGTCTACGTGGGGGACGCGCGCGCGCACGTGAGAATACCGGAAAGCGGAACGCAGTCGAGTTTGCAAGAACAGGGGGAGGAGGGAATACGGGACACGCATGTGTTAGGGTGATGGACACGAGACAGTTGCGTTTGTGTGGCCCAAGGAGGTAGCACCTGTTCCCGTCTTGCCTGCCTATTGCCGCCGCAAGACTCAAGCATGGTGTTTTTCGACCTTGAGAGAGTGCTGGCACTATTAGTACGGCCAAACACCTTCGAGATGAGTATTCAAGCACGGCATGAAGCGCGACCAGGTCGGAGCACAGTTCTTGCCGATACGCTGATAATCCAACCAGCGCTCTACCTTCCTTGAACGCGCCAAACCTAGTTACGATTGAGGCCCTTGCTCGTCCAAATTCGAAGGAATACTGTACATGTATACCAAACTCTATTGACGGCAATATTCAATTTGAAGGAGGATGGAGTCCAGCCGTTTTCATCCAAAACGCTGGGTTCGAATGTTGCATGTGCGCAAATGTGTCAACCCCCAGCGAGGGCGGGCGGGCGGGGCGGGGGTAGATGTATGTCCCGATGGTTGAATCCTTCGATTTTTCCGCCAGCAGCAGGACGTTGGAATAATCAGTGACGAGCGAGCTGAACAACAGGGAAAACATAGTCCATGACGGAGCCCATCGCGGAAGCGTCCAGTGCACCACTGCGGTTGTGTAGACGCGGATCATTTGGCAAGAACCAATGAGTCCTCTCACCGTGCACGCCCACAACATATTCGACGTGCTTTCCAGACAGCTCCCGAAGCAGGCCGTATGTCAGTTGCCCTCATCTCCATTGCCGAAAGGGGATTGCTTATGGCTCAAGCAAAATACATCTATCACTTGGCGGTTATACAGGACAAACAAATACCGCCTCACCTCAGCGTTCCACAGCTTGCAGGTCTTGTCGAATGATCCCGTGATGATCTTGTCCCCCCAGGGGTTGTTGAAGGCGATCGCGTACACGACGTTGCGGTGCCCGTCCAGCGTCAGCAACTCGTCCCCGGTGGTGGTGTTCCACACCTGGCGTGTGCATGGGGGGGGGGGGGGGGTACTCATAGTCCTGCATGCCGTAATCGTTTGACCATTGACCTCCCATCCCTACAAAGCCCGGACGGAACACGCCGGGTTCTCACCGGACCAGGCTCTCACAGCACCAAGCGCGAAGCGCCGTGAGGTATTTGGCGAGTCGCATGAAGGGTGAGCTGCATCCTGCTAAGGGTGTTCGGCATCTTGTGCTTACTTCCTTGCGTACGGATGACAGCTACGTATGACTTAATTTATTTTCTGGTGCTTTCACTTCCAGAGACAGTTGTAAGCACTGTGTAACTGCCTCGAGGAAGCTTGACCATTTTAACACAACGTGGTGCGATCATCCCCCGTTGCGCGGAGTGAGGTTTCTCGACCCCGCACAACATGATCTACTCGACCACCATTATGGTTACCGCCAAAAAAAAAAACGAGGTAAAAAAAAAAAACGGTAACCTGGTTGCCGAGTTCACGAAGTGAATTGGCTTGTTTTACAACGTCGTTGCCAAGCGACGAAAACCCAACCCCGATGGCAAACACCGGGGGGGGCGGCTTGTTTTACAACGTCGTTGCCAAGCGACGAAAACCCAAACCCCGATGGCAAACACCGGGGGGGGCGGCTTGTTTTACAACGTCGTTGCCAAGCGACGAAAACCCAACCCCGATGGCAAACACCGGGGGGCGGGAGGTGTGTGCATGGGGGGATGGGAAAATGAGGCTTTGAGCGCACGAGGTCGCGCGATGTGTACAAGTAGAAAGGGGGTAAATTCGAGGGACAACGGTAATATGTCGAAGAAGATGACCCGCAAACTACTAATAACAACAACTTGAAGGGAGGGGTCGTGGGCGGGGGGTACCTACCTGTTCATGCGCATGGGCTTCAGTCTACGAACATCGAAAGTCGAGCTTTTGGTTGTACGGTGAGAAGATGGGTTTCCGCCCCGGGGGAGGGTCGCGTGCTGCCAGTTTTCGCCAACAATCTGGCAACCGACTAGAATTCTGATGAAAGCTCATTGACGTGTAGCGCTTGAGCGTTTTCCTTGAGCAGTCGCTCTTGAGATCCTGATGCACGCATGCCTGTCTTTTCCTCACCTTACACGTGCGGTCGTACGATCCCGTGATGAACTTGTCTCCAGACTTGTTGAAGGCGCAGTTCGTCAAAGGCAGAATGTGAGCCCGAAGTATCTGCGAATTGTTAACAGATCAGTGTGGGCAATAGTAGGGATGGGGGGAAGGTTCTGCATCGTTCAACCGTCGACTCTCTCGTGCCCCTCGCCAACGGTATTAGATCATCGCTGTTTCCAAAACAACCCTCCAACCCGAGTAAGTTTGTCGAACGCGCAGAACAGGTGTCTGCCTAGGAACTTACCAGCCAGGATATGTCTTTTTTTTTATCGAGGTGCTGGGTTCACCTTGAAGAGGTAGAAATCGTCGCACTCGTTAGTTTCCAGCTTCTCGATCAGCTTGTGGACCAGCCTCCGCAGCTGCGGCTTGCGGTTCTCCGAAATCAGCGGTTCCTCGAACACGATCTGGTTCACAAGCACGTCTACATCACTTCTGCTCGTCAGCGTCACCCGGGCGCAGCGTGACGCAGGAGAACCGGGTGGGGGGCGTGCAACAACATTGAGCATTATTGATTTTCACATTGTTGTAGTCGTCGGGATTACCCTGGTTGTGGTACCGGGGGTGGGGGGTGGGGGGTAAATGAGCAGGGAACATGAGGACAAACAAGTTTGCTCGGTCTTGGTGCCGGGATTTGAACGTTACGTGCTCTGACTACATAAAGACGAGCTGACGTAGCATACGCATGTGCATATGTGCATCATGTCTCCGGGAGCGTGGTACACCCCTGAGTTAGGACTATTTAGTCTAGACTACCAAGTGTCTGGGGCTTGTGGAAACAGACGACGTCAAGAGCTTCACACAAGAAACCACACGCAGTCCTTTGGCGCAGTGCAGCATAGCGTAAAGGGATGGATGACAACTTGTCTTGACAGTGCCTAGGCATTGGGTTCTCTGGGACCTTGCGCGTGACGATCGATCTTGGCTCGTTAAACTTGAACCCCACGTAAAGACTATGGACATCTTTGAGGGCGGTGGGTACAGGGTGCTTTTACCAACGGCAAAAAAGTACGCTGAACGGCAGTGTAGCTGGTTTGGTTTGGCGTCCTCACGTTCGTTCTCACGTCATTGCTGACGGGCAAGGGTAAAAGTTCGTGCTTCATGGTACAACACGGCGGACCCGCGATCAAACGAAACGTCCATTTCGGGTCGAGGCTAAGTTACGTCTTGCCGTTTTTTTGGTCGCCGCCGTCGCTAGCCTACCACATGCCATATACATGGATACAGATCTACAAGATGGGGATGTGGACTACAGATAGTGTACCTATCATTTTCTCAACAGATTTTTTGTCTTATTGCTGGGACGGTACGGTCTGCTGTGCCTTGTTTCACATACCTCCCTCCTACACTGCGTCTAAACTTACTTATCCACCACGTGCATGGACTAGCCCTAAATAGGCACATGTTATGTAGAGGTCCACACTCGTGGTTTATCATTAAAAAAGACAGTAGTAACACCCAGCTTACTCTGGAGATAGGTGCAAAAGATCGATCTCCTTCATCTCCCGCGACCTATCTCGAAGCTCGTATTCAAGCATGATCCCTACCATGACCGACCATGGCAACAGCAGCGCACCGGCGGCAGCAGCACAGCAACAACAGGCGGCAGTAATGGCAAGGGAGGGTGACCACAGAGTGAAAAGACAAGAAGGTGTCGCGAACGCTGAGAGGCACGTAACGCCGCGTTGGAACCTACAATTATACTTATAATTAGTACAATGAAGCAGCACCTACATGCCTACACACTGCTCTGCCGTTTTTGAGCAAGCCTCTGCACTCTGGAGTGGAGTTTCGCACAACACGACGTGCCGCAGTCAGTCAACAGAGGACACCTGGTGTGATGCGGAATAAATAATTAACATGTTGGTCGAACTCCAGTAGACATGTGAAGAAAGTGTACAGCAGTAAGAGCAACGGTCTTCTTCCTCGAAATTTTCGTGCCGCGCAGAAATCAACAGACCACAACATGGTCCCAATACAGTATGTGGTTCCGTAAAGAACAAAGAGGGGGCGCGGGACGCCGCCAACACTATTTCCGTCTTCAAGGGTACAGACTGTCTATCTTCTTCGTGGTTATTTTCATATTTTGTGCGTCGCAGAGCAACAGCTACGCCCGCGGGCAGGCTAGTTTGTTTCTTACACCAACAGTTTAGCTAGGAGTCACAACCTGCAGTGTATCGTGTTACACGAGGAGACAAGACGATGCACAGAGCTTTGATTGTGAGCGGTTTTTCAGGCACCAAACCAGAACCAACGTGCCCCCTGTATTGCGACTACTTTTATGTGTACCCTACACTATCACGACGGTAACGAAATCAACTATTTTTTTTTTTTTGGCTTCACTTCACATCAGCGCTCACAGCACTAGTGCCGTTTAATCCAACCCGTGGTCACACAGAAGAGCCCCGCTCTACCTTCCCCTCCTGCGGTACTTCACCTTCGATTTTTAATGCGAGAAGAGTTCAGCACTCTCTTCCCTCTGTGTACGCACGAACTAGCGCTATCCACTAGGCCAGGAGCGGAAGCGAGAGAAAAACTCACTTTGCAAGAAAAGCTCGCTTGCGCCTGGATTCGAACCCCTGACGTGACCTCTAGGATGTGTCGAGGATACCAACTAGACCACCGGGGCGGCCATGTGGCAACTCGAAACAGGAGCGGCGGGTAATAACCAATAAACGTTGTTGGGCAGCGTACCGTCGAGGAGAACGTGTACCCTCACGCGACAACTTTGTCCCTTGAACTGCTGCTGTACAGTACAACGTGCGTTCAGGAGACTGACTGCATGTTGAGTAGCCTGCTGTACAACAAGCAATCAAGGCCCGGCACAAGGCACCCTCTCACCCAACCTACTGCTGAAAGTAGCAATTTACTGTAGAGCAAACACGCAGAGTGCGCAAGCAGAAGAAGGCGTTGCCGCTCCTGTGTGTGTTGCAGAAACGAGTGGTGGACCAGGTGCTGCCGAATCACCTACTACCGCTAACGTACAGCCGTAGATGGAATACAAGATCCAACGCAACTATTGTTTAGCCAGTAGGAAAATACCGCACAATTGAGCAAGAGGATCCATCCACGCGTCTCCTACCTGGCGGGTAATACCGCAGCAGAAATCGCTTCAGCTTCATCTTCTTTGCGGCAGCTCCAGCGTCGTCACAACCGCGTTTAGTGCTGTCCGTCCCTCTCTCTCCCTACAACAGCGCTGCGATCTTTTAGGCTTGTATGTTTTCCCACGGGTCCAACAAGTCTCTCCGTCGTAATCAGCCCACTGTGTTCTTCGCCACACTCCTCCCCAACGAAGAGAGAACAAGCAACGTATGTGAGGCACACTCAGCGGCAGCAGTGGGAACGAGTTGGGCGGAGAGGTGGAGCAGGTTGGTCTTCTCTCGCGGGACCTCACCCTGTGCGGAAGATGAGAATTGAAAGCTGTAGACCGTACCGTATCGTACTGCGACCTAATTTTGCGTATACGTCTGCGGTGATGCAGCTGCAGTCTCCACGCTTTTCAAGTGCACAGGCGGGGGTCACCGTGAATCGTAAATGTAACGAAGACGGCATACGCATACTATCCTCCTCCAACGGCCCCCCTCGGGCGTACCCCGCCTTGTTGTGAAGGACCACGACGGTCTCCTGGTCGGGGCCCTACCACCAGAGCAGGGGGCAACTACAAGGTAAAGCTGGGGAAACCTTTACGAGCATAACCTGTCGGAGCGAGGCACTTCGGAGAGCGCTCGTCTTCCGATTTCCCTGCGCGAGCGAAGAGGAAACCTGAAACAGTATTACCCATCGCTTGCCGTGGCTCGTGGTTGAGTCAATGCGGCTGCTGCGTGCAGCGAATGCCGCCGGCACGAACGGCGATGTCTCTAGAGGCACAGGGCAGTCTCGGTGGTTTCGACTCTGGCTCTGGGTGCTTCTTTGGGGCGTGCTGACGTCTGGGGTGGAGCCCTCCCAGCGCGCGGCGGGCAAAGCCGGATCATGCTTGGATCTACAGGTAATAGTCCAGTGCTGACTGCGCTCTGTGCTGGGTTGAACATTCCACGTGCTCTTGCAATAGGGTTGCGAGTTGGGCCATCATGCCCACGCCCGTGGTTGGTTGCCTACGCACTACCCACACACAGGACGGACGAAATATTCAGAGTGGAAACGGTCCGCTCTGTCTGTGGAACTCTGGCACATGGGGGTGAAGATCGTGCGTGCGAGGCACACAGCACGACGTGCACGGGCAAACGCGCCTGCCTTTGGATCGTACAGCAGTCTAGCCTCTCTGCGAAACGCATGTTGGCTGTGTACCGACCGTCCGTAGATACCCTTATTGGACGTCCGACATTTGATGACGCTCACATAAAACTGCCGGGTTTTGCTCTATTCCATCACGTGTTTGGTGGTTGTCTGCTGTGTCTATGACCATGAAGGGTTGAGTGAATCTCCACCTCGATAGCAGTAATTAGTAGTCGTTGGGGGGGTCCCGACTTCTCGCCTGCTGCGAGAAAATAACTGCATTTCGGCTCAAGAGAACGGAGCATGGTTGCGAGGAGGTCAAGGAAGGAGGATCAAGATCCCTATGGGTGGATCCGGGCGGCTGGCTCTCGGGTAGAGAGACCAACCTCAAGTGCCTCCATCCGCCACCACGCGGCCTCTTCAAGACCGCCGACCAGCCCAAATGGCGGACGGGCAGGACAACTACTGAGCTGTGAACGCCAACCGCCATGCACACAATCGCGATCACTGCACGCTTGTGCACGAAAGTGGCAAACGCGTTACAACCCGTGTCAGGGGAACATTTCGCATGTGTGCTTAAACCCTTTGTGTACCCCCGCTGATCCACTACCCGTGCTTCGTTTTTCTGACCCCCTCACCACCTATTTTTTTGTTTTTTTGGCAGTCCGCGCCTGGCTGCACCGCTAGACTCGAGAAAGGCTCTGCGCCCAGTACAACGGCCCCGAGCACTAGCGACGACACCATCGCGATTGGCAACCGGGAGCCAACCAACAACGACATCCACCGCAGCCAGAGGAAAACCCCACCTGGGACAACTACTGCCATCAGTCACAACGGGCGCCGCTCTGCATCAGCACCGCAGCGCGACGGGCCCTCAGCAGCAGCAGGCGCTCAACTGGACGACCGCGATCCAGGCAGCGGCCTCGCGACACCATCCAGCCCCGGCGGGGACGGGCCCAGTCCGTCCTCCGGGCGCTCCGCGTGGGTGTCCAGGCAGCGGGTCGGCGAGGGGAAGCAGGCGGGCCGCTTTGGCGCGGCGGTGGTGAGGCTAGAGCCTCGCGTCCTACACTTCGGTGAAAGCCCGCTGTGTATCCCGACCTCGGCAACCGTGGAAGTGAAGAACCAACGGGAGAGCCATATGACGTGAGTTGGCACGGCCGGGATGGGTGTATGGCTGGCCCCCACTGATGAGATATTGTTTTCCTGGGCCGCCCAAAAAAGGGACCTTACTAGTTATTTTCTCGGCGCTGCTAGTGTTGTGTAGCGTTCGGAGGAGGAGGAGGAGGAGGAGGCGCGGAGGTGGGAAACGGCTTGGCTCTTGTTGTGGCACGATGGTTCAAATCCCCTCGCTCCGTGAGAGAAAGAAAGTAGCTCCCTTCTACCAGCGGCGGTGGTTGTTCCAGCGTGTTCGGCATCTGATTGGTCAAGCCGGTGCATCTTGTGCTGTCGGCCGGACCACATGTCGCCGGAGTTGTAGCTGGAACTCCCCCCCCGTTGTCCACGTGTCTATCCCTCGTTTTTCGCCGCCGCAGGCGGAATTATCCACCTCCTCTTATCCCCACCCCCACCACGCATGTCGGTTGGCTTTCTTGTCCCAGGCGCAGCGCGCGCACTACCGCTGGGCGACAAAAGGGCTGCCCGTGGACTCCCGAGGACAACCCTTCGAGGGGGCCGCCAGAGTGCTCACGGGGCGGCGAGGGGTACGAGGGTGGTGACGACGACGACGATGACATGCGACAGGGGGCGGGGGGGGGGGGGGGGGGCGGGTCCGGGGCGGGGGATTCATGGAACAAGGTTGCAGCAGAAAGGGGAGGAGGCGGGGTCGGGGGGGATGGGGAGGGGTGGGTTCGGCTCCTGTCGGTGACATCCGACAATCCTCAGTTCCACCCCGCGTTTTTCCAGCCACAGGGCCCTTCCACCAGAGGGGGAGATTTTTTTCCAGGCGAGTTGGGGGGGGGGGGGTCCTGAAGTTGCCTGCCATGTGTTTTCGAGTACCGCTCCAACTGTCCAGTTTTCCGTGCGTGCGTGTACCTCCAACCGCGGGTTGTTGTTTCTCCTGCAGTTGACAATTTCTTCACAGCAGTGTGTATTTGTGATGTTATGCCACGTGCTATCCAACCACCGGCTGTCGTTGCTCCTGCCGTTGTTGAAGGTTTCCCAGGTTGTTTGTGTTTGTGTGTGCGTTGTTGTTGTTGCCGCGCACCCAGTAATACCACGCGTGACACACCCTTCCGCCCCCCGCCCTTTGGCGTTTGTTTTTTGCAGGTGGTGTTTCTCCCGCAGGCAGTCGGTGCGGTGGATGCGGTGCTGACGGTGGCCACCTCCGCGGGGGATATCCGCTACAGGGTGCAGGTGGGCTTGTGTGTCGGCAGGCGTAGCCGGCATGTTGTACTTTGCGGTGCTACTCAACCCCAACTCGGGCAACTAAGAAGAGGTAGATATACCCATGTCTTGATGCACAACCCCCTGTCGGTGCTGCTAATCTTAACGACATCCTTGTGTTGGTTTGACCCAGCAGCAGTGCTGGTATGATTTTTCTGTGGGACGTTTGCGCCCTGTTTGTGAGGGATGAGCTTCGCGTCCGCGCTTTTGTCTTGCCCTCGCCGGAAAAAAGGCTTGCACGGCCCGCCGCGCTTGGAACCGTGGAGGTTGCGTTTTTTTCCGTTGAGCATCTACGGAGATACAGAAGTCTGAGCGCCGTTCTTTCGCGTAGCATGTTCCAATCGTTCGTCTACTGCTGTGCATCATACTGACTTGCGACCAACGTATGCATACCCGTTGCCTTGTATACGACTAGAGTCAGTGCTTTGACAGCTCCCCCCCGCACCTCCTACTTGTGCTACCTTTAACGGCGTGCCCAACCATATTTTCGCTTGGACCCCCCCCTCCAAAGGCCAACGCTGTGGAAAATCCGCACAAGGTCCACCCGATCGTCGTGACCAATATCCCGGTCGGCTCCACCTTCACGGGGCCCATCGCCGTCTACAATCCGCTAGACGAGGCGGTACTGTCAATCACAGAGGTAAGGGGGGACGGAGGAGAGGGTTGTGGTAGAGGTTTGCGCTTGCTGGGGGAGGCGTCGATAGAGTGTTGTGGGCGTCCTTGGATTGGATGATTGGATGTAGCTGTAGGGCTTGGGTCTGCCTTTTTGTGGTCCCTTTTGAGAATCGTGTTGGTTGAGGAATGGGTGGGTGTCAGGAACTTCCGTAGTCCCTCTCTCAAACGGAAAGAGGATTGGTGGGACTTGTGGCATAAGGCGTACAACAAACAAGAATGCTGCACGAGAACGTGTTTTTTTGCTGGTACAGCAGTAGCGTGGTGAGCGCTCAGGCGGGCACACGTTTGAGGGGAGGGGTGCTGCATACTCGAACGGGTGAAAATGAACGTGGCCGGCTTCCCCTTTGACCTCCTCCGTCCCTCTCACTTCTCGTCGCCCGACTTTGGTGTCAGGTGTTCACCACCGAAGGGTTTCTTCGGCTTGTTATGCCGGAGAGCTTGACGGGAGGATCGGGGGTCGCCACCCCGAAGGTTTCCGCTAGAAAAGGCGGCGTTACCGGTGCCGGTTCGAGGAGAAACCGTCATCATCATCACGGCGGCGACACCGAGTCGCTTCCGACGGCATTCAGGGACCCTGGTCAACCGGTGGAAGCGTGGCACCCAAAGGTATGTGGGTGTGTGTAGGTTTACTTTCGTGCTGCTTGTTGTTGTGGTTGCCGTTGCGGTGGTTTTTTGCCGGCTGGTGGTTTTTCTGGGTGCTCTAAAAGGTTTGCCCTTTGCCGGTAGTAGCTACAACAGGTGCTCTTGAACAGGTTTCCGCATGGACACTCCCGCAAGTAGGCGGATGCGACAAGCAAGCGTTTGTGTGTACGTGTACTTGGTGTGCCACGATTGCTGTCGACCCGTGTCAACCGAAGGAACGATAGTTAACCTTACGGCGGGGTTCTGTTTGTTCTGTCTTTGGTTCTGGCGTGATGGTCTCGTATGGCGCACTGTAGTAGCTTCGCGATCAGGTTTCAAGTAGGCAGGCGCAAGATGGAATGGGCGTGTAGTTCGCTCTCTTCGAGAGGCACCCTGGTGTCTGCGCTTTAAGCGCTTGTATTCACTTTGAATTATTCCAGCGCCGGTGCACCAGTCGCCTCCTACCTTTCATGTTTTCGTCGTCGAGAAATAGGGGGGCACCGCAGGTATAATATCCACCCACCTACCTACCCCCCTGGAAAGAACGGTTGGCCATCGATGATGGGTCCCGTCGGAACAATGCTCCTTCCCTCCTCTCGAGGACGCGTGGTCAATGCTCAACCACGAAGGCATTCAAAACGGTAAGAAAGCCGCCCCCGCCCCCTCGTTTCTCTCGCGCAAAAGCCGCCAGGTTTGCTGGTAGAAGGCAGCCCGGAGCACAGGTCAGCGTGGCGCATCCCGCCGGGTGCAGAGATGGAGGTGATACGAGTGTCCTTCACGGCGGAGACTACGGGGGAGTTCCGGGTAAGCCCTGTTTTTTTTTTTTCCTTTTTTTTTTGCAGGGTAGGGGGTCTCAGGGAGAGGAACCCTTTTGTGTCTTTGTGGCCACGGATTAGAGCTCCTGTTGTTGTTGTTGTTGTTGTTGTTGTTGTTGTCTTCACATTAAAAACCGTTCCGATCTCTCTCTACCCAGTACTGTATACCCGGCGGAAAATATTTTGAGCGCTTATGTAAAGTTATGATGAATAAAAAAGAGGTCCGGTGAAACCCTACAAGCAAGCCTACCCGACGCGGATACACAGGCAGCTCGGAAGAAATCGACCGCCTACCGGGGGCGGGAAAGAAGAATGGACAAGCGACCGGAAAAAAAAAGTGCATCTAGCCAAGACCTGCCTGATGTGTACAAAAAGAGCGGGTGCCTCCGCGCCTCTTCTGGCTTTTAACCGGCCGTGCGCCCGTGCTTGTCTTCTAGCTTTACTTGCCGTGTTCCTCCCGGATGTTTTTTTTATCGTTCTTGCATCAATTGAGCACCACACCATTGTAGTCCTGACCACCGCGTTGCCCCTGAGACACCGCCGTCCTCGCTTTTTTTTAATGTGTTGTGTTTGGTTTGTAGGGGTACGTGCACATCCGCACCGACGGCGAGAGTATGGTGGTCCCGGTGGAGTTGCACGTGTCGAAGGGAGGCGTCGACCCTAGTCCATTGGAGGTGGACTTTGGGGTGCTCACTTCTTCCCTCGAGCGTCGCCAAGCGTCTGTCTCACTCTACAACGGGTGAGCATCGTCGAGGGTACTTTTTTTTTTGTGTGTGTGGTTGGGCGGTACAGCAGTAGAGTTGTTGTTGTTGTTGTTGTTGTTGTTGTTGTTGTTTTTGTTTATGTTGTTGTTTACGGTGATGTGCTGTCGGGGGTTGTGTTTTGCCTACTTCTCTACATGTTGCGGTGTGTTTCTGTTCATTGGAGGAAGGTGGCGCGCGCCTACGAAAAAATAGTGAGATAACGTCGCTATGGCTAAGCTTAGCATCACCCACACGGACACCCGACCAAATCAGTCCCGTGCACCAAACACAAGTACACAGTACACAACACCGTATGCATAGGTGGTGACGCCGAGATATCACACTCCCTGTACCGGGTTTCTAGAGCTCGATTTCTCCACAGCAGACACGAGTGGCATTGTCGAAAATGGCGGCGTTGGGACCTCCTCGTCGAAGAGCTTCCCCGAAAACACATCATTTTCAATTTGGCATCATCTTCATCATGGGGTAATCGAGCTTTGAAAATCGGTCCAGGGGGTGTGGTATCTTACGTCATGTCAACTACGGTGCGTACCCGAGGGACTCCCAGCCCCGTCCTAACTGTGACCCTCATCTCTCTCTCCCCCTCCTTTTTGGCTCCCGTTTGCTTTTCAGCGGCACCCAACCAATACTGATCCTGGGCGCAAGCGTGAGCAACCCCGACCCCCGCATCAACGTGGGGTTTCGCGAAGGCACGGTTATTGGAGCGGGGGAGGGGATGGACGACGCCGTTCGGCTTGTCTACAGCGGGGGCGAGCCGTTGCTGTCCGGGGGGGAGCACGCTTCAGGTTAGACGAATTGTTTTTGGGGCGGTGTTGGAAAGTGCAGAGGTGGGGGGGGGGGGGGGGCGCCCCCCCCTGTTTTGCCTGCATTTGGGGTTGCCAACCCTTTACCCCCCGGCCCCC
>FN649726.1:709976-720659 GCA_000310025.1 Ectocarpus siliculosus | reverse complement strand
GGGGGGGGGGGCGTCGTCCTCATGTTTTGCATGCATTTGTGGTTGCAGACCATTGACCGCGCGTCCTCGAGAGGATGGAGCGGGGGGGCACATCTAATTCTCCTGTCGCGTGCTTGTTTCGAGCATGTAGCGATAAGTCGTCTGCTTGCGTCCTAGCTAAGGAGGCATTTGTTTTTTCAGCGGGAAGCAAAAAAAAGAAACGAGGTCGCTTTCTAGACCGCACAGGGGGGGGGCGCAGAGAAAAAATATAACAAACGCGCTCCAGCCTCCTGTGCGTTCAAGTGTGTGCGCTTTTACCTTTTGTACGGAGAGGGGTGGACACGTTTTTTTCATCGGCAAGGAGTATTTACCGCGGTTGACGATGTTGAAAGGGACACATACATACACATGCGCTTTCAACCGCACTAAGACTGACGTCTTTTCATTGGTCAGCCTGTTGCCGCGGTCGATCCTAATTGTAAAAGACACACAAAAGCTCGCGTATCTCACCCCCAAACCCCGCCAGCCTCTAACACGCCTTCTCTCACGTGCAACTCTTCTTCTGTGTCCACAGATCCCGCGGCCAATGCTGGCGGCAAGGTCTTGATCGCCGTGAACCACACCACGCCGGAGCTGTCGATCGTGGAGATCGGTTACCGGGCACACGTGCTCCACGGAGGTGTCGCGTACGAGTGGGGGCAGGTCAGCTTCCAGGTGGATGTGGGCGGCGGCAGTGACTCGCTGGCGACTGCGGTGGCAGCGACGGCGAAAGCAATGAAGACGCCTGCTGCTGCTGCTGCTGCTGCTGCTGCTGCTGCCTCCGGGAACGCTAGGTACCAGGCTGTCAACAACATCGGGTCCTCTCGTCCCCCGGAGCAAGAAGGCGGAGGAGGGGAGAAGCGTCGGGAACAAGACGGCGACTGGATGGTTGAGACACGCGTCGTGGAGCTCAAGAACCATTTCCCCGTCGCGATGCAGCTCCTGAGCCTGTCCATGGAGGACTGCCGGGACATCCTTTCGGTGAGCGGGGTGGACCCGACCTCGCCGGCCTCGGTGGCCCTCCCGCAAGCCTCTTGGGAGGGCGTCCGCCTCTCCTTCCGTCCATCCGCCGTTGCGGCGGCGGCGGCGGCGGAGGCGGCGAGAAGCGGCGGCGGTGACCGCGTGCAGTCATCACCGTCTTCCGCACCGCCAGCCCTGGAGCCAAAGCTTACCCCGGAGGAGGAAGCACGACTGCGCTCGTTGATGCACGATGGAGACGTTTTTTCTGCCATGGCGGTGGAAGACATGGGGGGCGACGGCGACGGCCGCTATCCGTCGCCGGACAACGAGCTAGCGTATCCGGTAGAGGGCGAGGAGGAGGAGGACGCGCGGGAGTCGATCCCCTCGGTGTCTGCAGATCAGCGCACCCTCGTGGAGAGGAGGCTGGCCGACATCCGTGATTCCCTGGAGGCAGCGGCGGCGGCGGCGGCGGCGAGAGAAGAAGTGTCCCCGCGTGTGGGAGACGACTCGCGGTCGAGTGAGGAGGAGGAAGAGGAGGAGGAGGAGGAGGGGAGCGGAGATAGCGGCGGGGTGGAAATGGGGTCACTCGGAAGATCGCTGCCGTTTACGTGCACCCTCAGGGCGGAGACGAACGCTTCGACCCACCAGATCCCAGTCTTCGTGTTCGACGGCAGCCTACACTACGGCTTCGTTGCGGACGGCGGTAGCGGCGGTGGGGCCGCCACCAAGAAGCGCAAAGAAGGCGGGGGATTTTTCGGAGGGGCGGATGTCAGGTCGGGATGGCCGAAGGCGTCGAAAGCGTCGCCGACGGTAGTTGCCGGACTCCCGCCGGATTCGAGGTGGGTATCGGTACCGCACCCCCGTTTCCGGGGGGGAAGGTGCTATTCTTGGGTTGCCATCGGTGATCCGACGGTGTTTTGTATCGATTGCGGAGAATGCTTGGAGGTACGGTCTACCTTAAAAATGCCGATCGTTTTCGATGTGTTTCGAGTCATGCAGTAGGAGTTGGTCGGGGGGGGGGGAGGGGGGCTCAGCAGACATGCAAAAGGGGTACCAATCTGCATCCCTGCGTTCGCCCCTGTTTAATACCAAGTGTTAATACACGTTTTCAATAGGCCAAGCTCCGCCTCACGGTAGCACTCTTTTACTATCTCGCCGCCTTCTCACCCCCCCTCGTTTCCCCCCCGCCGTACGGGCTTGGAACACCCCATATACCCAGGTCGGCATTCGTGAGGCCCCCTCGTGAGGCGAGCAGAAACGCCGGCAGCAAAGAAGCCGCCGCCGCCGCCGCCGCCGCCGCCGCCCCGTCGTCGTCATCACCGCCTTCGGCATCGGCCCCTCCAGAACCCCGACCTCTTGTGGTCGATCTCGGCATCATTCGCGCGGGAGCCACGGGCCGGCGTCGCTTCAACGTCACGAACCTCAACCCCGTGGAGGTTAACGTGACGAACACCGGCGGGGGGGGAGAGTTGCCGTTCGCGTCGCTGCGGCTTGTCGGCGTGGGGCCGCTGCCGCGAGCGCCGCAGGCTCTGTCGGAAATCGGTAGACACATCCAGGTGACTTGCTTGGGGGGGGGTGGTGACAAGTAGCTTTGGCTGTTGACGGGAGAAAAGTTCAGCGGTAACAAATAGTTTTGGTTGCTGCCAGACGTCAAATTCAATGTTTACAGGTAGTTCATACGGTGCCAATGTAATTGTTTTGGTTGCTGACGAGAGATCACTTTCATTGACTGCGCGCAAGCTGCCTGCTGGCAGAGGTGACGAAAAAGAAGGAGCGGAGGCGGTTTTGTGTCTGGGGAGATGCGGGGGGGAGCGGAGCCGGGTTTTGTCCTGGTTTCGCGTCCGCGGGGGGCCGACTCAAGACGATGGTGTTTATGCTCCGCCCGTCGTCATGCTTGGCCAGTATTGAAGCGATTGTTGTGTACAGCAGTTGATTTGTTGTTTGATTTTGCCCATGTCCTGCAATCAGTCCCAAGGGTCCTCCTCGTCCCTGCCGGTGCAGACGGTTCTTTTGCGGGCATTTTGTTGCGGGCATTACCGTAAGGGTGCGGGTCTCCGCACAGGGGTGTTAGCGTTTTTCAGAGCTTTCTTAGTCCGCAACTAGGAGGGTGCGGAGGCCAAACAACACGTCTAAGGAAAGACCTCGATGAGATAATTCCCAAACCGCCCTTTTCGGCAGTGTTGCCTTCCTAGTTGTCGAGTGGTGAAGCTTTGAAAAACGCTAACACCCCTGTGCGGAGACCCGCATCCTTACGGTATTATACGCAAGCACGACATGGTGAACAGTTGTCAGCGTTCTTCAGACATTGCTAACGCTTCCCCCCCCTCCCTCCCATCTGTCGCTTGTACGATGTCAGGCCCGCTCGCTCCAGAACACGGCCGCGGCCGCGGCGACGGCAGGCTCTGCCTGCCCCCCGACAGGCGGTGCGACCGCCGCTTCCGGGGCGACAGCAACGTCACCGGGCGGCGGCGGCGGCGGCGACAGCTGCAAGCACGCTCCCGACCGATCGTCTTCGGAAGCGGGGGGGCGCCGTGGATCGTCGCTACTTCCGCACAAGCTCGTGCGAGAGACGGTGGAGAAAGACGGACGGGTTTCCAACCGAGAGGCGGTTGTTTTGGGGGGTGACGCGGGGAAGAAGGCATGGGGGGGAGGGGGCACGCGACGGTCGAGGGGGCGCGGCGGGTCGCGGCAGGCGGCGGGGAAGGGCGGAGGCGAGGGGTACGTTTGCACGCTGGTGCCCGGGGCCACGGCTATGTTCGAGGTGGCCGCTACCGCGCCGGAGGAAGTGGTCGACGGGACTGTGAAGATGGAGGTGCGGTGTCACGTTTTTGGGCAGGTGGTTGTGAGAGAGGTGGTTGTGTTGGACTACTGCTGGGGGAGTGGTCAAGAAGTGCAAGTCGTCCCTTGCCGTCTTGGCGTAGAGAATGTCGAACCCAGACTGCTAGTGCCGTTCCGGTTTTGATTCTGTCTTTTTTAGTTCCTTGCAGCTGGCGGTTGTAAACGATGGGTCACTGGATGTTGTGTTTTTCCCCACCCTGGATGTGTGTTTCTCCACCACCCCATGGCGCCTGCGCAGGTGTCAGGCCTACAGCTCTCGACTCCCTTGGAGACGGTTCCCGTCCTGGTGACCTACAGCGCCATTTGCGGGGGAATATTTTTCCACGCTCCCGCCGTCGCCGGTGGCTCGTCCGCGCCATATGAACCTGGATCATCGTCGTCGCCGCCACTGCCACGAGTCCCCCACGGGGACCCCGCCGATGGGACGATTCGCGCATCCCACGTAACCCCCCCCGCCGTGGCGATACTCGACGCCGAAGATCAGGAGCAGCAGCAGCGGAGTTGTGGCGCAGTGAGAGGAAGAAAAGGCCAGGCTGCTGCTGCTGCTGCTGCGGCGGCGGCGGCGGCGCAGTCGGTCGAAGCGGCGCAATTGGAACAGGAAGACGGCGGAGCATTAACCGTTCGCCTGGACGATGCCTTTCCCGGAAAAGTGACGGTTTCGCCCGTGTCCCTCCGCTCGACGGCGGCGTGGGAGGGCCGCGTGGAGGGCATGGAGTCCAGCGGTCCCCTGATCAAGGCGACCCTGGCACGGAGAGACGTGCCGGGGGTGTCAGTCGGAGGGGGCGGAGAGGGGACGGCGGCTGGTGTCCCCGGGGCTATCGCCGCCCACC
Organism: Ectocarpus siliculosus; assembly: GCA_000310025.1. Taxonomy (NCBI): domain Eukaryota; class Phaeophyceae; order Ectocarpales; family Ectocarpaceae; genus Ectocarpus; species Ectocarpus siliculosus. Next base: position 716,013 of record FN649726.1, on the reverse strand, counting down.
CTGCTGTCGTGGAGGTGAGAGAGGCGTGCTCCGTAAGCGGGGTGATGGCTGATGGTGATAGAAGCCCCTGCGGGTTTCTTGCTCTACTGCTGTACCCCTGGATTTTGCTGCGCATGTGGTATTCCTGCTACGTCGCAAGGTGTAGGCATGCGGTTCAAGGGCTCGTCGCCTTTCGTGTTGTATGGATTTATGCGTATGTGTGCGCACGTTTGTTGTTGTTGATGTTTCTCGCGTGAATCAATTACCTGGGATTGGAGAATTTTCATACAATCACAGAAATACTACAAGTTAAAGATGGTACGCTGTACGAAGAGGGTGTGTTAAGCCTTAGCAGTGAGTGGGACAAAAGCGACGTTTGTGTGCGTTTCTTTTTTGCCTCGGGGCAGGTGGGACACGTGGAGTACGATGCCGCCAGGGACTGCGCGGAAGTGAACGCGTGGACCTGCCTCGCGAGAACGGTGGAGGAGGCTAGCTATCGTCGGCGCAACAGTCAGGGCGGGAGCGGCGGTGGTGGAGACAGCGCCGCCCTGCTGCACGAAAAACAGCGCCAAGACCGTGCCGGAGGCGAGGAGTTGGAGCTGACGTTGATGAGGTGCGAACATGTCTGCTCCCCCCTGTCCTGGGTCGTGTGTGCCTTGGAATGAACCCCCCTTCGATGGCAAGCCCTTCTTGAACCGCGTGGCATACCTATTCCACCGGTATCGGTGCTTGTTGGCAGGCATGGCATAATTTGTTTTTTTCTCCGTTGTCGAGGCTGTTGCTGACTGGATTCCCGTCAACGAAATCGGGCGTTATTTGCTCACTGCCTCGTGCTTTGCTTTTGGGGTTCGCCTCTGTAGCGAGTAGACACGATGGTCGTTAGCAAGAGGTTCGGCATCGCTGGCCGAGCGTCGAAAACATCACCGGCTGTGTTGGACAACATTGAAGAACACCCGCACCCTAAGCATTTTTTGGGTCCTTTCTCCAACACACGGAATCGATCTCGATCGCCTCGTGTACAGGCTAGTGGAAGCTCTTCACGACGACTCGCGCGTCATGTACCAGAGCGCCCCGCAGCAAGACAACGCCTCTCCCTCCTCAGGCGGGAAACCCGGGGATGGCCTCGCCACGTATCGCTGCGGCGAGGGCCACGTGATCACGGTCGAAATGGAGGACCCCAGCCTAGATTCGGAGCTGGAAGGCTGTGACGAGCCCCGCTTCGTCGCCGGGGCGGGGAAGGCGCTGGCCGCGGCGAGCTGGAGGGACGGGCACGGCGGGTTGGGGCTCGGTGGGCACGGAGCGGCCTCCGTCAACGACAGGTCGACCGCAGCCGCGAAAGAGCTGTGGGGGCTCTTGCCCTCTATCGCGGCGTCCGGGCTTAACCGGTTCCGCGAGGAGGTCTCGGTGAGCACGACCCTGGGACCAGCGGCGAGGCCGCTGGAGGTTTTGGTGTCGTTGACGGTGCCGCGGCTGGTAGTCGGGGTCGCGGCGTCGGAGGGTGCGGCGCCTTGCCCTCACGCCGCAGAGGCGGCGGCGAATCGGAGGGCAAGCGAGGGTTGCGGTGGTGCTGCTGCTGCCGCCTGCGCTAGTAGTGGTTGCCCGTGCGACCAGAAGCGCGGGAGCCGTCCTGGCTATGGCGGCCACGGCGTGCCGGTTCTCCGGTTCCCGCTCACGCAGGTCGGAGAGGAGCGCGACGTATTCGTGGAGGTCGCCAACCCGGCCGACGTTCCCGTCAGCGTGCAGCTCTCCGTCGGCAAGACCGACTCCCTCGCGTGGAAGGAGCTGGGTAAGGGGGACGACAAAGCGCCGGCCGCCACCGTCATCGCTGTCGGAATCGACGTCTCAAGCTTCGCACGCCAGCAGCAGCAGGTCCGCCACAAGGGGGCGGGAGAGATCTCGGCGTTCCACGTGCGCGTGGGCGCGTTCCCGGCCCTGGTGCTGCCGCCTGGCGGGGCCGCGACGATCGGGCCGCTGCGGTTTACGCCGGCGCGGATGGGAACCTTCTCGGCGCACGTCTACCTCCGGAACAACCTGACCCACCTGGAGCCCGTGCGACTGGAGGGCGAGGCCGGGGTGGGGCTTCTCTCCGTCCGCCCGTGGGAGGGCGGCGGTGCGAGGCCGGGCCGTGTTGTCGTTGGCGCTGCTTCAACGGTGCCGGAGCCGGACGGGGGCTTGACGGAAGCGTCGCGCTTTGGGAGGGGGGGAAACGCTGATGCCACCGATGCCACCTTGGGGCAGCAGCAGAAGGAGGAGGAAGGGCAAGAGGCCCACGCCCAGCAAGAAAAGGGGGAGGAGCAGCGGCAACACCACCCACGGCCGCCAGCGCTAGAAGTGGAACGCTTTCCGGTGAACTTTCGGTCGTGGGCGAAGTCCCCGCCCACCACGGCTCCCGTGGTTCGGCGGTGGGTGCTGTCGAACGAGGGGACCATGCCGCTGGTGGTGCACGATGTCGGGATACGCAGAACCGGGGCGAGCGGCTGGGGCTGGGGCTGGGGCTGGGGCTGGGGCTGGGGCAGACGGGGTGCTGGTAGCCAGGGCCCAAGCGGTAGGGGCAGCTGGTTTGGGAGGCGGTGGCGGGCTTTGTTAGGCGGCGGCGGCGGCGGCGGCAACAACGCTGAACGAGACGTGTCGTCTTCGATGTGGGGTCTTTGGGGAGCGGTGTCGGCCGCGCCCGCGACAACAGCCGCCGCAGGGGGAGGAGGGAGCATCGCCTCCTCGGTTCTGTGCGCGGACGGCGGATTCCGGGTGCTGGGAGAGGCGTGCCAGGACCGGTGGCGGCCGAAGACCCTCCTACCGGGGCAGGAGATGGAGGTGGCGGTGAACTACTCGGCGGAGCACTGCGAGCCCGTGGGGCGCACCCTCGACTTCGTGTCCTCCGCAGGCACCGCCTCGATACGGATGGAAGCGTCCGCGTCCGGCGGACCCTCCGCCGTTGCCGCTTGCAAGAGCGCCAGGCGCGCGGCTGCAGCGGCGGCGGCGGCGGCGGCGGGGTTGGCGGGCGGGGGCAAAGGGAAGGCGTCTGATGGTGGCGGTGGCGGTGCCGGTTCCGACGGCAGCGGGGGCGGGGGCGGGGACGGCGACGCGCGGTGGAGCCGGGCGTGGCTGCTCGTCAAGACCGTGGTGTTCGCGGGCGCTCTCTACACGGGGTGGTGCGCGTTGCTGGGCGTCGGGCCAGAGTTATCGCAGCTCCTGGGCTTGGCGAGGCGGGCGCGGGCGCGCGCGGCCGGCTGCTACGCCGCCCTCGCCGAGGGCTGCGGCAGGATCGCGGTGTTGGTGGAGGTGCGCGCCTCTGCGGCGGTTGTGGTGTCGCCGCCGTCGGATCCGTTGTCATCGTCGGAGGTGTCCCGGTCATGCTTAGAGGGCAGCGAGGAATGCAGCGGTACTATTCCCGGGACCTCGTCAGATTCGGCGGCGGCGGCGGCGACTGCGCCCCGGCGCCGCGAAGAAGGCGAGACGTCTGTGCCCGGCAACGGGAAGCAGCGAGACTCGGCGGGGAAGGGCAAGCGCGCGGCGACGGCGGCGGCGTCTCGATGCGACGGCTGCAGCTCGGTCGGACCGGCACCCGGCGGGCAAGACGACTCCCCTGTCGACTCCGGCGCAAGAAGAGTTGATGCGGGAAAGACCCACGAGGGTGCCAAGACGGCTGGCGCGGGCGGCGGCGGTGGCGCATCATCCGGCAGTCGTAGTCTGGCATCATCATCATCATCCACCGCTGCTTCTACCGTAGGGGTTCTCGCGTCCCCTGGACGAGCCAGCAAGCCTCAGACGAGCCGCCAGACAGGGGAGAAGAATCGGATACCGGCAGACCAGCAGCAGCAGCAGCAGCTGTCTTGGACGACGGCGAAGCGAGAGCAGGCCGACGATACCCACCGGCAGCAGCAGCAGCAGCAGCAGCAGCACCGGCGGCCGCCCCAAGCCGTGGTGACAAGCACTGGTCACCAGCAAAACCAGCAGCAGCGAGGGCATCCACGGGCGGTGGCTGCTGCAGCGGCGATGGTCGCGCCGGCGGCCCCGTCGTCGTCGGCAGCCTCGCTCTTAGCCCAGCACGCCAGGCGCGGTAAAGGCGGCGCCGGGGCCAACGGCGCTGGGGGTCCGTCCCCATCCTCCGCACCGTCGCCATTTCAGCAGAGGAAGGGCAACGGGGGTCGTGGTGGCGGCGGCGGCGGCGGCTACCCGCACCACCGAGGGCCCGGCGGTGGCAGCGGCTACGGAGGAGGGAACAGGGGACAGCACCAGCACCAGCAGCACCAGTGGGTGTCGTCATCATCGCACCACGGTAACTGGTCTCCCGGTCGCGGCGGCGGCGGCGGCGGCGGCGGCGGCGGCGCCAGGGGGCCGCTGCCGCACGGGCGGATGTCTTCGCCGAACTCGTCCCCGCGGTTCCCGTCCTCGTCTCCTGGCTCTCCCCACCTCCCCGCCCTTTCCTCTCCGGCTGCTGCCTCTGCGTCCATGGGGGTTGTTGCGGGCCCGGACAACAACAGCCGAGGCGGTCGCCAGCAGCACCAGCCGTACCGTAGCCGCCCGTCAGGAGGAGGAGATATGTACGTCGGGCGGCGTGGCGGAGGAGAGTTCCGGAACGGCGGGCACGCCAACGCCCCGGCAGGGGACGGCAGCGCCCGTACCGCCGCCCCCGCCATGAGGACGGCGACGTTCGCCCCGGGCGCTTTTGCTGGGCAAGGGTCGGCGGCGGCGGCGGCGACGTCTTCGAGGTTCGGGCCCCGCCCAACGGGACCGGTCAAGACAAACGCTGTCCCGCCTTCCTCCGGCGGCGGCAACGCTACGCGCTCGTCAGGGACTGGTTGGTTGGGCGTGGAAGCTGGTGGCGTGGAGCCGTTTCAGAGGCCCCTGTGGGCGTCCTCCGAGAGCAGCAATCAGCAGCAGCGGAGTCCCGCGCTGGGTCCCACACGCGCCCCCCCGCTCGCCCGCGGCAGCGGTGGCATCGGTGCCTCCCCGACGCTGACCGGCTTGCACGCTTCCCCTCCGCTGGCGCCGATCGGAAGCAACCGTCACCGACGGCAGTCTTCGGACGGGTCGGGGTCTTCGCTATCTCGCGCCATCGATGCTCCTGGCGGCAGCAGCCGACGATCCCCACCGGGGCTTCCGCCCCCTCCCGCGCAGCAGCGGCAGCAGCAGCAGCAGCCCATGGGCTCTTTGCTCGGCGCGCTAGGAGCGGTGGCAGCGGCGCCGCCCTCGGCGGGGCGTGATCCGGACCTGGACAACCTCGAAACGTTCGCGACGGCTTCGGCGGTGGCCGCGGGCGTCTTGGACATCGCAGCCGGGGAGGGCGGCGGCCCAACGGTCCCGCTGGAGCGGTGCAACGAAAGGACTCACCCGGCCGCCTCCCTCGATGCGGGCACCGCGGCAGAGGACGACGCTCGGAATGGACGCTCTTTCTCGGTCCCCAGCATGTACTTCGGGCAGCAGCACGCCGCTTCCCCACCTGCTGCTGCTGCTGCTGCTGCAGCCGCGAATGGCTCGCAGTACGGCAGGCAGCAAGGCGTGGCGTTTGGCGCTGCCGGCTCGCCCGCAACCGGTGTCTTTGACGAGGCCATCATCGGCGCACAGCAGAGCCGCTTTGCTTTCCACCAGAGGGGGAGGGGAGGCCTAGCGCCTGCGAGGACCGTTGGTGGCGCCGGCCCCGCCGCCGCCGCGGCCGCCAGCGGAGGGAGCCGTCTTGGATTCTACATGTCGGCGGGTGGCAGCGGCGGCGGCGGCGGCGGCGGCGGTGGCGGGAGCGCGGACGATGTTTTTGGCTCCATGAACGACGGCGATCAAAAGTAGCCAGTAGCCATGAGGGCCGTCAAGTTAGAAGGACGGGGCGGGGAGGGGTGAACAGCAACCGGATGGAGCGCTTTCCCTTTTCATCTTTTAGGAAGAGATGTAAGCACCACCGCACCAACCACTGTTCGCGTTTGGCGTGCATGATGATCTGGTGGTGGTTTTCTGGAGCAGCGTGCTGTTGGTGTCTTCGAAGAGCGGGAATGAAAGGAGGCATTGCTGCGCAGATGAGGAGTCGGGTCGTGAGGCGTATAGGGGCATTCGGCCTTCCTCAGAAGCC